>CAJQUW010005920.1:0-370911 GCA_907163375.1 Prostheceraeus crozeri | reverse complement strand
TTCTACCCATTCGCAAAAATTCATGCATATTCGACCAGTACTTTTTTGAATTAGAGACGATCACGTGAAGTGTAGCGATGTCAGCAGCTTGGTCTGACTTCGCCTGACCTCATGCATTAGGTCAACAAGATCATGTCGCGACAATTCTTGAAGTGATAATGACCCAGACCACATCCTGTCCATTAATATGGTTGGGTGTGGTAGGGTAGTGGTCGCTGGAAGATTTCAGATAGCTGTGCATGAGACGAAGACGGAAAACTTTGCACACGTCGACACGAGCAACAATTGCGTCGAACAAAGTCACTACACTTCACGTTGTCGTCTCTAATTCAAAAAGTACTAGTAGGATTTGCATAAATTTTTGCATGTGGGTAGAAAATATTCTCAAATAAGTGTCCTTGAAGTTTTGTGACGGTTCATTTGTTTCTATGGATTTTAGACAAATCTGAGAACGTGGGGGGGGGAGATAACCGATAGGTACCCATTATTCTACCATACTGTTCGCACCATACCAGTACATAGTCAATTTGGATGGAAACAGGTCTTTACAGTAAGCCTATGTACATCATTCGTATTTGAAAATAGACTAAAACATCTCAGTGTACGAGGATTAAATGCAGTAATTATTACATGTGACAGCACATGTAGAGCACGCATAAGCACGTGTAAAAGCACCCACCACGCAGTCTTACTCTTAATTGCTGGCATATAGGCCCTATTTAACATTCATCTGTTTATTTTACAAGCATTACTACCGTGTCAAGCATGTATTTTGTTGCTATCTATTACTCAATTCAATTTCATATTTAAAGCTTCTGTTGCAGTAGCGCACTGGTTAAGAAGTAAATAAAGTGAGATAAAATAAATTTGCCTTAGAAATGATCATTAATATCACATCTTGCATAATATTTCAACAAATTATCTATGAAAGCGCATAGCAGAGCTGCGAAAATCTTATTTAGCTCTACTGGACCCTGTCGCATTATTATGGGAATTCCCATGACTGAAATTGATATTCCCATAGTAAATACCGCTCCCAAGACAGCCTGCATATTATCAAATGTGCAAACTTTCATGCTGTGATAGTCTACCTGAGTTGTGCATTCATAATTTTTTCTGTATTTAGGACTACAACAAGACATTGGATGACCTTGCACTTGATATTATGCAGACTTATGCGTAGATAAAAGCAGGATGAATTATTGATACAAAGATAAGTGGCGAGGTTTATTCAACAACTATCTTATTCAATTTTATGATGAAACAATGCACGGTTCTTAGCTTTCTCATTTGCACAGTAGGCCCACATGTTGATTGCTGATGGTAGACTCAAGTTCAAACTGTCATTATCTGAAATGCAAATAAATTTGATTGACTCTATAAGGCCTTTATTCATGTATTCACGTCTTTTGGTATTATGCTCTTGTATTGCGAGGTAGACGGTAAAACGGTGCACACTGTTCGTCACAGAATATTTCACCGCATAATTCCCGGGATCCCGACTGTCCCTAAAGCTGTTGATCCCGGGATTGTGATCACAAATCTTAATCCTCTACACGTAGCAAACATCTATTCGTGTATTTTTTTGGCATGAATTATGGCATCATAATTCATATCACTAACTCCATGTGGACAAAATGGATCACATGATGAGCACACCAAATTTTTCACACGAACAAGACAAGAAATTTTTGAAACACCAGAAGCACTTTAGTGCCTTGGTAATTTAAAAGTAAAAATTATACCGAGGTATTTTGAGAGCGTTGTGTGAATTTGAGTTGTGCGTGAAACAGTATTAGTGATGGGTTCAAGTTTTCAACTGCAGAAAGGACGGAGAAAGTAAATGGACGATAGATGAATAATTGCTGTTAAGTGTAATTACTGTTTTGTCACTTGTGTTCAAGATCCCAAAGTAGAAACTCACAGATATGCAGCACACTTGATAACCACGCAGAAACTCTCGTCTTGCAGCCTATATGATAAATTAGCGACGATTGTCGAAGTATAGAAAGTCGTTCCGCTGAAAGACGTGGATTGTTGAAGCTATCAATAGCCACGTCACATATCGCATCTAGTGAGGCTAAATATAACTTTAATGATGAATTGACCTGATTTTCCTAGACTACACCACGCGAAATAATGATGAAATTTTACTTATTCTCAATACTGCATTGTCTTGTCTTACATGCTGTTCATTTGTGTAGTCAAATTGATATACCGGCATTTATCTTTTACTAGGCACCAAAGAAAAATATTCTTGCTCTGAATATGCACAAAATTTTAATTCCGCGAGATAAACGGGAAGTGTATTTCATTCTCATGCGAATATATCATCATGATTGAAGCTGTGTTCTATATTATCAGCAACAAAAGTGCTATTAGCTTCATTCTGTGTTTTTCTTGAATATAGCTTATCTGCAGGCTTGTTGGTAATACGGAATTTTCCGTCTCCTCACTATCCTAGTCTCACTGGAAAAGGAATTCCCATAAAATTTGACTTGAAAATGGCTTTTTGCCTGCACAGCAATCTCTCTCCTACATGCACGGCATGCTCCACATGAAGTCTACAATGCAAAATGCATTGTACGAGTAGCCTGCATAGCATCCTTTGATGCTGAGAAGTGCTTTGATGCAAAAGCAAGACTTTATAAAATCGGTTACAATGATTCTGCAAAGAGACAACTCTGTTGTGATGACTATAGACTTTTACTGAAAGGCATTTGCACTAATTGTGGTCTAATAAGTCGACTATCATGTCGTGACATTAATCTGATTATTTTAGCATAAGCTTATTGGGTGAAGATGTCTAGGCCCATACCTCCTGTGGCCACTTCTACATGCGCTGTTCTGGCTTGACCCAATTCAGTACTTAGGGCCTACTTCATAAATGTGACCTTGACTTTGACTTGATTGACTTTTTGTTCAAGTTCTGAATCTTGAATAAGTATTTTGCAATTATTCTAAATTGAAGGCAAAAAACTACTACATTATCCTTTTGTGATCAGTAGGGCAATAATTAGCGGTCCAAAATTGTTAGCTCCCACTGAGGCCAATGTGCAATATCTACACTATTATGAGAATGTAGACGCTTATGCACACCACCGTTGAAGCCTAAAAGGGGAAATATTTGGTGCCATTAAATTTTTCTACAGCGCTGCCTGGCTTTGTGCTGTCAGGGGCATGGCGAGCGGCACGCGGAGATCTTTCCGAGATCCTCGCTTTTGCTACCATACTACAGTAGAACCCACTTATAACGGACTCGGTTATAACGAACTCTCGGATATAACGTACTCCTCTTGCAGGCACGGACAAAAATTCCTATTATGTCTATATAAAATGCCTCGGTTATAACGTACTCGGATATAGCGAACTCTTTTCAAGGGTCCACAGAGCAAATTTTGATTTTTTACAACGTACTTAGGGATGAAAGTACATAAGTATTCTGAATCATCGAAACGAAGCTGACACGATTCTACAGTAACTTGCTGCGTTTGATGATGGCACCAACAGTTCTTGTCATTGACTCGGAGGAGGACAACTTTTGAGTGTCGAATCCGTCCAATGAGCAATCGATATAAGTGAACTGGAATTAAGACACTGTCCACCTATCTTCTTGCGTTGACCGCTGTCGAAGTCGCTCGCCTACGCAGAAAACTCTGGACGAATTTTTATCAAAATGACTTATTGCAGCTTACATTGTTTTTTTAGTCATTCAGATTTTTAGATTCATGCTCAGAATATTGAATATTTTTTCTTACACAATAGAGAATTGTTAAGACACTATGCTGTTTTCTCGAGTAGACATGTAGGGCCAGGGCATACAAATAAATGTATGTATTTATGGTGATGCATAGTGAGAATTAGCTGGTCATGATGGATGGGACCTTACTATTGCAATTGACAACTTAATCTGGTGCAGAAGTAGGCTTCAATACTTCTTATATAACTTATTCTTGCACACCTCGGATATAACATACCAATTTTTTTAGGTCCCTTGAAGTACGTTATAAGTGGGTTCTACTGTGATAAAGGATATCTTTTGTGATCAGCAGGGCAATAATCTGATCAGGTCGAGAATTGCTAGCTCCCAATTAGGCTATTGTGCAAAATCTACACTATTATGAGAATGTAGACGCATATTGTATCTTAGAAGATCTCGATCACGATTATCGTCCTAAAATTTTATACGACGATGTTTTCTTAATATTCAATGGAAAGTATCGCTTTGTAATTGCATGCAGTTGAACTTTTAAACCCTTTTGAACAATCTTGTACTGTTAATAGAAATTATGTATCGTCAGTGAGACTGATATATAACCAGTTAAAAACAGCGTTTGTGTGTGCATGATCGAATTCGTCTTACCGACTGACAGTCATTGTCGCCAATCACATACAAGTGAAAACACAGAAATAAGCCTACTGAGAAATTAAGTTTTGATGTCGAATAATAACTGTTCTTGCTTTCTGTGTTCCAATATTTCTAGTTGCTTAGTCCTTCCTGTCTCACCAATGCAAATTTTCTTATAGATATTGCACTCGATTTCACACATAAACCATCTTTCTCTGCAGTTAATAACTAATCAAAAGATATTCATCTGCGCTTGAAGCTGACGCAGCACTCACAGCCCTCTAAAGACTTTGGTCTCAAATCATCAAGCCCAAGGCTCACATATTGAGCAATGGCTTGCGGACCACAAAGCCTGGAATGGTGTAAAAATTTGCTTTTCTTAAAATAGTTATCTTTTCTTTTTTGTGATGCACAACAGATAAAACATGCAAGGGGCAATTCCCATAAATGGGGAGGGGACAGAAGAGGCTGAGAAACGCTAGATTATACCTACTTAATTGTTGACCGGCGCCAACAGTTCGTTTTCTTGGGTATTCAAACATTTTGTTTCAGACTGGTATGGTGAGATTGATCATTCTTTTGGATAACAATGTCCTTCATTATTATTCACACTTTTAGTTAAGCGCTTCCTAATCATGAATGTAATGGCAGTTAACGGGAGGTATTTTTACGGCAATTATTTTCGATTTTGAAAATATGTTTGTCTATCCCTTTAATGTAAGGCCAACAAATAAGAAAAGCTTCTTTTTGATATCAGCGGACGTTTAGGGTCCAGACGCTTTTTCAATGCAAATGACGGAAATTACAGATGAGATGAAGAGCGTATTTATACAAAATGAAAGCAACTCTATGCGGCGCAACTTAAAACATGTCAGCCAATTACAGACAATTATGTCACCCCTACAGGTTGCAATACTGTAGAAACCGAAAAGGTCAGCTGAGTAATTCTTCTCCACCATCGAGTTTATCAGGACATAAAAGATTCTCAAAATGACACTTTCAATCGAATATTCTAACATCCAGATTTCATCAGACAACACCAAAAGCAAATGTTCATCGACAAAATGCTATAATACTGTTACAACGGTATACAGGGTAAAAGATAATACAAAAGTGTGAAGAATATCTCACTACTGCGTCTTGCCAGAAGACGCGGACAGTCACAGATATGTAAATTGTACAAAATTCAGTAGGCTTTCTACTATCGAAGTGGTTTCATATCAAAAGCTAATATCTCCATCCGAAAACTTTGAAGAATGACCGCAGGCTCTTCTATTTGATCTGAAATGAAAAACAGACAATAATTGCGCTAATGTCAAGATAATATTTGGTGAAATTGAATGTGAAAGGCGGTGAACTCTCAATTTCGAAAATCGCTGATAGTCATCAAGTGTCTTTAGGGGGACGAATCGTGCAACAAAGAAACAATTCTAGATTCTATTCAATATTTGCTTTTTCCAATAAGCAAATTAATGCACTTGAAAACAAAGATGTCTTTATATGCATTGCTCGGATTTATCTTAGATTCTTCCTAATGTCAGTAGATTCGTTGATATTGGAATGACGCCAGTCCTCTTACCTCACAATTTCAAAAGATATTGTTTGATTGCACTATTTACGATCGACGAGGCAATACTTGAGATCAATTTTCAAGAAAATGATGAAATTTGATGGATATATAAATATAGAAAGTTACAAATTCATTTTGAGAAGAAATCAAAAACGAATGTTTTGCACAATGCATTTCATCTGCTCATATCTAAGTGTAAACATTGGACTTAAGTTACAAAACAAATCTCGTGATCATAATTATAAAGCAATTATACTAAATCTATTAACAAAATTGAGAGCATGCGAACCTATCACCTACCAAATTTACATACATTAAACAATAATGATTGAACAATTACTGTCCCATGAAATTATATCTTCTTGCTAAAAACAATACGTGCGAGTACATATTGCTTTTATACTAATATGTAAATATTTTTAGTTTTCAATGTGATTAAGTTGCCTGGGAGAGTACTTGCTTTTTTGAATGTCTTTTATGTTGAATATTTAACCTATATATCAAATGAGAAGAACATAAGTCGTAATTCTCTGGTATCTCGTTGATACAGTACTTGATGCTGAAATGATTCGTAGCAGATTTCAAGTGGATTAGTAGATTTAATAAGGGAAATCAATGACGATCAAAGGCAATTGATTCTAGATGGTTGAGAAATGCTGATTATGTTCTAAATAATTCACTTTCAAAGAAGAATATCATTTTATTTATAGATTTTTGAAATATTAAAGATTTTAAAATTGTTTCATTATTTTTTAAGTGACACTATCAACTTCCTTCTCAAGCATGTTATGGTGCACAATAGGTCCGTAATAAGCTGCCAAAACACTAGTAAAACAGCTATATCCCAGTCACAAATTAAGAAGTGACAAATTTACTATACTCACTTGAAGCTGCATATGTTTGATTTGCATTCGAAGCTCCACATTCTCTTCCAAAACTTTGTCCAAGTGATCCAATTGATCAGTTATGTTTGATCCAATCTGTAAAAGATTTAGAGAATCGTTTATAACAAATTCAAATTACTCATAATAAGAGTTGAAGATGAAATGCAGAATAAGCTGTACATGTATGACATCTAACAGAAGATCTAACATCTAAATACACGCACGGTCGCACATGCAACTGATTTGTTTGGCGTCAGTGATTAGTTCTGTGTATGTGTATAACTTATGTCACACGTGTACACCAAAGTGGACTTAGCTTATTGATACATTACATCTGATCAATTTTCAAGTTGCATTGCTATTATTTTGATTTTAACAACATCATTTGTTAAGTAATTCAGTCAGCCGTCTAAAGATGACATTTCCGATGAATGTACTTTGTGAATGTCAGTACTTTTATGAATTAAACAAGACAAAATTATTGAAGGCAGTTCTTGCATTTCTTACAGATTTCATGACAATGTTATAGACAAAAGTATTAAGTAAAATCAGGAAAGTCAGGAATGACTACATACACATGATCTTTCCATTTAGTAGATTGAAATGTTAAGTAGCAGACGGGTCTTTGCCGTCAGGCGCCTGCTAACGGTTGATGGCTGTGTTTCCATCGAACTTAACTTTCGGTAAAACGTTTGAATACACAAAATTGAAGGAAAAATAGTGATAAGTAGATCGAATCCTAGCCGAAGCAAAACTAATCGAACTTTCCTTTTCTAGTCTCTTGGAGGAGATGAGTGCATGCAAACAAATTGAATTTATGAAATGATGAAATGAAGAAAGTATTAAATTATGAGCAATTTTTTGCATCAATCACATTAAAGATACCCTTGTATGATGAAATACTGAACAGGTCCTAGTCAATGAGCTTTTATCATTTGATCGAAACTACTTCTTCTTGATGGTGCTCTAAATACTCTCAAATCATGAACTCTGGAATCTAGAGAATTCAAAAAATGCCGTTGAAACATTTTTGAAATCAAATTACTTAATGTTCCGATATTCCTTGCTGTGATCTACATGCATGAATTGAAGTCTCCGTCGTACAGTGGCTAAGTGCTTGGTCAAGTCCCGAAAGCGTCACTGAAAGTCGGCAGGAAGGACATCCTGACGTAAAGTATCATAAAGTTCCATCTAAGGTCTGTCTATGGCAGCACCGTCCAAAAACCCAGTGAGGATTATGACATGAAAGCCTCATGGAATATACCAGCCTAGGACGATGTCTAGACAACTCCCATGCATTATATAGTAATAATCTTAGCATCACATCATCAACATCTGGTAATCATTTTGAACCGAACTTTATACAGCAATTAAAGATGTTCAAATGAAACCTCAAAATAAGAAAGGAATACACCATAAGTGTGCGTATCTTTAACAACGTACCTTCAAACCAGTGGCTTGCTCTAATTGATTGGTCAGAACGCCTTTTTCCGCCTCAAGTCGATCAATTTGTAAAGCTTGCCGATGGTTTTGCTGCAAAAGGTCGTCATTCGACATTTTGTTCGTCGACCGTTCTCTGTTGCGTATCGCAGAGACCTGTTCTTTCAAGCGATGTTGTTCATGTTGTAGCTCTTGTTCTCGTCGGGTTGCATCCCGCAACAATCGTTTTAATTCAGAAACTGAGTCATTCCTCTTATCCAGTTCTGTTTCCAATTCATGAACACGTGATTCATAGATGCGCGTTGCAGTTGAAGCAGATCCTGTTCTTCCTAATCTTCCAGTCTCCATCTCCGTCTTCATGCTGAAGTTATCACGACGTAATTTCTCCAATTCCTGTTCAAGCTGTAAAATTAAAAATGCAAATCACTTTCATGCGTGCTTCTAGGGTCACATAATGTAGAATGAGCTGTTGCTGTGATTTCAAGAGGGATTAGTACACTAGCACGATAGCTACAGAATCGTGACGACATGTTATCTTCTCAGTTCAAAGATTTATCGCTTAGCTCGACTGTTCACGTTACAACTATTCATTGTGACGATTTTTATCGCTCTACCTGCATTGTTGTATTCTACTGTAATTTCAGATAGAAACAGCCACAGACTTTTAGTAAATAGAACAATAAAATATTGAGTTGCATCCTCGATTGAAAAATGGGAACAGACCTGAATGGCTGCTATTTTATCCCATCAGGAATCATCTGCAGGCCTAGTTCACATCTCTCAACAAAGAAACGACTTCCTATTTAAGGTTGTAGTCATACTCTAGTAAATTTGAGATTTGCAATGTGCAAGTCTAAAATTTCGACGCATGAATGCATGTAATATACATAATGAATAACCGTCGAAATTTCACAAACTTGCTAATTTCAAATCTCGTAGACTTCTAGATTAAGCTACTATTTATAAGCACATTACCTAGAACCTCATGAATCAACTCGGCTAGAAAATGTATTAAGAAATTAATCATCTCTATGTATCAGATTTACAGAAGTCAACGTAGAAGATCAGCACGTTCCATCAATAATTCCTTTCATTCATCTATTTACTCCATGAATCGCATGATACGGAATATTTGACCCCCCTGAGGTGTAGCACTCATAGAACAATCGGTTGGACCAAAAAATCATTGAATTTTCATTATTAACATCGAAAATATGTTGCTTTTCGGACTTAAGATGTAATTTTTTCGCAGGTTTAACGAAGTATCGTGCAGCCATCTCAGGCATCGTTTTGATATCTTTGATGCACGAAATCTAAGCAGACGCATCACTAGACATTAATTTAAACATTAATTTGCTTCAGCCTAACACCTTCATTTGAAAATTTATTTAAGAAAAATGATACAGCTGGGGATTAGAAGCCTGTGAGCAGAAATTCCTAAAATCTTCGGGATCGTTTACAAACGGGCTGCAGCTATTGAAAGAGCAGTAAATGGCTTCGTGTTGTTGTATTATTCTCATTTGAAAGAAAACTTTCACACACGACGATTTCAAAGCTTGATTAGTTGCTGATAAGAAAGCACCGGTAGATATCAGCCCAGAACTCGTTGATAACAACGGAAGTAAAAAATTAAAGAAACCAATGTATCAAAAAACAGCAGCACTCAAAAGCCGGAGAGTTTTGTATTTCTCAGAATAGGAATAACACCCGTAGTTTTGATAACGATGAAGATGGATTCCTTGTTTCAAGACTTAATGATTTTCGGGAGAATCTGTCCCTATAAAATTGTGCTTTTATTAATAAATAGAATCATCGATTATGAGTAGCTTTTCCTTTGATAACAGTCAAGGGATATTATATTGCATGGATCATTTGCATGTTAACGATATTTAGAAAATCATCGCGCTTGAAAGTTGCTTTACATACAGTTGTACATGTACAATGCACGTACAATGTACATGAGTCTGTAGTTTTACTAGGATTGCATGAATATATGAAGGAAAGCGGTGTAAGTTCCTGTCTTCTAATAGGTTATAATATTCAGCACTTAATTCTTGGCAGACTCGGTAAAAATGTTTCGAACTTAATCCCCCTAAATGCTGTTTTTTGTAAAAATAGACAAGCTCTCTGGTGTTTTGAAAAAGGTATGTAAAAAACTAAAAAAAAACGCCGTGAATGAGATCCCAACTTTCAGTGGAATCAGTCAAATTTGATTCAAATAATGTAAAAATAACTTTGCGATCACTGAATCTGATACATTTTCGTCTAATTTTCCATGTTGCTTTTGAATTCGGTAGTAAACGGCTACCGTAAAATGTGCATTAGCAATAACGCTGATATTTAAGCATTGTTTCATTACATTTTATGTTGTTTCAGTCTTCGTCTTCTACTTCATTCAATCCTAACCAAAGCACGAGACCATGCTAACAAATTAGAGATTGGATAGTTTCTACACCCACTGGCAACTGTCACCGGGTTAGAATCGACAATCCTACTGAATGGAGACTTGAACCCATGACTTGCTGAACCATCGCATCGCATCGCATCTGAAATATCTTGCCACACAGCACATATCCTACATGCACTTATATACTTTTGCATTGGAAGTAAATTATGTGTGAATTACCTTGAAACATTCCTTCCTCAGTCTTTCATTGTTCTCTACTTCGGTTTGATATTCTTTTCGTAGTCGATCATAATCATCCATTAGTTTCTGCGTTCCGCGTTCTTTGGCTTCGTATCTATCAGCCAGTTTGGCGCCCATATTTAATCTCAATTCATCAATCTGAGACTTCAGACCTTGATTCTCGTTCTTTAGCATCTGTAGTTGATCATTTGAAACGATGCCTGGTGCCTTTTTCAGACGATCGTTCTCCTGTTGAACTCTTTCAACGACTTTCTTCAGTCGAGCGATTGTTTTCTCTAGGTCTTTTTGACTTCGTCCGCTGTCTCCAATCTTGAAACAGAAAGAACTTACAAGTATCATGGAAAGAAATATTAGAATGCATGGATTTGCAAGTATCAGGCATGTGATTACTTGGTGTAAACAAGAGATTGAATTTCACACAATCAGTCGAATAATAACAATAATGAAATAACAATAACTAAATAATAATAACTCTTACATGGTATACCTCGATTGATATTATGTTAAGAAGGTCGATAAATAGTTCTCTAAGCAGACGTATAAAAATATATGCATTTTGAAGTGTTCGTGTTGTAAAAATTAACGTAATTACTATTATTGTCGCACAGCAGCCCAGCGTGTGCTAATTCAATTGCACCCGCGGCTATGAGTGCATATGAGTGGGATATTGTAAAGTGCATGCATATATAATGTCCTAAGTCATGGAGCTGTCTCAGCTTCATGTGTTACGTCCAGTTTATTAATTCATGCTTTCTTTTATTGAAGGAAATTAAAATGACAAAATTATAACTAAAATTCAGGAAAGTGGATAGCTACAACTTACACGTCGTAAATTCCCAATCGAGCTAGTCGTAGAAGCCATTGATCTATCAGTGTGGCCTTCTAATGTCGCCTTCTCCATCTTCAATAATTCCGTGTATTTTTGTAATTCGTTCACCTTCTCTTTCAGAAGTGGTAGTTCATGTCGTGCGGACTGTAGTTCGCATCGCATGTCAATAACTTCCTCATTCAGTCGAAGATTCTCCTTCTGCAATCCTCGCTCCCGTTCTTGCAATCTCTCCAATTCCACACTGACAACAGGCTGAAATGAGGCAACTCATCTCTAAATCGATATCCCGAGCAGTAACACAAGAATTAGATATAAAAAGAAATCGAGAAGACAGGCATTGCCATCAAATAGAAAATTGGAAATTATCGTTTGTTATCAAAAATTTAGATTTTATATTTAAATGTTTTACATAAGTTGTTAGATATCTAATTATATTACACTACAAACATTCACAAAATACATCATACAAGTGTGCCTAATTTTCAATTGACTCCCTGGCTTGTATCAGACTTTATAGTAATTCACAATTTCTTTTGAGTTGATTTGCATTGATTGCATGTAGCAGTCTATTAAAACATAATAACTGATCCGGTGTCATTTGATGTGTTGAAAACTGGATAATTCCTTCTAATTTTATTGTTGGCTACCAATTACAACCATCGTTAGTGAGTACGCTTAAAGAGATTGATACCCGCACAGTTTTAATTTCAAGATATTGATACATTTGACTACTCACTAGATTTCATTTCTACCAATGTATGATATTCCAGTACTTCGCGTGCGTGTTATAGCGTACATCTACTTTGACAGCGATCCGCAACCTACCGATTGCCTATTAAAATTAGCAGCATTTGTGCCTTTTGACAATCTTAACCATCTCGCATTTGAATGGCAAACACTGACCGTTGCTATAACATCAATGGGAAACGTTGTATGGTTAGACGCGCAAATTAGGTGAAAACTAGCCAGCACTAAAGCTCGCTTATGAAGGTATCCGGCACACTTTATATTATGCTTCGGCTCTCACTTGCTATGCAAAAAATTCGAAAGCGACTTGAAAATACTTGAAATTTTGGATAGAGGCACAATTCGAGTACACGGATAGCTAGTGTAATTAAAATCAATCTAGATCACACTTTTACGACCATTCATCCATCTTTACCTCCATTGCCTTTCAATTGCTCATCATCATTAGGGTTGGCACCACCAACCTTCAGAACCTTGCAGTATCTTCATCAACCACGCGCTAGGAACTATTCAGTGAGTATGATTCGTTTTATGGGCGAAATTTGTGCGTGGTTTCCGTGGCACAGTGGCTAAGTGCTTGGCCTAGCGATCTTTTGGTCCCGAGGTCGAGTCCCGATAGCGTCATTGGAAGTCGGCAGAAGGATTTCCAGACTAAAAATGCAACGCTCCAGAAAAGTCTGACTATGTCAGCACCGTCCAAGCCCCACTATGGGGGCAGCAGTGACGTTAAAGCTTCATCATCATCATCGATTCCTTGAGTGAGACAATTATTATAAAACGCTAGGATCTAGACATTATATAGGAGCTTGCTGAAATTTATCAGGCAACAAAAAGGTGATGAATGTTGTGTATGCAAAATATAAAGATAAAAATTCAAGCTTACTTGTCCACGAGACATGCGCTCAAGTTCATCAACCCGTTCTTGTAAATGCCGATTTCTCATCTCCAGTTGCTGCTCCATTGCTGAACTTGGACCAGACGGCTGACGGAAGTTGACAGTGCCGCCACTTCCTCGATATCTTGATAATTCTTCCTCCATCTCTCGATTCCTTCGCCTCATTTCATCCATTGCCATTTGTCGCTGATCACCGAGACCATCAAACAATGGCTGTCCACCACCCGGACCTCTTGAAAGCATATCTCGATCTTTATTCGCACGTTCTAGCTCTAATCTTGTTCTCTCCAATTCACGATTGACTCTCTCTAAGTCTAAATCTTTTGCTTTAAGTTTTTCCTTAAGTCTTGATATTGTTCTTTGGGTGTTCTTTTGGTCTTCCCACCTACCAAAGGCATCTTTCTGAGCTTTTTCCTCTTGATTCATCGCTGGTGCAGCGGAAAGTCTTTCTTTGTAAACGGCGGAGGCAATAAGAGGCTCTACTTGCTGTTCGTACGGCTTTTCTGCCTGTAATCGCATCCTTCGATTTTCTTCCTCCAACAGTCGGTTCTTTCTCTTCAGTTCGTCCAACTCGTTCTTCAGAGCTTCGTCAGGAGCAACACGCTGTGGAAGAATGAGAGCGATAATTATATTTCTGTGTGGTTATCCAGTGTGGCTTTATTACGCACGTATATGATATTGATATGCTTTGTGGAAGACAAATCGAGTACAAAACACTTACAAGACAATGCACACTACTTAATTATCAAAGTCATTACCACTCCTCGTAGCACAGTGGTTAAGTGATAGCTTAACTAGTAAGCTTCATTAGCTTACCCTAGTGATCTTTTAGTCTTGAGAATTTGGAAGTCGGTAGGAAGGGCATCCGGCATGAATACCCCCCCCCCCATCAGGATAGAAGCAATGTCGTTAAGGCTTCACATGCACTTGAAATTATTTCTATCAGACAATGTATTCTGTCTCATGGTGAGAGAATCAGGAAAAAAATTGTTTCAGAATTGCAGTTTAGATTCAAGACGATAATTGTTTGATCGTCTAGATAACTGGATTCAGTATTAAATTGCCATGTACTTTGATATGTAAAGAAGTTTTTCCTATCATATGTGCTAATGATAGGCCATTCAGCGACCGCTCACCAGATGAGTCTGCTCGCTTTAAGAAGTATTGAAAACGGATATAATCGCAAAATACCAAAAACACAGTCATAGGAAGGGAGGTGATGATTAATCACCGATCAACGTGAGCACAACGCATGCAGTGCACATGTTTAAATTTGACTATTTCACACAAGTCACACACAGAGTGCATGATGATTTATGTGCGATTTCTGTCGAGCGCATTTGACTTAATTCCTGGCTGGATAACCCAAAGAATTTTCTTATTTTGAACTCTACTGCCTCATTTACGGGCAAAGAAGCAATTTAAGCTATAAATAAGACATTTTTCGGCAAAATTCACGACATCTTCTCAATGTCACTAGAAGTCGGAATGAATGATAAAAGTAAAAATAACAAAATTCAATGGTAGTCATGCAACTTGAAGATGGAAAGTATGTGTTAAAGACGATTTTTTCAAAAACTCACTAAAATGCTCTATAAAAATATGCCATGATAAAATTTATTATCATAGATAGTAGGACTTCATTGGTCCTCGTCCTATAAATAGCATAGCAGCACCAATGTCCCGTCCGCAATGATAGGCCTATTATTTTGGCATGTATTTCCTTTAGAACTATTTTGATTCAATAAATTGTAAAATGAAAAAATATTTCGAATTAGTTATGCTTCATGGAACAAAATTAAATAAATTTCGAATTTTGCAACAAGAAAACAATTTTTCAAAAATTCTGTTTTAATTACCAATTCATTAAAGCAATAGTATGCTGTGTAATTGTCAAGCAATTATTTATATTTTAAATATGATTTAATTAAATTGTCCATTTATTAATTTCTGAATGTTTGTTTCATGGTTCAAACATTTTTATACTACTGTAGTACAGCTCACATCTTAATGTCATATTTTCTACATATTGAAGAGACTCACTCGAATTCCTTTCAGTCTATCCAGCTTTCTTCGCATTTCTTCCATATCTTGCTCCAGCTTGTCTCTGTCAGCCTTCATTCGATTTATTTGATTGTCCTTACGCACTGAAAATAGCAACAAATTGACCAGTTGCCATCATCACCAACATTGAAGCATTGAATAATTGCACTTTCTTTGGTAACCCTTCAATGGCCACAAAGAACTGCATGACTTTTTCCAATTTTATGATTATTCGATTACGTACGTATAATTAGGATCGATGAAAAAGTTTTGACCGATAGAAATTTAATTCTGGATCTTTAGTTTTTCAACCTATAAATTACATACGTATTATATCCACAAAATACCTGCATTAATGCAATCTTAAATTCTTCGTATTAATATGATGGAAATACCTGCATTAATGCAATCTTAAATTCTTCGTGTTAATCTGATGCAAATACCTGCATTAATGCAATCTTAAATTCGTCGTATTAATCTGATGCGATTACTTTCTCACTTTATCAGCGCTTTAGTTTGATATGGTCAAGTTTGAGTCCGATGGCTTTGATTATTTTCGTATACTGACAATTTTGCTTACGTGATTCTTCCTAGTTATGTGATCAAAGAACAATGATGTTGGACTGAGATAGCATTCAGTGCATGATTGGAAAATTTTAATTTTCAAACCTAAATTTGTTTTGCAATACTTACATGAACGTGAGTATCGTAGTCATACGACCTACTGATATCATTTTCTGAGCAAGTTTTGAGTTGAGATGGAGTTTGACAGAGAAGACATTTGAAAGCTGATTTATTTTGTGGTTTAAGCTCAACTGACATCTACAGAAATATCAACGATAATCACGGAGAAGGTACAGGAGCTTCTTCGCGCTAATGGATGGTCTCGTGAACATGACATTAAAATTAAATTAAAAGTCACACTAAGGGCGCTGTTTGAATGTTTTATATAGCAGTGAAATACGTAAGTGTTGCGATTGCAACAATTTCCTATAAAATAATTTTATTAATGCACCGTCAAGGGACAACGCATTTGGAACAAAGGTCGCTCACGGGTCGCGAGTACCTGACCCTCTTGAATCTCTGCTAAGGACATCTTTCTATTCTCTCGATGCAGGCAAACTGGCACTCAGCAATCTCCGTGATTATCAGCCGCACGGCGGAGTCAGGGTAAGCAAACCCAGAGCAGCCTGTTGTGTTGTCCTTCAACTTGTTCAGCCATTCTTGACCACAGAATTAGATTCATCTGCGCGTGCTTCGGTTTCCTAGAAAGGAAGAATTGTATGCAACCTTAATGTCGAAATGGTACATCATAGCTCCTTCTCGAATGGATAATTCGTGTATCGCTTGCTATTGGAAATGGCAAACAATAAGCTGTCAGCAGGGGACACCAGAGCCAGTGCGAGATACGTGCGTGCTGTGATATCACTTCGCACACACCAAAACACACATCCCTGTCTTGGCTTCGATTCAATGTATTATAGCACTCTACAGATCATGAGCTTTCAAATGAGTTATCATTCGAGTGAGAGGATGTGAAGTCAAAGTGAACAAACAGACACTTTTCGTTGGTGTAACTGCCACTTTCTTTAATAATGATCGGAAGGGCCAACATTATGGAGAAAACTTGTGGGCAATGATCTGAAGTCTTCGAATCTGAAGGAATTTTGGCAATCGAAGCACTTTGCTGGAACTCACATTAATCCGCAAGCGACGCACGACTTTTTTTCCTATCTCTGTAAGGTATTAGGAATTCCTTCTTGCCCACTTAATAGGTTCCTCTATGTGCCGTCAGTTTCGTATTAATCACACTTCTAGCAAACCGAAGCAGATAAACAAAATATTTAATTCTGTGTTCTTGACATTACAGTCTAGTTTGGGCTATTCCAAGTCATCCTGATGAGCCTTCGGAGGGCGAAACGCAGTGTCCTAAGTCTGCCGAGGAATTTTTTGTGATGTAATTGTTCAAGTTTAGGGGCATCTTTCTACTTCAAATGATAAACAGATGCGTAGATCTCACAGAGATGGACTAATTGTGACTGCGTCGTTATCAAGAACTGACTTTCACCTGGGTCATATAAAATTCAGTGGAAACATGGAGACATTGTAACTGATCAAAATGAATGTGTTGGAAAGTCTGTCTCAAATTTACAAGAACATCAAGAATCTCTTTGGCTGATCTATTCATTCAGTACTTCAGAACTGCCGTTGAGACGGTCAACACAGAGATAAATTGCCGGTGTCGGCATCTGCTCCCACCTTGAGATGGTATTCATCATTATCGCGTTGTACTCAATGGTAGGTATTGATTTAGCTTAGTAAAGGTGATGAGACATTAATCTCCGATTGGTTCGTAAGTAGTTTCCCAGCGCACGCTGGAGCAAAGGAAATAAAGTCGGCAAGTTGTACCGTTATTCATTTACGCAGGGATGCGGAGTCCTATCATTTTGATAGGAATCCGACTCCGACTCCGGGTAGCAAGTATATCAGCCTTAGTTCTGGCAACCTACATCATATATCACCATAGGCTTACCTGAGCCTGATTTTAGTGATAATTGCTGTATCAAATCAATCATTTTCTATAAAAGTTTACTAACTTCACACATCACTTGTTGGTGTGTGCTTCACACGGTTTTTCTCCAGTCTCTACCAGGCAGGAAAATCCCCCATCCTTTTTCAAAATATATGAGTACACTTTCGATTTTAATATGCACTTTGGAAGAGCCATCACACACGATTAACGTGAGGGTAAGAGGCAATGTTCTCAAACAAACTTCATTTTTGTCTCTGATGTGACCTTTGGTGCGTAGGTGTGATCGAGGCAAGGAAGGATTGTCTCCTCTACTAAATCACCGAGTGAAAGACAATCCTTTTCCACTATCACGGTTCATTCCCTCACCTATTACAAGCTTTGCATGTACTGCTGTATCTGTGCTTTTGTTTGACGGAGAAAGTTGACATCAAGACAGTGTCAGTTATGCACTAGGAAAAATAATTTGTTTGTATTATACTTCGGGTCTAGTTATAGGCCGGAGTCCTATCATTTCATAGGACTCTAGTATAGTATTGTATTGTATTGTATTCACGACATGTGACATGCATCTGACTCCGCATCCCTGCATTTAAGGGAATCTTGTAAGTGCAAGTCATATCTTAGATTGAATTTTTCTTGCATTTAATTAGCTAAATGGAAACTGGTTAGCTCCTTACAATCTAAACCTATCGTGTATACGTACTACTGAAATAGTGATGATGCTCTGATTCGACAGAAAACAGTCTTGGATTTACATTGCGCTAAATGACAAAATGATTCTCTGGCCCTTCGCCAATAATTCTAGTTGTGATTGTTAGTTTTCTAAAATGTCTTCTCTTGACCATACAAACTTCAATAGCCAGAATTATCTCTACAATGCATATCTTAAAATTTTTGAAGGTCTCATTAATTTGTTATTAGGATTATGATCATTGAAATCAATTTCATTATTCAATAAAGCTATTCTACATCTTGAATTAATGAATGAACAAGATCTTACTGAGATCAGTTTTGACGTCCTCCAACTCCATTCCTTGAGCCTCCTTTTCATCGCGAATCCTTTTTAATTCCTTTCGCGCTTTATTCAATTGTTCCTTAGTAGATTCTAAATCATTGGCAATTTCCTTAGTATGCTTCTCCAAAATTTTCTGAATATCTCTTTCCTGTGCTGCTTCAGCTGATGACACTTTGAGAGTGTCTTCGGCTTGTTTCACCATATCAGCTCTGAGTTCCATCAAAGCCTTACTCAATGCCTGAAAACGAATTATGTGCATGTGACAGCTCCATGTTCAACCAAAATTTCATATTTGCACCATGTATCACAAGTTCTTGTTAATTGCCTTCATAGTAACACTGGTATTGTATACGAGGTTGTTCAGCGCATCCTGTGAATTGTTGGAGAAGCTTCAGACTTTGAGATAGTATAGATTACTACAGATCATTGGAGCAAGACATTTCTATGCTATGTTTGTCATGTTAACGAAACTTTCATTCAAAATTCATAAAGAATACTATTTGCAATCACAGAGCTATCTATCAAACTTTAATTATCATGGAAGTGCTGCAATTTTATTGTGACAAATAAAAAGGGCATGGACATCGATTTTAGTACATGTGATTTCTATGCCTGCTGCAGAAAGCATATATTTATCAAATTACATGCATGATGCAAATCTTGAGAATGCAGGTAAACTTTGCTTCCACATGTATCAACATTAAGTTGGAGAAATTAATATTGTTAAACTGATTTTGTTCGCTGTTAAATTGCTCTGTAATTACGATTGGTAGTCATTTGCCCAAATTTTCATCTTCATAGGCCGCGTCAGGGGTGTGAAAGAGAGACAAACTTGGCGACGGCTCATCTATCTATTTTCAAACATCTTCAAAGATGAAGACTTGAAACGAACAGCATCAAAACTGAAATCGCATGATGAAGAGACAATATTCGTTTGATAAAGGCCCAAATGATACAAGGATATTTATAAAAAATTTAAAGAATCAAAATAGCTATATTGACAAGTTTTACACTTGTGATTCTTCCATCTTTTGCATACATACTAATACTTTTCTATCTGCATGTTATTGATGTCTGATATAGTGAAAACTTGCTTATTTCCGTGTAAATAACCATGTAATCATGTTTCTATATGAGTGTGAATTTTTAAGTTTGATTCCCTTTCAAACACTTGATGCGGCCAATGAAGAAGAAAAGTTGGGTACATTACTAACATCCATAATAACAGCTGGGGATTCTACCAAAAACGCTTTCAGTGAGTGATAGCAAACAGTAGACGCAGACTCAGAGATTGTAATGAATTCATTTAACAATTAATTGCTTTTTTATTTTTAATTTAATAGACCCCGGGCTTTTTAGTACAAATTGGGTAAGAGACCAAAATTCAAGGCACGCAAACTCCGGGTAGTTATTTAAGTAAATACGAATATTGTCAAAAAGCATAACACATGGCGGAGAGGTTAATTGTCTATTAATGTGGGTCTGATTAACTTTCCTGCAATTCTTCAATCATAAAACCTCATTTTCCTCTTACCTTATGCTGTTTCTCCTTTTCACCAACTTGAATACGGAGTCTTTCTACCAGATGCCGCATTGTCGTACTTGGAGCTCGTGCATTCTCGCGCTTTTGCAATTCTATCTCTCTCTGCAATGAGTCAATCTCACGGTCTCGCTCCACAAGATGGCCTTTGTACTTGTCTATTTCACCATGTAATTTATCACATTCTTCTTTATGTTCCTCCAGTATCAGATCTTTCTCTGCCTGAGTGGCTTTCAAGACTGTGTCATATTTCGAACGCCACTCCTCACATTGACGACGAGATATGTTGATTTGTTCACTCTGCAGCGCCATTGCTTTACTTTGTTCGGTGACCAAATCTTCGAGTTCATTGAGTCGGGCAAGTTGTCGATTGGTGATGGACGATTCACCGCGACTGGTAACTATCTTCCTCACCACATTCTACAAGAGTTTGAAGTCAAAATAGGTAATATGTAATTGTTGAGATATCTGTCTTACACAAGTTTTACATGAATTGTGCGTGTAGCATAACTCTGCAAGAGTAGAAATTGAAAAATATAGTAATTATGCTGTATTTTACGACCTCGGTCCTTCAAAAATTATTTAATTTCTCCTGCGAAAACGAGCTATATAGGGATGAATAATGGCAAATTGTAGATATCAAATACGCTTGACTTTTTTTACTTTTTATATTCTTAATTTTCGATTAGACGTACTCATTTCCTGCTGTGAAGTAATGCCATGTCCAAATATGTCTCATATGCAATAACGCTATTACTAATATGTTATTATTTGAAAAGAATTATTTAATTCATTGCTACATCATCAAATCCATATTAATGTATTTTCCCATGAACAAAGAGAAATATAAGCGATGGCTAGATATCTGAAAATCATTCTCGAAGCAAATCGAAATCGAAGAGCTTCATAAGAACAATGAGTATAATTTTTGATCATTAATGCACAAAACCAAGGAGGAATAGAGTTGATTTCAAATCAATTTCTATTACTATTGGTAAATTGTAGTACAGTACTACCTGTCGTCTATCATCAACATCAACATCATCATTCATCTGAATATAGGAATTATAACCATCTGAGGAGAGCTTTAATTACTACGATGATACTACGAATGCTTACCAACGTGCCCTCGATTATCGTAATTAAAGTCCTCCTCAGAAAGTTAATATTATCATTATAACCCGAACTAAGAATTGTAATCACAGCAGGCTTAAATGTCATTATAGCTTTTACGCTTTGATGGTGCGGCTTGGGCGTCATTGAGTGGCCTGATTCAGGTAGCTTGAGTCAGACATTCGATTATATGCAATGAAGTGGAAACCGAAAAACCTCGGAATACACCTTTAATACTACACTCAAAATGCCAATTCTTTATCTCGAAGGAAGCAAAGCCTACAAAAATACATTCAATTGTTGAAAGTCACTGAAGGTGAAGAAATCAGCTGCTGTTGTCAACCATAAATCTATATTTTCTTAAACTCTTCTTCGACATGAAGGTGCGGCAAAGTAATGTATCAAAACATGCACATCGCACATTCGTTGCATATTCTCATTCTGCCATATCCGCAGACAAAATTTATGGACGCGAAACATCTGGCGCTGTGTCCTTTAGATTTCACTAATTACCTTGATATTACACATTCTAAGGTAATTCTAAAAATCGAGAAGCATGCAGTTTCCTTAAAAAATTGTTATATTCATTTCGTATATTCTTCAGGTCAAACAACGGATCATTGAATCATTGCGGTTTGAAATAGACTCCAAGTGCAGAGCTACGACGAAAAAATATATATCTATCGAATTTTCACAATATGGCATCTATACTTTCATGTTCAAAACTTTGACCATTCAGTGACAGACAAAATAATTGCGATTAGTTATTGCTCTCAATGGTAGAAATTATAATCAGCAATAGCTTGAAATACATCTTACCTGTAGCTTATTGACTCCTTCATCAGTCTTGGCATTGAGACGCATCAGCATTGAGTTCATCTCATCAGCATGTCGGCGGTTCCCATCTTCTAATTCTTGTCGAGCTTCCTTCAGTAATTGCCTGTTTCTATCAAGTGCTTCCTCCTTTTGGGCAAGGCGTTGTTGTAGAGCACTAACTGTGGTTTGAGCAGCATGTAATGTCTTTTCTTCCACATAGCTTGCATCCCCGGCTGATTCCACTGCCTTCCAAGCCTCTGCAGATGCTGTTCGTAGGCGTTCCTCGCGATCTTCTGTAGCAGGTAGACGCAATCGTAGTTCAGAGATATAACGTTCCCGTTTCAACAAAGTCCGTTCTGACTCTTTCAGCTGCATTTCTAGGTCTTTCACTCTCTGTAAATATATGTGCAATTTTCTATAGACAGTATAATGTAGATGAATACTTATGAAAACATGATAAGTAGCATTTCTGCATGATTAGCTTTTATTCATCGAAAAATCATGTTTTGCAGGTAATTCAATATAATCGATATTCCCAGTCAGAAAATTGTAATTGCTACGTAGGATATATCCATGTATTGTCACTAAAAAAGTGCATTTGTCCGGTTTTTTGAAAAAGTCGATCGTATCACAAAAAAATTATTTTACTATTGAGGATTTCGCAAAAATAACTGAATCCCATCAAATCCATGTTTAGCTAGTTAAACAAAACTCAATAACACTTGAGATTTTACAATCACAATCTCTAATGAAGCGAATATTTTCATTTCATATATAGCATATTCATTTTTCAATCTTGCAATTTTCACAGACTATGTTCAATATCAACAAATTAAGCCAAAATTGAATTTAATTCCAAGTGAAATAGAAAATCAGTAGCCGATATATTATTACAAAACTGTAAATTGCAAACATATGCCGCATTTCTTCGAATATTCCACGCGGGGGTCTATTTAAGAAAGGGTATTTTCTGATATGCGGGGTATATTTGAGGGTGGGCTTTATTATAGGCAACAAGGTTCATCAAACTTCCATTCTGTGAATATAACATTTAGTTTATATGTTTGAAAAAACTAGTAATTTTGAAATGAAGACAACAAATTATCGAAGCAAGCAGTGAATGATTATACCTGTTTGGCTGCTTTGACTTCAGCTTGTTGATCAAAGATGGTTTTGAGATTCTTCTTGATGGTGGCGACAGCTTGATCCAGTTGATTAGGAAGAGGAAGATTAGGATCAGGAAGTGAAGATCCTCCTTGTGCTTCCCTCAATCTTCCAGCGACACCAACGACTTCTCCCTGGGCAGTTTCGAAATTCGCAAGTGTTCTCTCTAATTCGGTCTCACGCTGTTCCCATGCAATCTGACGCTCTTCATATTCTTTCGCAAGTCTGACATTTTCCTCTTCAAGGTTCGTAATCTGCATTTCTTGAGATTTGATCACGTTATCTAAATGCTTTATCTGCTGACGAAGGCGATCATTCATTCTCTTCTGTTTCATATCAGCCAAACGAAGCTCTTCCAGTCTTTGATGCCATTCCACAACCTTAGATGCTCCACGCGCATCCTTCAGTGTTGCCATCAGCTCCTGAAATATTAAACCATCGATTACTTGATCTCATACAGGAAAGATGTCACTTGAATCATGATGAAACAACTCAGATTTTACCAAAGAATGGTATAAACAGCTTTATGGGCAGCAGTAGCCTGTTTACTCTAACATTCCCTTGTTCAAAATAGTTAAGAAAACTATTAAGTTTTGATGCTAGCCTTGCATTTAAGTAAATGATGCAAAGAGCCTTTCAATCCTCACCGACGGTCATAAGAGATTGTCAGCATTTAATTGAAACCTTATGAGCTGCGCAATCAATTAATTGCAATTAATATTTGACCCGCGCTTTTAGTTCTATGGTCAGAAATCAGAGGATTTTATAGAAGGAAATCTAGACTGCTGGATCTCCTTGGATTAATAGAAGAAAATTTATTACTACTTAGGAAAACAAAAGTAACATAGTAACAAACAGACTGAAATAAAACACAACAGGATTAATTGGAAACATTGGGAGTTAGGACCTTGGAGTTATACTCGGGAACATTCACAGAATTAAATATTTTGCTTATCTGCTTCGCGCGCAGATGAATCTAATTCTGTGGGAACATTTGCTTTGACTTCGATCAGTGCATCCGAATGAACGAGCGAATTAATAATTCTTATTTTTAGTGAATGATGAGAACGAAGGAACGGAACTTAACAAAATCAAAAAGTGAGCAAACGAAAAATGTGTCTGAACGAACGGTATATGAAAATTCAGTCTAAAAAATTGGAAATTTTAAAACAATATTTTTGGTATTTAATCATTTGAAACAAAATTTCAACAATTCACGCATTTGACAAAAGCCCATTCACATCAGGGTTGTCACGTCCCTAAGTCCCTAAGGTCCAGGTGTTGATACCCTTTCGGACTGTCTATTTGCTCTCGCAGGTCGCACCCTGGGAGGCGCCGCATTGAAGAACAGGATGATCGATGAGCGAGGCGCCATAGCGGCTCTGGGCTGCAAGCGAACATTCCATGTCCTCAAAGTCCTTGGCTCTTCAGAGCTCAGATCGGTCTCGCCTTCCATCCCCAGAGATACAGCAGTCGATCCTGCGCATCGCTAATCGATTGGTGCATACAGTGTCGCTTACTAGATCAAATTCAGAATCTAAATAGTCCAATTCAAATTCCATACCTGCATTCCTTCATGCTTCACTTTCAAAATTCCCAATTCATCCTGGGCATTATGTCTTTCTTCTTCAGCAGCTCGTAATTCGGCCATTGTTCGGCTTTTTTCTTCTTGTAGTTGTAAAAGAGTCTTCGTGAATTTTTCCTGCTTCGTCAATGGTACAGATCCGGCGAACTGACTTCGCAATGCCTGTGAAATAGGAAAAAGCATAAAAGACACGCATGCACCGGAATGAGTACAGAAGAAGAATCAATTTCGATATGCTCTTATTAACCTGCTGTGCATGATATTATTTCAGCAAAAGCTTGTCAAGTTGCCACATAAAAAGATAAACTAAAAATATGTTAAGCACTTGAACATTTTCATACATGGCTCTTCATCATGGGGATAGGAATCGTTAAAAATAACTTGAGTTGGCCTCAATTTTTCGCTAGGGAAGAGCGGAGACTACAAATCCACCGGAGCCGTATACAATTTAGCTCATACCGTTTAACTTAGGACCAACACGATTCCTCAATGAAAGTGCGAGCACGACTTTTCCGTTAAGTCAATCAGTGATAAATTTCACTTCCTCTTGGCGGTCATCTTGTTATAGAAATGCGAACCGGCCGCCGGTACGGGTCGGCTTTTTTGATCTCGTACAATGGTCTTTCATCTTTGAAGAGAACATTATCAATCATGCACACAAATTGACAAAAAATACGGTTGAGGTTTGCTTCATTTTCACTGTTCTACTGGACAAATACAATTGCAGAAATCTAGGAGACTGTATGTATATGTTGAAGACTCAGAAATACAGTCGACTCTTGATTTAAGCGACACCTTGGGACCGGCTGTTGTCATCGCTTGCATCGAGAGTCGACTGTACGCGAGAAATTTGCGTACAATACTAAGACAGCCAACAAGTCATAATAAGCATGATGTCAATCACAACAATTTCATAATGGATAAAATTCGATAATTTATCTTCTTCCAAGATTCGACGTTCATCGTCTATCGTCAATGAAGCAGTGATCAAATTACTAGGATGTAAATGAAGCTCTGAATCGACAATTGGAAGAACAAAAGAAAGCGAGAGATTCATAGAAGAAATTATCCGAATTCCCGCTTGTGCACCGCTTGTTTTCAAGCTACAACTGAGCTGTGTTAAAAAATTATGTTCTAACTGTTCGCCTCATCTGTTCATATTCAGGATGCATATTCTTCTCTTCATTGAATTCTAGTAACCATGCGTAATTGTACATGGGTCACTCCACGGTAAAGGTCGTTTCATTTTGAGTAAAGTAATTTCAGCAGAGGTTTTATACGTTCTTGCTCCACAATGTTCACATAATTTCGTGCCTTCTTTCATTCATAACACTGAATATGCCTGGTAACGGTCGTTTCAATAAAGACACACTGTTCAACTACTTATACACGAATAGATTTTTCTGATCAGCTACAGAACATTAAGTTATGATACCTCCACAGTGTAATTTTCATACTATCTCGCAACAATATCATGAGCAATTAAACTATTTATTTTCTCAAATTGTCTGCAGATCTCAAAATGCTTGGCAACGGTCGTTTCATAAGAAAAACTTTAGAATGTATAGCGAATAATATTTAACTGAACTAATTATGCTATTTTACGAATTTATATGATAAAAATCAGACTATCATGCTGAATTGTGAAGGTTTCGAACATCATCTTCTTTACAAAATTAAGGCGAGCAACAAATTTTTCAAGTTTCCATTTTTCCGAACCATATCTCACTTTTCGTGGAACTTCCCATGTGCAAGCATGTATGCACACGGAATCTTAAAATCCTTCATTTCACATTCAGTTTGAAATTTGAATTGACTTAAAACGTAGTCGAAGAATCAAATCGAAACTTCGTGACTTGACTGTGTAACCGATCGCAAATTGAAGTATCTATTTTGAATCACTGAATCAGGTCAAATGCTTGCTCAAAAAGCCAAGGTCTGATAGGGCCAAGTCATTATTGTGTTGCTGATTCGACTTTGTCTAAGTTGACTTATTAAATCAAATTGGCATGACTCTAATCGTGATCAATCTGTGATTGCAATGACATTTCTATTAATCTCAGCTTTAATTTCTGTATTTAGTAGCAGTAAAATAATCAAACCGTTCTGATACTTGATTGTACTTACATTGATAGTGTCCTTCAAATGCTTAGCTTTCGCACGTGACTCCATGCGTGAGTGGTATAAAGCCTGATCTTTCTCGTCAATCCTCCGCTCAAATCTCATGATGTGGGCATCTTGTTGAAGGTTTTTGCGGTTGACTTGATCCAGTTTCCTTAGACAAGTGCTTTCAGACAGCTGCAGATGAACAATATGTCGATGCAGCTTCCCTATAATTGTCTTCTCATCACTTTGAGATTGAAAGTCGAGAAGTTGTTGACGCAAAGAAGTCATCTCCTTTTCCCGAGACACTTGCTGTTCTTGGAATGTCTTTGCCTGATAAGAAGCGATATCGGAGATTTCCTGCAAATTGAAAGTATAAAATCGATTCGTTTTCTAGTTATTTTTGAAGAAAATTGATTTGTAAAGTAATAAAATAAGGTGTGTAGAGATTCATCCGTTTCATAGGAAAAACACACCTGTCGGAAAATATATCTGAAGGATTAAAATTCTTCCTCAGAAAATTCATCCAGAGAATAATTCATCATAAAGTATTAGTCCGGGAGCTAGCGTGAAGTTGTGCAGGGAACGAGGTAGTACATAAAACTTTCACATAGCATAGTACACCTCTAACATACTGCAAAATTTCGCGTCTGCCGGATCAGATCATTTGCTTTTCAGAAATATAGAGGATAACACAATCCTATGTATTTCCAGTGGTAAAATTGTGACATTTAAGGTGTTGACTCCATTTTTTCGAATTTTTGCTCATAAAAGTTACACAAATTGGTATTTTGTTGAACTGGTTATTAGAGAAATCATCTACAGATCATGATCTTTCAAATGAGTTATTATTCAGTGACAGAGGATGAAGAAAAGTGTACAAACAGACACTTTTCGTTAAAGTATATCAACAATTTTCCTGAAATTTCTATGTTAAAATTTGCAGTTACACCAACGAAAAGTGTCTGTTTGTACACTTTACTTCATCCTCTGTCACTGAATAATAACTCATTTGAAAGATCATGATCTGTAGATGATTTCTCTAATAACCAGTTCAACAAAATACCAATTTGTGTAACTTTCATGAGCAAAAATTCGAAAAAATGGAGTCAACACCTTAAATGTCACAATTTTACCACTGGAAATACATAGGATTGTGTTATCCTCTCTATTTCTGAAAAGCAAATGATCTGATCCGGCAGACGCGAAATTTTGCAGTAGGTTAGAGGTGTACTATGCTATGTGAAAGTTTTATTCAGTACCTCGTTCCCTGCACAACTTCACGCTAGCTCCCGGACTATATTGTATCTTGGTAATTCTGAGATGCTCCCAATTTGCGAACATTTCAATGATGCTTACTTTATCATCATCACAACATCGTTTTTGAATCATTGATATCATCGACTGTTCGTCTGACCAGTAGTCGCAATGAATAGAATGTACATCTACTGAACAGAGTTGACAAAGTTAATATCAGTAATAGAACTTCCGAGCAACCGATGACATCAAAGTTGATGATGTACTATGAGATTAGTTAAGATTAATAAAAGTTCTCGTTGATAAAGACCCGAAACGTCCGAGACAAAACTGTGTGTAAATATTGTTTTTAACTTTCGCTAAATTAAAGGGAGCGCGTGATTTTACTTGTATATAAGCTACGGAAAACCTCCCGTCGGAAGCAATTAACTACGAAATATATGCACATTTCAGCTAATTAAAGCCTCTGGCGTTTCTATCTACATTTTAGTCTTTTTTACTGTGTTTTGACGTCGTAGTAATTATGTAATGTACATGAACATGCATATTTGAATAAATTTCTGAAATGTAAGTACAATCCTACTTTTTGGAACATAGGACACATTAATGCAATTAAAAAATGAGAATGGCCTTGTAGCCATTGCTGGCTTAACTTGCTTTGCTGCCTAATCCCTAGAGCGACCTGAGTAGGCGAACATTTGGGCATTAAGACATTTTTATTTCAAAACGTTTTTGAAGCTGAATTATGAACTTTTGACTACACGCAGTTAATCAAACATTATCTGACTAAATACTGTACATACATGAAAATTATTTGTATGCTGTCAAATATTCCAATGCTCTCGCACAATTTACCTTCAATTTATCAACTTCGTGGCGCAATTTAATATTCATCTTCTCCAATTCCTCCATTTGCTTTCGATCGGCATCACTGACTGCCTTTGTCACACAATCTAAAATCACATTGAGTAAATTAATTACACCAAATGCAAAACTGATAGTATTCAAAAGATGACATTTTAAATCATTATCATTCCTTAATCCCTTAAAGATTACGTATAGGGAATTTAGAAAACTTACTTGCTAGTTCATCTCGTAATTCTCTTTCTGTTCGTTGTGCTTCGAGATTGATTCTCGTCAGACCGGCGAATTTTTCTTCCAAATCTTTGTTTCGTTTATCTAACTCTTGAGCTGATAATTTCAAGTTATCATACATCCTCGTGGCGTGATCTGCACGTTCTCTTTCATTCAGTTCTTTCATTTCCAACATTGTCACCTAATTAGGAAGAAATTGACATAACATTTGTATCACTTTAAACGACATGCATTTCAGTTGGCTTGCTAACTTTTGTAAAAAATGATGATAGAAAAAAATTGGTTAGCTAGCTAGAGAATCGTCAATCATTCGCAATGGAATCGTTAACCCAAAGGTCTACACTCTACATGGTCTGAAAATGACTCAGTGATTCTTCTCTATATTATTCACCGAATCTTCACAGAACAATGCAGCATAATGTAGAAGTCGCTCAGTTCCCATTCCATCGTTCTTTCTCTTATACCTGAGCGATAAACTACATGTCTGATTAACTTCATCTTTGAGACTATGACGGTTCCGATAATCTATTCATGTGCTCGAAATCTTATGAAAAAATATATATGTAAGTCAGTCAAAGTATCATCTCTTCTCCCTTAGACATTTGCTTCACTTTTTATTTTACTTGAAATGAGTAGCATCAGTATTCACTTGAAGCACTTAGCGAATCTTCATGCTTTAGATATCCATGTTTACACACGCATTTTAGGCTTAATTGACCATTCTTGAGCGAATATTTCATGACTTTGTATGTATGCTAGGAATTATCTTTCATGTTATCCTTCATCTTGTAAATGTCTTACTTTCTTTGAAATTGATATGACTTGATTTTCTGATATCACTCCGTGTCCACTTTTACCCGTGTCCTTTTCAAGAGCTTCCAAAGCAACTTCCAATGTGCAGCGCTTCTCCTTTTCTGTTTCAAGAGCTTTCTTAAGAGCTGAGCTATCCAGCCGCATTTGCTGAAGTTCAGTCTCTACGCGATCAAACGTCTCAGAGCGACTCACCAGAGAATTATTCTTTTCAAGGAAATCGCGGTATTTCTCAAGTAACTCATCGTGTTTCCGTTGCAGACGATCTTGATCCAGGCGAGGGACAGAATCATCAAGAGCTTTCTGAAGAGCGGAAATCTGAAATGAATATTTCGATATTAGCCAATTCTCTCAAAGGTAAAAATGTCGCCTTCTGAAGTATAATGAAGCAGCAGACGACAAAACATCAGGTGGATGTGATCACACATTAGGGATGTGCCGATAGATATGAGAAATATTGGCGATGACCGATACCGACAATGTTGATGACCGATTAATGTACTATGATTGAACTGAGTAAGAACTGCACAAAATATTTCAGTTTTAGCAGCACACTAAATTGAAATAAAGGAAATTTAAAGCATTGCTGCAAAATCCTATATTATTATTTTTGAATAATGCATGCTTGAAAACTTATTGGTGACTTAAAGTCTTATACATAAACCAAATTTTCCGCTGTTCAGTCTGTGTCAAGGTTGTAATCCCAACATTGTTACACTCTGGCCATGCATATGCATTAACTGTGGTAGTTTCAGTTACATCAACATGAAGTTCTAAATCACTTGCATTGCGTCCTCATGTAAGTGCAGTTGATGCAATTTCACTTGTTTCAACTGCTGAATAAAGAAATACCATAGATATCACTTTCTTAGATAGCGTTCGAGCTCCTCACACCTTGTGTAAGTTGTATGAAACACAGATAGCGTCAGACTGTCTGACAAGGTATTTCCACATTTTGCACACGCTGAAGTTTGTATGAAAGGCTCTGTCTCAACCATAGAAATTGACAACAATAAAACCTCTAGAATGGAAATTAAGCTTCATGCAATGCACAATAACGGCACATAAATCGCACGCATTTTCACTTAGATGCACCTGCCAACGTCTGTATCATTGGGTTAGAATCAGTCACATGAGTAAATCGAAGCTCTTAATTGGTTCTTCATGCCCCAACTTAGTTCCCCCGGATGTGCCGCGACCTTGAGTCAATTTCCATTCTAACGAACTTCAGATAAACAGTTTATTTCTATGGTCTCAACACAATTTTGTGACGCTATTCTAACTTCGAACGCTATGACAGCGCTAAGATAGCGTTTTCTAGCGCTATAGTAGAATAACACTGCCCGCCTGCATAGATTGATCTGTTGATTATCTGACCCAAGATTGCTATGGCTCGTAATTGCACATTGTGAATGTAACCGTAATTTCAACTTGTTCTGTTACCCAGATACGCTAAGATAGCGTTTCTTTATAACATAGCTGATAATCTCTTTGTACAACAGCGAACACAATAGATTCTGTTGCCAGTCAAGACTTTCACACCTAGTTGCGCTGGAATAAGGGAATAGACAGAATGAATGCCCATACAAATTCATAGCGTTGTATTGTTACTCTTTCATAAGTGTCTTCTTTTGATAAAGCAGTTGCTGATTGTATTTGATATGAAATCTATTCTTTAATGATTGACTTGTTAATAATTCTCATCACTAATATATAAATAAGATTTCTGAATTTTACCCTAAGCACATCTGATCACAATGGCAGACCACAGCTTTGACGCTAGTCGATTTTCCATTGCGTCGTCTCAGGACATTGATCGCGTTGTTTCATGTTCACGGTCAAAGAACACCGTCAGAAATAGTTCCTGGTGCACAAAGTTATATGAAGATTGGGCCACTTGGAGAAACCAACAATCTTCCACAACACAAGAAAATTATTACTTGGTTCCCCAACTAACAGATTTGTGGACGGCTCCAAAGGCTGACATTTCAAGAGCCTTGAAACATTTTATATTCGAGATCCGACGGCAGGATGGAACCGAGTATCCTCCCAATACTATTTACAATATTGTCTGCGGATTGGCCCGATTTATCCGAGAAGAAAGACCCGACTGCAATATAATGGATAAGGAGGATTACAATTTTGTGCAATTTGTCCGTGCTTTAGATGCCTGCATGAGAAATCTCACTTCTCGGGGCATCGGATCCCATCACAAGAGCTGATCCGATATCAGAGGATAGTGAGGCGAAACTATGGGATACCAATGCATTTTCCTTACATGATGGAAATGGACTATTGCGGGCCGTTTACTTCTACAACTGTAAAGTTTTCGGGCTCAGAGCGTGCGACGAGCATCGCCAGATGCAACTGGAGCAATTCACGTTTTCAGAAGACGACCATGGGAAATTTCTTGAGTACACGGGTCGCGGCAACAGTCTTTTCCGGTGGAATCCGCGATCGCAAGATACAAAACAAGTGTTCGACAATACGATAGCGATAACAATCGATCGGTATATAAGATATTGAAACTTTACGTGAGCCGGCTTCGAAGCATGGGTGTTTTTACGGGAGCATTTTACCGTCGACCACTACGAAACATTATCCCAGACCAGCCCAGATTCGCCACTTCTCCCGTTGGAGTCAATTCCATCGGAAAATTGTTGCCGGAGGCCGCATCCATAGCCGATATCAAATGATACATCACGGCACATTCTGGCAAAGTAACATGTGCGACAAGGCTATTCCGAGAAAATGTAGACGAGCAGTTAATAAAATCAAGAACTGGGCATCGAAGCAATGCTGTTGAAGCATACAAAAGAAAAGGACCGGAGCAAGAAGTGATGCTTAGCAGCCTTCTAGACCCGCCTAAACCAAAGACTAAATTATGTAATTGCTTTCATACATCCATTGATCAAATTGATTTTGATTTCGGTATAAATGTGTCTTTCTAAATTAATAAATTATATCTGGAATTAATTGTTTTCTACAAATCTGAAATTGTGACAGTAGGCTACATTGATATGAATTAGAAAACAAAAAAAAAGCTGAATTATTAAGTTTTAATACTAATGTTGGAACTCTTGTAACTTGACAAGTAGTAAACATGCAAAAACATTCCGCCAAAAAGGTGCATAAAATAAGATAGCTTTCATTTACAATTACAGACAACAACCAATTTCCTATTGTGTTAAGTAGCGTTTCTCAGAACTTCAATAAATAGCGCATAGATTGGCGCTTCATGATAAAGAATAGCGCGTTCTGAAATACTTAGTTTGTCGGATAGCATAGATTGGCGCTTCATGATAAAGAATAGCGCGTTCTGAAATACTTACTTTGTCGGATAGCATAGATTGGCGCTTCATGATAAAGAATAGCGCGTTCTGAAATACTTAGTTTGTCGGATAGCATAGATTGGCGCTTCATGATAAAGAATAGCGCGTTCTGAAATACTTAGTTTGTCGGATAGCATAGATTGGCGCTTCATGATAAAGAATAGCGCGTTCTGAAATACTTAGTTTGTCGGATAACGCTATCATAGCGCTAAGATAGCATATCTATGGTTGAAAAACGATTTCTATGCCATTCATTGAGGAACAATAAAGTACAAATTCCCTAATAGTTCAAGCAATTACATAGAAATCGGCTAAGTGTGGTGATAAATCGCTTACATTACTGTCCAAAAAAAAGTGTAACAATTCGGTTGCAACACTCGTTTGTCGATCTCGGGCTTCGCCCTCGATCGTCACTCGTGATGCAACCTTCAATTATTACCTGACGCGGTCTGAACAGTAGAAAATTTGGTTTGAAGACTTTAAGTCATCAATAAGTTTTCAAACATGCATGCTTTTCATTATTTCAAGATCATTTGCTCATCTATTACTCTTACCAGGAACCTGGAAATAATTACTGGTATGTACCCATTTCTATGGGCTATACGAGCTGTCATTAATACATCTAAGATGTCACAAGCAAGTTCGAATCATATTTCAAATTAAGGATTCATCGTTCACATACAGGGATATATTTTTGAAACAAAGATACATACACGACATCATTCCCTCTGAAAAACATCGCATCTGTCTGCTCACAGCATCGATAAAGATTTTGCTCCCTCATTCCCTGAAACTTCTAGCCGATGCCAAATGTAGCGATTGTGAAATCAGGCAACATTAAATATGTGCATCACCGCAGTAAAATTCTCGTGTGATAGAAACTTCTTTCTTTCCCAAATTCTCAATTTGATTTATCAATCAGCATTTAATCTTGTGCAACAAGTAACACCATTATACATGAGTGCTACAAGAGTGCAACAATTGTTAACTTGCAGCATCATAGCGGCTGTTATGACAATCTGCAACGCTGTCAAGAAAATAATAAAGATACTTCACGTTGAAAAGTTAGGCTGATATTTTGACTATACATTTCTTTTTCCAAAACATACCGACTCAACCAAGACTGTTAGATGTATCATTTTTGAGGCCATTGGTCTGGTCATCAGAGTATAATCAAGCAGAAATAGTTCTTGCACCAAGTTTTCAAAAAACATTTTAAACAGCAATCTCCAACGCTTTGAAGATTTTTATTTACAATAGCTTCAAAATAGTTTGATGACTTGGTCAAATTTTTTTCTGCTTCTTTCATTAGGACTATTAGTTTACCTTAAATGCAGCCATATCCTTGTAACGTTTGTAGTATCCGAGACGCTCAGTAACGACAGTTTCCATTTGAATGATTTCATTCTTCAACCGATTATTTTCTCGTCGAAGATTCTTTTCGATGTCTTCTACTGCGTTGTATCTTCTGACAAGAGCCTTTTCGTTCACGGCTAGGACAGTCATCTTCCTTGCTGATTCTGCTAGCCTTCTACGAACTTCAGATTCATCCCGGGCCAAAGTGTCAACCAAACGGTCAAATTCCAAAATACGAACTTTATCCTCTTCTCGAACGCCTTCTAACTTTTCTATGGACTTCTGCAATCGATCTTTTTCTTCATTCCATTCGTTCTGTGCTGTGACTTGCTCTGAATACAACAGTCCCTGGGAAAAGAATGCGCATGTATTTAGAAATGAATAATTGGAAGGAGAAATTGAAGTGTTTCATCTGATTATCGATAATTGTTCAAGAATATTCTGGTAATACGGGAAACATATTTTATAACTTTTGAGCTAGTTGTAATTCATGGTTAAATACAAATATATCAGGAGAAGCCCAGTTGAGCGATTAAAAAACATCGGTGCTTTTCCCTCCAAAGGAACTAATGGTAAATCACAGAACCAAGTGCTCTGCTTCTTAAAAAGAAAGTCAGTAAATGCATCATAGCCAAACGAATATTTATGGAAAGAAAGTCTATGACATCTAGCATGAAAAATGATTAAAATTGAATCACATGGAAATTAGCCCAAGAAGATCAATTGCTTTACGCAAACATTACAAAGATATAAAACACTAAAATTCGATCGTATTCGTCATACCCTGTTTGACAGAAAAAGAACCATCTGCCGGTACCAAGCAATAAAACGAAAAATATTGCAAAGATTGTCAGATTCAAATTAGCTAATAATCAACAGCAATCTCTATTATCAATTGTCATAATTGCTGAATTTGTTAAAAATAACAAATTATTTGATCAAACTATCTAATTTGAGGACAAACATAATAATTTAATTTTTCCGCATGATTGTGATTATTGACCATTATCGTTGTGCTCTGTACTCGTTTGATATGAATTTTACTGAATTTTATTTCTACTTCATCATTATTCACTCCAAATTCATAGGTAGCTTGAAAACATACAGAAGAATCTTCGTTTGGTTAAATAGCCATATAGAGTGTCCTTGAAAATGCTATAATTCACTTGCATTTTTAAATAACTCGCACTTTTTAGGCTGCTTTCCGAAAAAATCATTCTCCTATCCACTCATCAAAGTTCTATCCTCAACAAGGATGGAACAGTGGGATCGCACGCGAAAAGAAAATAAAAAAATATTCTTAGGACAGCGTACGCGACATTACTGCGTTCTGTTAATACACACATTGTACGTATGAAAATGCTGAAGAGGTAACATGAGACTTTAATCCATTAATAAGCTTTGTCTGACTTGCTAGGTTTTTATAATATAGTATAAGAGAATTATAATATTTCTCTCACGACAAATGAAGAGGGCTACAAAACCAACAGCAAACGCAAGAAGTGCATCACTAAATATCATGAAATTCAAGCTCGCCTGCTATGACTACAGTATGATGAGGAAACAGTTCTTACTTGTTGATGCCGAACGAGAGCAAATTTACGACGATACGATTCCAAAGCTCCGTCCATCTTCTTGATCATCTCTTCCTTCAGAGTAACTTCTTGAAGAACATGAATCAGTTGTTCATTTAAGCTTGCAATCGTTTCAGAAGAACTGGGCGCCATTCCTTCAGGGAGAACTGACAAAGCTTGCAATGGTCCAGTTCCTGCGCCAACGTCACGCAGTGCCTTGAGCTCAGCTTCAACACGCTCCAACTTTTCCCGAGATTTGTCGAGGACCAACTTATTGTTGCTGACTTCAATGCGTGACTCTCGCAACTCTCTTCGTAATTCATCATTCCTGCCTTCTAGGTTGTCAACTCGAGCCTGAGGAGCAAGTGAAACATGTACATGTCATTTTCATATATAAAACAGAACGCATCTACTAAAGAAGAATTCAATATGCTTTAAAACGGGAACTTTCACATATCAGCAAAAAGCAGGAAAAAAAGAAACCATTTGGCATGGGTACACCTTGCAGACTTCGGGTGGAATTCATTAAATTTTCAAACCGAACGGAGAATGGATGCTGTAAGCACAGATTACGTAGAATTCTCACATTCATGGTTGCTTTTAGGAGCTATGATACATGTGCTAGGATAATTTTGCTCTACTACTTCCTCTTAGGTGTCGCGCATGTCAACAGAAGTAGTCATGTGTTGCTACCAGACGGTATCTTAAAAATTATCTTTTCAAATGCAAATTGCATTGAAGAGGTTGCTAGACACATCATCAGAGGTTAACCTCCTTCATCAGAACATCAATTTACATTAATGCTGTTCCTGAGTCAACGGAATGATAATCCAAAGTTGCAAATCACTAGTTACAAGATTTTTGACAAACAAAACACATCGATTTCTACATTGCGTTGATAATACCGCAACTGATTACACGTCCTGAGCTGATTTGACAAGTTGCTCTGACTAGACCAGTGATTTGTGTATATAAGACATTTTGTAACACTAGTTCCACATTCAAAGTCCTTGATACTGTCGAAAGGACGAAATGCTTCGGTCGAGTTTTTGATGAATTTTAAAATAAGACTTTGCTTCGATAAAGAAGGAACGATTCAATCTTTTTTCTTTTACGAATAGTAACACTATCGTAGTAATACTAATAGAGAATAAGGAGAATAGTAATACCAACCTCCCGTACGGACAAACTGTAAAAAAACATAAAAATGTCCAGCTTTCACAATTTTTCGCTGAGAAATCAAATTATGTGAGAATGTTCTGTCATATTTGTCATTTTGCTGTGAAAGTCACGTGATGCGATGAGAAAATGTCCGCAGCATTCATTTCATTTTGATTTTACAGCATTTTCCTATTAATGATATAAAAATTATTAGAATTATAACCTACTAACCTTCATATAAAGTCCAGTATCAAAGTCACCCATTAATCGCTTCGCATCCATCGCTGCTAGGAGTTTATCTAACACTGGACATTCCAAACTTTGACTGGACTCAGGACTAACATGAATTCTCGACAGTCCTTCCTTCAATTCTCTCAAAGCCGCCTCCAATGCATGATTTTCTTTGTCCATTTGCTCAAGACGTGCCTCCAACTCAGCTTTCTCTCTTCCAGCCGCATCTATGTCTTTCAGATTCCTTGATATTTCTTTATTGAGCTCATTGACCTGCGGAAAAGGTAAAATCAACATTTTGATTAGAAAAGGCAAGAAAGGACTGGCGGCGAGTCCCGAAATCATACTGAACGCATGCATATCTCTTCGATGGAGAGTGATAATACTGATTTTCCTGAAGACCTGTTTGATCAATGACACAACACATTCCACATTTCAACATTTCAGAGCATATGTCTGCAATAATTTCCTGTATTAATGTTTCTGTAACTTCATGAATATTAAGTGACCTCACAAGAAATGCTTGAAATGAACAGCTAACTACCCGACTTTATGTCATTGTGGAATTTAAGGATTGATGTACATATATGCCCTCGTATAAATAACTCAGTAAAAAAATATTATTTGCTGTTTTTAATTACTATCTCTTTTGTCGACTCGGATGATTGAATCATGATTCGTAACTACCTCTACAAAAATGAACATGATAGATAGCTTATTATTGAAAATCGCAACTGAAACGGTGATGGTGATTAAACCTCCTAAATGACAGATTTTAGCTTTAGCTATGCAAATTGCAATGCTAAATAGTACCTATGTTAGGTGAATGATGGTTTACCACAGGAAAGTGCACCTCAACCCCCCCCCCACGCATGCAATTATCCATCGCGGAACAAAGTAGCTACTTAAACAAACACACACTCAAGGGTACAGACACAATAGAAACCCTTCTGTCCACTTTTGTCCCTTTGTCCCCTCTGGAGATTACAATCGAACAATACAAAAGACCTCTTTTCTTACACACACATACACATGACGCTCACACCATGGGACCTGTGGGTTGCCCCCGCCAGGTTTTCGAAGCTCATCCGCTGCCGAGAGTGGGCGATTGACCCGTCCAACACCTGACGGACCTCTCGAGTCTCGACCCCTCACAATAGCAGGGAGGGGGGAGGGGTTGACGACACCTGCACCACCAGAATTCCAGCAAAAGTTGGGAAAATCACATTCCTGCATGAACTACGAGTAAATCTGGATACCTTATAAATATAAATTGTATTCCTCAAAATTACTTTCTTACTATAGTACATGTATTAATCATTATTCAATTTTTGATTTATATTTATGAAACTGTCTATGAATGCTACAATGTCTATAAATCCTGCTATTATTATCGATCTTTAATTTTCAGATAAGATTATAAGCATCATATCGATATCTATATTGGAAACACCAATATTGGGATACTCATATTGGAATCTACATGTATTTCTGTTTGGTGCTATGAAAAGTGTAAAATTATAATAAAATATTCCTTAATAATAAAATATAAAATTTGTTACCAATTTATTGTTACTAATCATTTCTGTTCATTCTAATCGACATTCTAATAGGACACAAATATTATCACAGCGCATTGAATTAGTAACAACAAGTAATAATAGTGCGCAATGGAAGGCACAGATCCTCTAGCTGCTATACTTTAAAAGAACTTACTCGAATCTTCCAGCCTTCCTGTGTTTCACCTCGACGACTCCCTCCTAGCGTTTCTACAGGCATTCCAAAGCTCATGTTGAAGCCACCTGGTGCCGCGGACTCTGCCGTGCCGATTCGACGTGCGCGAATATCTTCCTCAAAAACTTCAGCTCTATCTTTCCCCAGTGTGTCGACATTGAGAACATCGTCAACTGCAAGACCGACAGTGCCTGCTCTCTGACCGACTTGGCGAGCCAAATCTCGGACTTTGGCCTTCAAGAATAGACATTCATCCTCTTTTTCTTCGATCTGCAGTAGAAAAGTAAATAAGTCATATAGGTTGATAATTACGTGCCTGTTAGCATTTCGTTCTATTTATTTTTTGCTTTATTTTTTCACTATTTTACTTTCGTTTCGATTACAATGCAATAAGGCGCTGTAATTTCTTTTATGGCGCTGGTCTGTGTTTGTAAAATGTGAAATGCATGAGTTCCTTGTCATCAATATTCCATTATCCACATCCTTGCAGTTTCTGCTCATTGGTATTGATGATGAGTATAGCTGCTTCTTGCATTTCAATATATAAAGGCCTTTGACTCAGCTTAGATAGCCGCCTCAAGAAGAGATTGTGGGCTTTGAATGAAAACTGGCGACATATTCAATTCAATGGTTTTATACAGGTACATACATACGCATGACCTTTACTAAAAAGACCCAGAACAACAGATTGATATTCATCCTCTACCGGCTGTTGTCAAGGATAATGATTTTGACGTCAAGAACAAATGCTTTCGATCAATAGACTCTAACTATTGAAATGAAGTAAAAATAAACTCCAAATAAAATTCCCTTACCTCTTTCTGAAGAATCATATTCAGTGCCCTTTCCTCTTCCCGTTTCACAGCTTTCATCTTCTTGTATTCTTCCAAGTCGATTGGATCATCAAGTGGAATACCGAGTTTCATTCGAAGATGCTCGTTTTCGGCCCTAAGGTCGTGAATTTCCATTTCAGCCTTATTAACATGTTGACATAGCTCCTCAATTTGTCGCTCACGATATCCGATCTGCGCTTTACCGGCTTTGATTTCAGCTACGGCGTCAGACAAACCATACTCACCTTCTTCGTATTGTCTCATTCGCTCGTTAGCTTCTAGAAGTTCAGTATCCTGAAGTTGAAATTAGCAGCTGATAGTTAAATGCAGCATGTAATCAAAAGGATTTTTACATCAAACGTAGTTCAACGTATTTTGAGTCGTATGAATTTTAAGTGTTTTATCTTAATCATAGAGACAGTAGGAAGTGATAAACTGACACTCAAACCCATGGTTTCATTTTTCCGCCAATCCTTCCGTTTTGACATTTCAGCCAATTAGCGGAAGATTTCTTGTTCATTGAGAAATTTCGGAAATGCCAAATCTGCTACTCAGTGAAAGCTGACTGAGGAAGCACTACGGAGGCATTTCATTCTAACTGTGTCTTGCTATTGTTTGGTTCTGGCATACCACATTCCATCCATATTACACTAGAAATATAATTATCGAATATACAAGCATGTATAATGCTATCAAATTGTATCTTTTTCGCAAAATCAGTACCACTTTGGTTTAATGCTCCGGCAATTTACTAATTATTTAGAGCAAGATGATAGGTTCATTATCATCAAATATTACTTCCTGAACTTCCTGAATTTAGAGGCCTTTTACAATTAACCAGTAACGGCATCATTCATTGCTTTAGCAGGTGTAACAGCTAGTGAACCTTGCAGCAGCAACGCGGTTCGTCCATGGGAAAATGATTAACTTGAGAACGTCCCGCACGAAGACGCAGCCGTCTTCGCAGGGCATCGGAAATGCCTTCTATGGTTTTATCATCCTCAGATATTCAATCCTGTGTACATCGATCAGTTTCACACCAAACATTCTTCATTGCCTTTTCTGTCCTTCTATCTTCATGATCTGATCGGCTTTCACGGCCCACGTCTCACTACTGCACGTCATCGCTCTACGGAACGGACACACGCAGAATGCACCTACATGGCCTCTCATTTTTAAAGTGGGGACTTCTGGAAGGAATGGTGTAAGTTCGTGGAACCTCGCATCATCTGCACGAAAGATCATCTACAAATTGTATTTGTCTTTGCTCCCCACTATTATTTTGTTTAATACATTACTTTCATGTTGAGTGAAATTCTTCTTAATGATAAATTATGAATTACAATTATGAAACAATTGATGTCTTCTCTATTCTAACAGAATTCCAATGAGGATTTTCACTCAAGAAATTGCAATTCAATCAACATGTAATATTTCATAATATGTGGATGAAAGTCATAATAAAGATTCATTTTGAAATGATTATCTTCGTCTGAGGTTGCGGCCCTCGAGCAGGTTAAACTTGATCTCGTAGCCCGCAGGCTGGTTTAAGATGCCGACCGCTGGTTTACAGGTTACGATCGTCAGTCATTTGACAAGCATTGGAAAAACCGAAAAACGATGTCAAAATACACGTACTTCTTCTTTTGGTGATATACTTCGTGAGAGCGTCCGCATCACATCATCAGGCAATGTATATTGCCTTACTTGCATTCATGTTCTCATAATGGGCTCTATGCTAATTCAAGGGATTTCGGATTATTCGTTTTGAAACACCCTGTAGCAATAAACAAAGCTTAGAGAAAGCTGAATCGACAGCGTTCTTCTCACCTTACTCTCGGCGTCTTGCTCTGCTTGTACGCGTCTGCGATCCAATTCCTTCACCATATCTTCCTTGTCTTTCATCATCATCTGAAGCTCCCGTATTCGCTCGGCTTGTCGATCGGAAGGCCCTCGCCCAGTTGCGTCCATGTTCCTCTTCATATCCTCGATCAGCTCAGTATTTTTCGCTATTTCTTCAGTGGCTTCCTTCAAATTTTCTTCAAGAGTGCGAATCTGTTGTTCACGCTCTTGTAAGGCTCGATATAAAGCGTTGACGGAGGCCTTGTCTGAATCCACGTCTGCGGCATGTAATTGCTGACGGAGTTTCCGATTCTCAACATGGAGTTGAACAATTTCAGCCTCTCGCTCGGCCAAAACTAAAGAGAGAAATGATTATCTGAATAATTTAAATTAATGATTTATTTCAATTGACAAGTACAAATCAAGATGCCATTATGACACAATTAAGTTCGTCAGCAGGAAAATCATAGCTTCGCATTTTTTAAGTTTGCCCTGGATGGCAAAATCCCGTTAGAGAACAGTGGACCCGGTGACACCTAATCAGCACAACTATTGAAAATCTCTTGACACGAAAAACACCAAATTTCAGCAACAAATTCATGTAATTGCGTAGGATATGTGTGTCACCACGGCGTAAATCTTTAACAAAATAACTTCTTTCAACAAGAATATTAACAATCTTTTGTGCTCTTTCGACAACGTACGGAAAATGCGAGCAAATATGTAGAATTTTCATCATTTGGTTTACGAATACATGAATACTCATCTTTCTGGGGATGCGGCTATCGGGAAATGTTAACTAAAAAAGGAACATATACCATGTTATGATACACTGACGTGTGTAAACAATTAAACATCTTATTCATGTCACCATCTAAATATTCAGTGGACTTCAGAAAATATCTCATCGAAACATTTGCAACTTTTTGATGATTCAAATCAATTAAAACTTAAGGTGACTAAAGTCGTTCACGTTATTCGTCTATTTTGCTAGCAGCTAGCTGTATGTACGTGTAGATTTTACGTGTAAAGTAAGTTAACTTACGTCCTTTCCATTCTTCTGTCTTATTATTGACAAACACCATGATATCATCATCTACGTCGCCTCTTTGACGCTGTTGATCTTGTAAAGCAGAGACCTGAGATTTCAGCAACTCCACCTCATTGATTTTATCCTCCAAATGTCGATCTTGCTCTTTCACTATCGCTTTCATCTTGGCGTGTTCATCGGTTAGACGTTCAATATCCACCGTACTTTGATGTAAACTGGTTTTCAACTGTTCTATTTCTTCCCAACATTCCTGATTTTGGTCTAAAAGACTCTGAAGTTAACAAGAAAATATATGTTATTGTGTTGCTGTTGTATTACAATGAGCAAATTTTTGATTGATGAAGCAGTTGATGTTGAAAACGAATCTAACATGCAGTGTACTGTAAATTATTGAAACAAACGGAAGCTGAAAGGTCTAGTGCTTTGACTCGTATCAAATTTCTTTCTTTTGGAAATGGCGTGTGGGAAATAAAAAAGTCTATTTTCCAACATATTTTGAACGCTAGCCATATATTTTTTCAGCGACAACACACTGTATCGAATACCTGAAGAAGATGGATGCTGCTAGTGTCGCATAGGCTGTAGGATAACTTCATTTCATACCGACATTCCCAAAAGGAAACAAAGCGGAAACTTATTTGAAATGTTTACCAATGCATCACTTGGTATCAAACTACAGAATGCCTCTCAGACACCTCTCAAAAAGACCGTCAAGCACAGGTCCCATAGACTAAAAGCGCAAATTCATGCACAGCATACCTTTCTTTGCAATTAACTAGAATTTTGCTTATTGAAGTCTAAAGATATGCGCTAATTCATTTCAACGCTTTCCTAATTTCACTTACTAATCTCGCATGAGAATAAGCGACAAAGACGAGTTGCGCAATTCCTTCATTGAATGCATCCAGCAGCTCAACTAAGAAGTAGCTTCATGTCAATCAACTGTCCATTTAAATAAGCAGCACACTGGAGGGACGTGCAAAGCACATCCTTGTCAGTAGAAGTAAACTGTAAGAGTAGCACCTTTTAACAAGTCATTTGAAGATAGAACAACCTGCAAAGACGTGCACGTCTTTGTCAAAAACCACGACAGACCACAAGACACTTGACTAAAATATTGTCAGCATTTTATGAATCAATGCACAAAGATACTCACATCAATTTTGGCCTTCTTTGCTCGGAGATCAGCTCGAAGATTGGAGATTTCTTTGCGCTGTTGAAAGTCATCTCCTTTGCCACCTCCAGCCGCACGCTCGCGCAGTTGCTCATTCTGTGTCTTGAGATAGTCAAAATTCTCCTGTAGGCGTTTCCCCTCGTCTGTCAATCTTTCGTTTTGTCTTTCCAAACCGGCTTTACTGGTGCTCAGCTCATCCCGCTCGCGCATAACGTCTTGTAGCTTTTGATTTACCTCCTGTATTTCGTTTTCATAACGTTCTCGCTCAAGTTCCCACTCTCGCTTTTCCATTATCAGCTCACGATCAGAAGCACCCGCTCCGAGACGTTGAAACTCTCGGTTTTCACTCTCCAGTTCTTTGTTTTGTTCCTGCAATGTTCTAATTTTTTCCTCCTTTTCACGCAAGTCATCTTCTGTAACTTTGCTCTCTTCAAATTTGATCGTCATTAATGTCTGTGCCACCATAAATGCGTGACGCAGTTCGTCAGGATCATCGACATCATCAACATCCAACTGTAAGGTAAAAATGACGTAGTGTGCACAATGGTTTTCTTTAACCAAATTTTTTAAGGTACTAATACTTCAATAATACTAATTCACTAATACTCTAATACTTCAGTTTCAAAAAATATTATCAAAGAGAAATCATTTTTCTTCAATCTTATACAGAACAGATCAGCTTTTGTAAATTACAAATTTATCTGAACGCAGGAAGCTCTGGCATGCCATATGACAGACAATAGTGCTAATTTCTCCCATCATCGATCCAAAACTATTTTAATGACGTTTTCGTATCCCATAATACTCAGAAAATGAGTATCACATAATCTCACGATGACTTATTCAGGCTTATTGCGTGATGCATTTATAGGGCATCATTTTGTTTAAAGTTGAACAGATGATGGAAAACTTCTGGTAGCGTTATGTCTTAAAGTCACTCATTATAAACTCACCTGCCTGTAGACACTTCATAGTAAACACTGAACATTCGTAAAACTCGCTTAGGCCCGCACAAGAACCACTTTTATTATTATCATTTTGCCATGAATTGTTGATTTCTTAACAAATTTGATAGGCTACATACTGAATTGTACTTTCTATCAAAATTTCCAGATTTCGGTAATGAGTGTTTGATTGTCAAAACCTCATGTTCAAGATCGTGCTCTTTTTCTCTACATTTGTGCATGCAGACTTGTATGTCGGCCGGGTCGCGTGTAGGCCTGAAAATTCAGATCCATTTACAAATTTATGCGTATCTGCTGTCGACTACCATGGTTTAATTTGCAGGTAAGCATCACACTAGATGTAATTATCTGTAGCAGAAGATCGCATGATCAAATAAACATCAGTTCTCCCGTCAGTTTCGATTTTCAACATTTCAATATGGGAATCATACATGTAGCGAATAAATAACATGAAATAAATGTGTGAACAATATCAGATACGCGGTGGGTCTACTTGTACTTTCGTTCTGCTGATTCGACGAGTAAACCTAGGCAATCCTGAAAAGCATGCACGGATGTTCATTCTAACCATTTAAAATCTGTTTCTAAAAACATTTCAAATTACATGCATATTGGTGGTTATTCACTGAATTAACAGGTACATACCTCACTGATTTGCTCGTAATACACCTCAGCATTATCAATGTCAACCTTATCAAGGTCAATTTTCATAACACGATCCATTCCGACAATCTTATTGGGGTTCACTGAAAAAATGAAATGTAATTGTTATATTAATCAATGAAACGCAGTAACAAAATCGAATGAATGACACAAAATCATTCAGATGGATTAGAATTCAAAAGAATGCAGAATAGCCTATTCTATGTCATGATAGGTTTCTGTATACACTAATTCGCAGAATGCTTGGCACAAGGAAAACGCATGCAAGATAGAAGATATTCAATATCATGCTTTTAAGTTTTTAGATTTATAAAAATACATGGGAAAGAAACTGACAGACATTTATCTATCGCAAATTATGATTGAATGTTATTAAAATGTGTGGAGAGTTGTATTTGGGTATGACCGCAAATGCCCTCTTGGATGATTAGTGAACAAAATCTGCCCTTCATAGAATTCATCAGTTTTTATAAGCATCTTTTATAATAGCGATGTACTCTTTTCAGTATCATCGAAGATTATTTCCATAAATGCTCAATATCACAAATGATGTTAGCCAGGTTTATGGTTGAATATTAGACTTCATGCTCATTTCATAGAATTTTGCCACATAACATTGCGAATTCAATCATGATCAGTGCTCATCAATGGAACATTAATTAAACGATCCACTTTTATAGGCATCTGTGCAAATTAGGAGAATACATACACTCTTTTGTTATCATTTCCTTCTTTCATTGCATGTAAGATTTCATACAATGTTATAGTAAAAAATACGTTTATTTGCCATCCGCCTACTCATTCGGCCTAATCACATAACTATCTTATCATTCACTTTCAATCTGATGATGGATTTAAGCTGTCTCTAGAGGTTTAGTTTTCACTTTCATAGTAACTAATAGATCAACCAAAAAAATAAAATACTGACCAAAAATTTAAAAAACGGTTTCAATTAGATTTTTCAGGCAAGTTTTTATAATTTTGAAATTTCTCAAAAACTTCAACGCTATAATTATGAATTCTTGCATCATACATTGACAGTTTCGATATCTACATGGAAACGCTTTGCAATATACCATTAGATAGCCTATCATGTGCTACCGCAAAGCTGATGGCATTTGACACTGCCATCAAACAGTATGAATCTGTAAAAGTGCCAAACATAATGAGGATCAGTATACGAATCTCAATATAGACAGTAGTAGACAAGACATCTCAGCTACGCAATGAATTAAATTTCCTGGACAGTGTACATGTACATGGAAGTCAATCTCATGTGCATTGACTTTGATGTACCTTTTGCGTTAGTGGCCAACAAATGGTCTATGAAACGATGAACGATGCTTCGAAATAAAGCCTAAGATAAATATCGGGAATAATCAACTTGCTATTCTACCGCGCGCCCTTGGACAGGACACTGTCTTGTGACAGAGAAGAAAAGCTGCCGTGATTTCGTCACACTTTGTTGCAGCTGCAGCCTATGGATACTGCTATCTCATAAAACCGAAAATTGGAATCTAATAGCATTGAGTTTTTATAGCTATAATGCAGACTATCATACAACATCATAATAGAGCTTATTGTTAAATGCCTAAATGTTAAATTCTTTGAATACTACATTACCAGCTTGCTAAGATCCTCAGTCACTATGTAAATAGAAGAATTAGAAATTGAGTTGCATCCTCAGTCGAAAAATCGAAATAGACCTGAATAGCTGCCATCTCATCCAATATCAGGAATCATCAGCAGGCCTAGTTCACATCTCTCAACATCGACACAACTCCCTGTTCAAAATTGCAGCCATGCCCGGATAAATTTGAGATTTGCAATTACCGAATTATTGAAATCTCGACGGGGATTCATGTAAGTGATATTTAATGAATGCCAGTCGAAATTTCGCTAAGTTGCTAGTTGAAATCTGGATTTCCAGACCACGATTAATAATAATCTCCTTTCCCCTGTCCATGCACGCCATTCCAAGAACAAAAATCCGTGGATCTAGTACCGTGAGAGGGCCATTTCACAGATACATGTATATTTAGAATAATTCGGATTTATGTTAAAAATTAGTGCTATAATAGACTATACAAGATAAACTAGTTCTGTGAGGTCTATGAGTCTCTCACGTGCCAACTAGGGTTTAAAAACCAAACGTGTTGTTTGAAACATTTTGAAACAAAACGTTCTTTCTGTTGAACTGTTTCTTAACTCAATGATTTTCCATCGCTTATTATCAATTTAACAACATACCCGTAAGATGGAGTGACTTTGGACAGCGGGGTGACTTTGAACAAGATCAAAATCTGAAATCTACAAAATCTACACAAAGTTGCTACTTTCAAATGTTTTCAGAACGATTTAGTCGTTATGGAATATAATATTATGGTACACAAGCTTCTGTTACATGGCGTTTGATGTTCGAATGAGATTTCGCATGTTATAAAATATTTGAATTACAAATTACATTACAAACACCCTAAAGTCTGCTTTAAAAATGGTAACCGCCATTTAACATGTAATTGCCATAAAATATAGAATCTCAGTACAGCATGCCTGAGTTAAATTATATTTTGTGCCTATTGCAGTTCTTGAGATAACGATTAAAACTATAGCATAATGCCTGTCCAAAGTCACCCCACTGTTAATCGGTAAAATGGGTGACTTTGGACAGCACGTGTGCTGACATAACTGTACTTTACTATAGCAACTAAAACATAAAACATTAATCTTATTTTCACTGATGACATCAGATAATGACTCAACGGTTCTGGAAACGTCATAGATGATCATTCTTGAACAGTATTGCTTCCGTGATATTTGTATTTTATTGAATATTTCGGATCTTCATTATGTACATTATCTTCATTATTCAGGATGTTCTCTGCTAACTATCTGACATATTGCAATATAATAAAATATCATAGCATCAACGCTCTTCATATTGCACGTAGTGGGAAAACGGAATTTTGATGATCGATGATTAGTGAGTCCTTCCTTATTCAGACAATGCCGTTTGACAGTGTGCCTTTCGTTAACTCGGTGATGAATGGGCGACTACTTGATCCGCATTTCTAGCCAATTTTGTAATCCCCATAACAATTTTTACCAGTAAGAAGAATATCACATGGCATTGAAGTTTTTGCATAAATTTCTATCCACGCAGAGCTTTGAATCTATTCGTGAAGTCACCTTTGCGGTTTCCATCGTTGATACTTTTTGGACCTCTGCAAGAGCTAATCGGTTGTTTCTATTTTTACAGTTTGTTACGCTCACCATCAAACCCCTATATACAATTTATATAGGTTTGGTTGGAATTGAATGATATGGAACAGAAAAAGGTAAGCCGATGTAGTGGATCACTGTTTATGTTAGGAAAGTAATGCGAGCACTGCCAACTGCTGTTGTCAATACATCCATGCGAAATTGTTTAATGAATTCATACTTAGTGTATTATTCATGCAAGCTTTATCAAAATCGACTTGCAGTCTCTTAGATCTAAATATGAGTCGGAGTAGATGCACAAAAAATAATCTTAAAGATTATTTTTAGGACGATATATATTAAGTGCGATAATAAAGCTCCCGGAATGGTTAAAATTCTTCGAACAAAGTCATTTAATTTCGCTCAGCATTACTGTCTATTTTCTTAATTTGTCACGTGAAATAAAACTTCAGGTACCTATCAACTAGACTATATCATAGGTACTCATCAATTATTGAGCACTCAATTATAGTTTAAAACAGCGTATTTAAAAGCATGTTCAAAAACATTGCTATAAAACCATATAACTCATTTTCGAAAGTGTCACTTTAAGACCATATTTGAAAACACCTTTTTGACACAATATGCGAAGAACAGTTATAAAACTATGTCTGTGAGCATTGTTTTTAAATATTGCCTTAAGTAAGACTTACGCTAAAGCTGATTTCTTTGTCGCTTATCAATGGATATTAGAAAATTGATCTTATTTGGTAAAATACAACATATGGAATCCGTGGCTTATGCTAATGTGCAAGTGTGCAGACACTGATTGCATAAATATACTGTTTGTGACCATAAAAACCATCTAAACACCAAAGACACTTTTAAAACTGGGAAAATGCTACTAAAGCCTGTTACTAAGCATTCAGTTGTTTGCAAAATAAAACTCTTTGTATCAAATGTCGTCATTTGAGATTTCTACAAAACAAGTCATGTTTTTAAGCCCTACATCCAACCACCGAGTTCAGTGCAAGCCTTTATGCAGCTTGTAAGTCATTATATCAAAACATGACAGTCATATCACACGCCTCGTCTGTCACCAGTTTCACAGCAAATATTAAATACATCGGTACATGATGACACAGGTTTTTTTAACGTGCAACTGAGCACAATTTGTGCAGTTTTAAATTAAGTGTAATTGTTTTCTTGATTTGTGCAGTTGAAAAATTGTAGTCAGGAAAGTAGCTGAATAAAGGACGTAGCAGAAAGTGGAGTGGATGTCAAGATATGAATGGCAATTACGGCACTTACGTTGCAAAAAACAAAAACTGAAATTTGCAAAAATTATTGACTTCGTATGTTATGATTGTTTGTCAAGTGAGAGACTTAAATATTAGTAGCCCTGGCCCCTGTAGTGCCCATTTGGAGATATCTGTTCGCTCTATACATCAGCGCGCCATTATTTTTGTCTGGACGCTAAGTTCATGCGCTGTGTTGTAACTGCCATTGTGAATTGGTAATTGTAAAACTAATAATACATGTACATGTAGTTATAGCAGAGAGCGTTCATGTACCTGTAATTCAAGCAGAGAATCTGCTAGCCAGTCACATTTTGTAGGAGACAGAGTCATGGACAAAGCAGGTAATTTTCTTAAATGTAAATGTAGGCAACCTGCAACCTGCAACATGCAATTTTTGTATGTTGTATACGAACCGGCCTGCCCAAAAGTGGACAAACTTTTTTCGTAGCGGACCACATCATGGGTCTGATTAGCTTTGCAGTAGGCTACTACATTTTAAAGAAAAATATGTTGGTTGAAAACCAAAAGAAGCTGCTTGATATGCACATTATCGAAAACGATGACCAACATATTAGCCTGTGGTTGATCTACGATTTCAAAAATATTCTTTTCTTATTCAAACATGTGCTTTGGGGCTTTTCTGTAAGTTTACTGAAAGGACATTGAGATGAGTTCGTAGAGTTCCGTTGGTAATTCTCATGGTCATGGCGCATCAACAACATGCCGCGCTAATCACCAGAGCAAAACTTTGGAACCGAGTGCTTGCATGTAAATCACATTTGAAAATTTATCTGTATGGTTTTACTGTGTACTACAGGTACACATCAACAGAATGCATTATTTCCAGTGTTGTATCCACTCCTAGTGGTTCAGGGGAAGGGGAAGTTTTCCTTTAGGGGAGTTCTGAAAGCTTATGTATCTCATCAAGCAATGAGAAATTGTAATTCCTTGCGTACAACATAAATGGGCCTCTACATATGATATGTCACTGATCTGTTCATGAATACTTCAAAAACATGCCTATTTTAGGCCTATAATTTCGAGACAATAGAAATGTTTTTAATTTGTAACTTTTGATTAATCACTTGCTGCAGATTAATGATTATTTTATTGTCTGAAAGTTATTCATTTGATCGCCACTATAATTCACATCAATCAATCATCATTATAATCACATTACACCATTAATTACATTTACATGTACGTAAATACGCGTGTCAGCAGAAGCGATTACATCTCGCTGCAGCGGGAAAGGAAAGAGTTATAAATCTTGATTTGTCTGTAGATAGATAACTTCTGCTCACGAATGAAACCGCGATCTGCAGTCAGCGGAGCGTCACTTAAGCAATTTAAAGCAAAAGGCGATTGAAAAGGCGATCTTAAAAATTTACAGATACGTCTAGTGCATCTTGGGGAACCTCTTTCCCCCTTTCCATCTTGGGGAATCAGAGCAACTAGTATGGGGCGTGTCCACAGGTGGCGGATAGTGGAATGGCCTTCAGCAATGAAGGTTAGCTGCGAATTAAATAAGCAGCCGCGGACCAAAGCGGCAAGTTCATCAGAGGAGAGGAGCTGACAGGAGACGCTGTAAGCTATAAAACCTCTCACAACCCAATGACGACTTGTGACAAGGCGAGTGCGGCCGCCTTTCAATAAGCCTAGATAGGAGGGGTGCAGACCAACGGCATCCACGCAGGCACTGCTGCTGTTTTAAGCAAGGTCACCGGCTTCGGGCGTGTGAGTGCTTGTGGAGGAACAGCAAGGAAATCAAGACAACAACCTGCTGCCTTGTAGATACTTCTCATCCATTGATGTGAAAAGGCTAGGTCCACGACCAATAATCGTGGTTGGTGTCAGCAAGGGCATGCGACCGCTAAAAACTTTGCTCCAAACCTATTATGAATGATGGCTCAAAATCAATTGGCCCCTAGTGCCCGGCAGCCTTTAAGTAGGCATGGGGTGCTAAGAACTTCCGGGGAGTTGAAACAAAAGTTTAAATTCGGTTCAGTGAACGTAGGTTCGCTGTGTGGAAGAAGTAGAGAGGTGGTGGAGATGCTCGGCAGGAGAGGAATCGATATATGTTGTGTACAGGAGACACAGCATAAGGGAAATGGATGTCGATTCATTGGTGACGGACCGGAGAGGTTTAAGTTGTGGTGGAGTGGAGAGAAGAAAGGAAGAGGTGGTGTTGGCATATTCGTGAGAGATGGCTTAGTAGATCACGTACTACAAGTTGAACGGATGAGTTCGAGAGCAATAAAACTGAGTTTGGTCCTCGGAGAAAAGGTGACCCACGTGTTCTCGGTGCATGCCCCACAAAGTGGGAAACCGGATGAGGACAAAGATCGCTTCTGGGAAGATCTTGATGACGAAGTGAAGACTGTGGCCCAATCTGAATCTCTAATTGTAGCTGGGGATCTTAACGGTCATGTAGGGTGCAACCGATTGTCATCCTCTTAAAATAAATATTTTATTATTATTATTATTCGGTTTCGAAGAGATCATTGGACCTTCCGGGTTCGGAGAAAGGAATAGAGACGGTGAACGAATCCTCGATTTTTGCCTTGGGAATGAAATGAAGATTGTAAATACACTATACGCAAAGGACGATGAAAAGAAGATAACATACAAAAGTGGTGACAGTCGAACGCAAATTGATTTTATGCTGATGAGGAAAGAAGAATGTGCTTCTGTTCGGGATTGCAAAGTAATTCCTGGCGAAGCATGTCTAACACAGCATCGTCTACTTGTCATGGATATAGTGAGAAAGGGCTTTGAACATCCGAGGAAGAGAATAAATGCACGAAAGATTAAGGTCTGGAAACTTCGTGATCAAGAAAACAGAAAGCTGTTTGAAGAGAGACTGAGGCAAAGAACAGAGTTGGGGACGCACGGTGAATGGGATAAGTTTCAGGACAATATCCTGAAAACAGCTGAAGAAGTCTGTGGAGTAACAAGAGGCAAAAAGAGACAAATACAAAGGGAGACGTGGTGGTGGAATGAGACTGTTCAAGAGGCAATAAAAGAAAAAAAGATGGCATACAAAAGGTGGCAGCAGTCAAGAAGTCAAGCTGATCGGGAAGTTTACAAAAATAATTCACGATTGGCAAAGAAGGAGGTTGCGATTTCCAGACAAGCCGCTTGGAAGGCCTGGGGAGTGAATTTGAGCGCCGCAGAAATGCAGCAGAAAATGTTCAAGGTTGCGAAACAGATGAAAAGGGATCGGAAGGATGTTAACCAGAGGAGATACATCAAGGATGTTAATGGACAGACTTTCACGAGGGAAGAAGATGTGTGCAGACGATGGAAGGAGTATTTTTCCAAGCTTCTGAACGAGAGCAACGAATTTGCCGTTGAAGGAATCGACGCAACTGAAGGACCCATCAAAGAAATTTCCAAGGAAGAAATACGCGCGGCCCTTCGAAGCATGAAGAAAGGAAAAGCTCCTGGACCGTCAAGGCTTTCAGCAGAGTTGATGAGAGGAGTGGAGGAGGTGGTTATTGAGGAGGTGACGCCCATCTTTCAGAAAGCTATGGAATCGAAAGAAATTCCTACAGCTTGGCAGAAAAGCCTGACGATCCCATTGTACAAGGATAAAGGAGACTCGCTGAACTGTGGATCGTAAAGAGGCATTCGGCTTCTGGAACATGGATTCAAGCTGTTTGAAAAGGTTCTCGAAGAGAGACCTAAGAAGCTCGCGCAAGTGGATGCTCGCCAATTTGGGTTCTCGAGTGGGAAGTCGACGACTGATGCGATTTTTGTTGTACGTCAAGTACAAGAAAAGTATACGCAGGTGCGAAAGAAGTTGTTCATGTATTTGTGGACTTGGAGAAGGCCTTTGACCGAGTGCCGCGTGCAGTTATTGAGTGGGCACTTCGTCGGCAAAATGTGCCCGAGTACCTCGTAGCATCTGTAATGTCCCTATACAAGCATACATCCTCGAAAGTGGTGACATTAGCAGGCATGTCAGAAGAGTTTCAGATCAGTGTCGGTGTCCATCAAGGTTTAGCGCTGAGCCCGTTACTTTTCTTGATTGTAATGGAGGAGGCGACCAAAGAATGCAAAGGTGATGGTCCCTGGGAGTTCCTTTATGCGGACGATCTGGTACAAACGGCTGAGACTAAGAGTGAGGCAAAGGAGCTATTCTGCAGATGGAAGACTGACCTTGAACAACGTGGTCTCAAAGTGAACATGCAGAAGACAAAGATTATGGTCATAGGAAAGAAGGTACAAAACGCGAAGCAGTCTGGCAAGTGGCCGTGTGGGTGCTGTGGCAGGGGAGTTGGTGTCAATTCTATCCTTTGTGTCTCCTGTAAGAAATGGTGTCACAGGAAATGTGCTCGTCTGCGAAAGGTGACAGGAATTGCAAACTTTCGCTGTCCGACTTGCATGGGACACAATGACATACCAGAGGACGACTCCTTGAGCTTTGACGGCCTCTCCGTAGAGGAAGTGCATGAGTTCTGCTATTTGGGTGATGTGCTTAGCTGCGATGCAGGAGCAGAGAATGCGGTGGGGTCCAGAATTTCGGCAGCATGGTTGAAGTGGAGGAATCTTAGCAACCTGTTGTGCAATAAAGACATCCCAATAATGTGTAGAGCGAAAGTGTACGAAACGTGTGTGCGATCAGTACTATTATACGGAGCGGAAACCTGGCCGTTGACTCAGCAACAAAGAAGCCGACTTGAAGTGTGTGACCAGAGGATGCTGCGCTACATGATGAAGATCAAATGGAGAGACCGGGTCAGTAATGACGATGTAATGGGAATGTGCGGGCTGACACACCTGACGAACCGAATTCAACAGAGGAGGCTTCGATGCTTTGGTCATGTCAGGAGAGCGGAAGAGAAGGTCATCGGGAGAGTGGAATCCATGAAGGTGGAGGGAAAGCGCCCAGTTGGAAGACCAAAGAAATCATGGCGAAACTGCGTTCAAGAAGACCTGGATGCCCTCAACATCAGCGAGCACCTTGCCCAAGATCGGGACCAGTGGAAGCGAGCGTTGTTTACGTTTTACAGTTAACCATCAAAAGGCGATAGAGAAATGGTCTCGAGGTTATCACAACTGAGCTACAAATTCTTCTTACGACTTTTACAAAGCTCACATTTCTAAGCTACTAGCGACAACTAGCAAGATGCCTCTGAGTGCATTTTGACTTGTTCTATTGTGTATCTTCGTTTTGTTTTGTCTTACATGTTCTTGAGAGTTTGCTTGGCTTAGCAAACTTTTTTTACCTGTAAGCGACTCTACAATCAGCATAGCAAGAAATAGGTCAATCAATGTCGTCAGGGATGGACTGGCATCATAGTGTCTTGATTTCCGTGGATGACTTTTGTTTTATCTATTTTTTTTGATATTCTGCTTGTTAGTGGGGAAATCAGCTGATCGGCTCAGTCGTGGTGACGGCCGTGAGAACAAAATTACGCCGCCTTGCACTTAAGTAATAACAACTGATTTTCTAGTTTTATTCACTCAGAAGTTCACATGACGACAAAATACGATTTTGAGACACATGATCTTAAGACGAATTTCATTAAAAAACATAAAACAAATTTAGTAACAAATTTAAACTGGCGGTCTTCACTATGGAATGATCATTCATAGGATTCAAACACTTTTTTATCACTTTCGTCAATTTTTGTCATTTTCGTTGATTTGATTGGAAAGGAGATTTAAATGATGCCATTAGTCGTGTGAATCAGCTCCATTGTCTTGTAATAATAAGAAGCGGATTCATGGTGATAAAAATTCACGGTCATCCACCTCAAAGTGCGAAATGAATATGTCCACATCCGGTGCATGAAGCCTGTATTTCATTCCAACTCATGGAGCAGGTATATTAGGTAGTGGTAACTTCGCATTTATTAAATCCCCAATGTGCATGCACATTCGATTTTATTAAATGAACTCAAAGGAGAAAAAATAGACATCGAACAACATCTGTGGATGTGGCAATGTTATTGTATGAAATCTCTGTGATCCCAAACGTCATAAATTATAGCAATTAATAAAAGTCATGTAAATAGAATAGCAAACTCATCAGTTGCATGTCCTTCAGGAAAATGTGAGCCAGGAAGCAAAAATAGTTTCATGTGTTCCGTTGTAAATAAAAGTTGTTTTACTTTAGGAAAAAGGGGGCATTTTTTATAATTTCGGAATTCACGTGAAGTTGATCAGCTGATGACAAAAACGTTCCAGTTCCTATGTAATGTTTATGATTTTGAAGCGATTCACTGCGGTTTTCGAGAAGAGGTTCATTTGAAGTTTGCGTATTTTTGCTCCATATCGTAAAAGTGTTTTATCGACATGTGCATTGGTAAATAATATGATGCCAATGACAGGGAAAATGTCTCAGGTTGGGGTCTTATGTATGCTACACTTCCTCCAATCCTTTCGAGTCATCTCGAGTATGATTTTGAATATCTATATGTTATATCTATATCTAGATATCTATATATCTGTATCTTATGTCAACGTATAGAGTAGGCAACCGGAAGCTACCTTGGTTCTCTCCATCTGTCTTCGAAGTCGAGTATTTCGAGGCTTGCATGAAGTAAGCCCACTCACAGAGCAAGTTGAAACGAGCTGCTTTTCCTTCATGCCCCGAAACTTGAATACCAACAATTTTCTATTGATTCTTTCTTCCAATTTTCCCCTGACCTTTCGGCTCTTCGTGCAAAGTCGTCCATAATCCTTATGATGTCATAAGGAAGAAAAATTGAGTTTTTGAACGAGTAAGAACCAAAATGCTCTGTTGAAACCATGGAAATTGACAACAATAAAACCTCTAGAATGGAAATTAAGCTTCATGCAATGCACAATAACGGCACATAAATCGCACGCATTTTCACTGAGATGTCACATGAGTAAATCGAAGCTTTTAATTGGTTCTTCATGCCCCAACTTAGTTCCCTCGGATGTGCCGCGACCTTGAGTCAATTTCCACTCTAGCGAACTTCAGATAAACAGTTTATTTCTAAGGTTGAAACAGATACACAGTTTCTACCTAGCAAAATCGGACCTATCGAAGCACATGCACGTTTTGTAGGAAGCGTTGTTCTTCCATTGCTGTCAAGTAGCTCACAGAAAGAATCCGGTAGCGTAGACAGTTATGATAAAGAAGCATCTTAGTATAACCATGCCATGACGTAAGGATGATCGAAAATTCTCATGCAGAGGCGCTTGTGATTTGTCGCTATTGATTGGCAATTGCTGTCTGTGAAGGCATTCGTGGTGTGTCTGCGTGTTTAATATCCCTATACAAAAGCTCAAGTCTACAGCACACGCATCAAGTACATTAGATGTCAGGATGTTACACACATTCGTCGGATTTCAAGGGGTAAAATGTAGGAGGCTCTTTTCATTTCATCACTCATATTTAGATTTGCGATACACAGCCTTGAACAAGCAATTCTTTTTACAATGCAAAACTTCTATTCTTAGATTATTCTGCCTTTTCATATCTTAGGAATGGAAAATACCATAACATGGAAGTTATGATATTTTAGAAAAAAACGAAAAATGGATGTTTTCAATTTTGAGACTGTAATTTTCTTAATGGAGGAATGAATAGCCTGAGAAAAATATTTAATTTTCTTTCTAAATGTATCGAAATTATTTGTTAATTAGAAGCTAATGCTTTATAGGTTTTTTAGAAGTGCGCCATCAAGGTGAATTTAGATTGAACGAAATATGAAAAATAGGAGATGCTTTTTATCCTCTGTTCTACATGATTTATGCGAATTACAACATTTAAATGAAACCCCATTTTTTAACCGATCACAACTTGCTGAAATGTTAGTTTTCCTGGCAGAAACAGTGGTTTTTCGCATATTGCATTTTATTCTATGTGTATTCTAAAATGTCAATGCAGAAAAGTTAAGAAAATATTCAAATTGCATTTTTTGATGGTAGCATTCATTGGCTGAGGACATGAAGTGGATGCTTCACGAAATATATCGCGAGCTTCAAAGTGATCAATCTTTTCATCTCGGTCTTCACAAATTAGAAATTTTTACGATGGTGTTGGCAAACCTTTATCTACAATTATTCACCAAACCGAATATTGTGTTTATGAATTGGTGGGATGCTAGAACTTGACTTGCGTGCCATTTTTCTAATGCGCTTTTATATGAAGAACACGAGTCAATTAAAAAATAGATTTTTTATGGTCAAATTGTCATTAAGAGAAATGTTGAAAATTTCGTGTTTGAGAATGTTCGTGGACGAAGCATGGCATTCAGCAAAGATTGTGAGTTTAGGCTCAGCATTAATAAACACCAAGCTTGACTAGGTCCCTGAGCTAGAAACAAGTGGTGTTATCTATAGAGGGAGATGTGAAGATTGTGATCGAGTGTACACTGGATAGTCATCAAGAAAAGCAATAATTCGACGAACGGAACATGAAAAAGATGTGAAAAAGATGAATATGCTATCCGCCATCGCCGACCAGTGACATTAAGAAGACCACAAAATTCATTTCGATAATTTCATGATGATTGGGAAAGATTGGAAAGAAGAACTGGATTCGAAGAAGAATTAGTGAAGGAATAAAAATTCATAGGCATGAAACTGTCAACCGAGATGACGGGTTAATTGACTAATGATGGAATTCATTTCTGTGATGGACATATCATTTCTACAAATTTCCATTCGATCTCAACTTACATATTTCTATGCTAGACTCAGTGATTACCATTGTTTTGACATTGGCTTCACCATGACATGCTTGCAGCCACTCCTTTTCTCATTAATCACCTGACGACGGCCTGAGAAAGTCCGAAAGTTCGTGTTTTTTATGCAAGACTTTTATTGAAAATATAATTGTCGAAGTGTTAAAAAAGGACTTTTTAATATGTGCATTCTCAATGAAGAAATAAACACTTACAATGAGCTGAAAATTAATCTAACTTTCCTCTTGCTGCATTACCTACTTATAGCTTGCCAACAAGGCGTGGTGGTTTCGACGCTGAGTGAACACTTGGAATAACCGGTACAGAAGTTGTAGCTTCTTTCCCATAATCACTTGAAGGTAGGATGATTCACATTTCACACAAAGTGTGAACTTGATGAGTCAGGACATGACTATGGACTCTACGGTACAGGAAGCTCTACAAGCTACCGAAACTGATTTTTACTTAGAATCCGAAGTTGGTGACGATATGAAATTAGATGCATGGAGTAAAGTTTGAGACTGAGTGACACTATTTCATTATGCGATTTCTTTTATCATAATACATGTAGACTACAAACAGAACAACGTCATTTAGCATTGCAGTGAAGCTTGATAACTGCTCTTTTCTTTCCTTGTTTTTTTGACACAATGGACGATTACTGCACCAGCACTTCGTCATTATGCTCTAATTTTCTTGAGATGCGGTGTTTATTAAAACGTTGACCTTTTAGCTGCGGTGCTCAGTAGAGGACATCGTTTATAAGATAAAATACGGTACTACTAAAATTCCCTGATATTGTATCTGTCGAGCAGTTGTACTGAAAGAACGATAGGAAAACGAATAATGAATTACATTAGCTTCACTAAGTTCATCACTGACAAACTACCAATAGTTTTTCAATCTGGGGTTTTGATTCGAATAGATGTTATTCTTTTGTGGATTATTTTCGACAACTACACATTCATTTTGGGAGCCAGACTTACTTGGATTCACATTTAAGACTTGAAGACGAGTTGTCCATCGATTTTATCCACCGTCTAAAATCGGAGTGAGACTCGCTTGAATCCCACATTTTATCAAATAGGAACTTTCGTGGAATTGACAGAGATACTGTTTGAAAAGGTGAAAATCCAATACATGTCGGCGCAGCTGATGAAACATGTTACATAAATAACTAAAGGAAGGAATAAATGTGCCTTTCGCTGCCAGCCTACTTTTAAAGCATGCTTCGCAAAGTTATTGTAAGTTTATCTTAAGTTTTTTACGAAGACTTGCATTATAATGAGGTTCATGAATTTCCGCTGCTAATCAGTTTAAGTTCCGCTAAATTAAGATGCTTTTTAGCAATTATTCATTGCTTTTGATATCCAACATGTTTCATACTACTTATAAGGTGTTTCCATGTCGATAATATATTGACACAGGAATAATTTGGAAAAATTTAGCTTTTTAAAAACTTTCACAAATAATTTTTTGGACTGCAGGAAAAAATGAATATTTTCATATAAAATTTTCACTGTATATATATACTTTTTGAGTCGACACTCTACATAATATACTTACTATATGACAGTGGCGGGCGCGATTCGATTTTCGCGCGATTCCGAATCGTGCGTCTCAGTGCACGATTAATCGAAAATCGTGCAATTCTGAATATTTTGAGATTTTCTCAGATTTAGTGGTTAAAAACTTACAGTTAGTCTGGTTACATATTTTCCTTAATGTCTAGATCATTAACTTCATTGTAAATTCGATAATTTCCATTTACAATTGAGATAACACTAAGCCTATTTAGATTATTTAGACAATTATTCCTACCCTATTATTTAATCCGGTTCTCTATCTGTAATGTTTGAGTATGAAGTATCACAGATCATACCAGTGAGAAAATCGTAAACAAGGCGCAAAGAGTCTTAAGATCTGCTATAAAGAGTCTTATATCTGTTATTAAGAATCTACTGCATTTGCTACGAACTATTGCTTTCCGATTGTATATTTCACTTTATATCACATCACTGAAGAAGTCTCATCGGCGCAACATATCTGGTGCCTTCAATCCGCCTTTTGTGTACTCGAGTTCGTGGCTATTACGATGGTGACAGAGTCCGCGACATGCGTCGACTGGCATTTGGTTGACGCTTTTTGGCTACCTAGTATTTGCATTTCCAAATTTTGATTCCTTTTGTCTTTATCAACGATATTTTATCAGGCATTTGCCGTTTCTTCCATCAGTCTTGTAATTATGTATCAATAAATTGGAACCAAAGATTGCAACGCACTAGGAAATTTTAGGCAATTGCTACCGGGTTTAAGCTCATAGCATGCACATTTGATGTAAATCAGGTATTAAAACTTGTCGATAACTTTACATGCCTTCAATGCAGATATTTAAAATCTAAGGGACCTCCTTATACTTGACAGCATGTATGACCGCGTTAATCGTGTGCAAAGCGATAATGTTTAATGGCATCGTATAGAATGATGTATTACTGTGATGTATGGAAATTTTCACATGGTTCCCCTAGAGATTTTCTGTGGTGTGGGAATGAAAATGTCGCATCACATGGCAACTCTGTATTATCCTAGATATGTTTGATCTCAGGATCGAGCGCTTGCACATACGTGTTGCACGTAGAGATCACACTTCCATTCAGTGCTCTTAGCAAAAAATATGCGCGATTCCTGGTCATTCAAGAATCGCGCGATTGATTCCGTCGCACGATTAATCGAGCGGAATCGATTAACTGCGCCTCCACTGCTCTATGGATACATCTATCCTCGACATTGACAGAGATGACATCTGTTAAAAACCGAATGCGTCTTGCGTTCCAGTGATGCCAGAATGCTACAGACTCCTCTCTATCGGCAGCCTCCTAAGGTGCGCATTCTTTCCGAAAACTCCGCCTCAGATTTGGAATTCGCTTCATGTGCACATTCGCAAATCAGACTCGTCACTAACTTTCAAAAGACTCATCAATAAATTTCTCTCAGAGCAGTTCTGATAATGTTTTGTTGCAAATTGATATGTATAGCGGCCTTGACTTTACATGTGACATGTGACAAAGCGCCCTCACATAGCAAGTTCATAAACCTAATCAGAAATACCCTACAATAGTTCAAAAGGAGCATTGATTGTCATTTCCACTTCTCATAAAAAGTTGAAAAATAGGCATGTATAGCTAAAAAAAACTTCGATTTTTTGTGATGAACTTCATGAAGATAGAGAGTTCTTTGTTTCCTTCAAATGACATTTACACTTCGTTAAGTATTCCAGGGCTACTCAAGCCCGAGAGGAATGAGACCATTAAATATTGGATATTGCAGTCATCCAATCAATGCGCATTTTTGGCTGTTATGTGTATCTATCCCAAATAGTAGACTTTGGTTTCTTTTATGACAAAGTGATAATGCAGTTTTCCTTTATCACTTTCTCTTTTCTATCATTATCTCTAATCATTTACGATTCATCTAGTTCCGTCATTTCTTTTGTTTAGTTTAATATGTTTTGATCCTGAGCTTAAAGATGAATTTGTGAACTAATTTGTTTTCTTATGAATGGATCAACCTATGTTTAATATAAATAATAGATTATTAAATGAAAATATAAAATAATGGCCATTCACCAATCTGTAGGCCTGCACCTCCAAGCAGCAAATTTACAAAAAATAAAAGGAATGAATGTGTCAAAATGATTTGAAAAATAATTCTTTAACATTTCTAATTAAATTGTAGCATTCAATTTAAGTGATGATGGCAGACTTAACTGCTATAACGAGTAATGTGCATTCCAACTGAACAGTTTCCCAATTTAAGAAGTTTTGCATGCCTTTTTGTATTGTATCATGTTTTCCTTTCAATCAGTCTCTTATAGAAGGCATTATTTAGTTTTGTCTAATGAACTGCCGCAATTCTCATCAACTGTATAAAGGAAAAAAATACAGAAATAACATAATCAAAATATCTTTAAACGTAGTAAATAAAAATCGCTTTTCGCAACCCTTTTTGCAGAAACATTTAGGAGCTATTACATCAGCATTTTTGTTTTCCTCGGAGTAATTTATTCAAGCAATCCTTTCGTTTAATATATCAAATTTTGTCATTTATGTCCTGACCATTTCACTGAAATTCATAAGCTCTCACATTTAATTAATTATATTCCATGTCTCAACATGTGCTTTGAATGTTTTCATCTTGCTCTTGGTGTATGCTTTGAATATTTTTATTGTTTGTCTAGCAATTGTAATGATAATATCAGAAATATTTGCACACACAAACCTTCCGTTCAGACATAAGAAGTGTACGATGAATAGATTGGTTTATGACGCCTAGAACAAATATTTTTTGTATTTTGCAAGGGTTGTTTATCTTCAGACATAGAAAGAATCAGCTACATAATGAAATTTGGAACTCACACCAAAATCTATGTAGTCTATGTAGGAAAATCAAATGAGCAAAATGGGGAATGGTACTTTGCAACAGGTAGTACCTACTGGATTGCACAGTGCCAATAGTACAGACATTATGACCTGACAAAAAGTAGGAATAATGGCAGAAATGAGTGAATGGTTAAAAAAAAAGTGGAGAAGTTATAAATGCGCGTGTACATATAGTTGTGAATTAGAAATTGATAATGTCTAAACTAGACTTCATTAATCAGCATTTATGATGGTGTACATAAGCTCAATAATGATAAGTGTGGAAGCTTTGTGTCCGAAGCACCACAAAACCTTTACATATCCGGTGCCATGAACATAAGACGGACATCAAGTCTTCAATGTACAAGCATCTTCATTACTGTCACAGTTACTCTGTCCATACGATAATTCTTTTTAATGATGATGATCAGCAAACATAGGATGGCTTCGTGACGCTTATTGCATACAGAAACCTGCGATAAGCGACAGGAGTCGAATTAAATAGCTAGATAGACTATTTTCTCTATTTGAATATTCATTAACAAATTCTAGCCTTGACGGCATCCGATTTCACATCTCTTTATGATTTCTCCTTACTGTTTTACTACTCATTCATATCTATGTCATTTTTTTACTTTAAGTTAGGTCATCACTTTGATGCTATTTGTATTGAGTAATTGACTACCATCTGTTGAATGGCTCATTCCCCATTGTGTTGCATGGACTTCCACTTTGCAAATTAGTTTCAAGTAGAGAATTTCAAATTCTAAAATGTAGCTGATATTATTGCCGAGTGAAGGATAACCAGCAGATCATGGTTGAAATTAATTGTTTTGTTTAAAAATAAAACATGCGGTATGTGACCATCCATGCACTGACTGGACCCTCAACGTAAATTAAATCATAAATGATGGCCACTCCATACATTTTTCAATCAATGAATAAAGAGTCATGCAGAATCATTGATTGTCGCTTTCATTTTGAACGTTTGCCTGCGTAAGCAAGGAACAGTTTATTTTCCGGCTAAAATGCTGACAGACATAAGTTTCAGATGTTTATACATTGAAATACTTGGTTGTTATATCGTGTACTTCGTTCGCTATGCTCAATAATAAATGCAGATTAGATCTATCTGATCAAATTTTGTAGAGAAGCATGTGAACATTTCTTCTACTGGGTTAGTTAACTATGTTGCTATATTTACCAATTTTGGCTAAAGTTTTAATGAAATTTTGCTTGAGACCATAGGAATACATTGTTTATCTTAAGTTGACAAGAATGGAAATTGATTCAAGGTCTCAACACTGCACGAACTAAGTTGGGGCATGAGTGATCATTGTTGAGCTTAGAGCTACACATGAGACTGATTCTAACCCAATAATACAGACACAGTCAATCTGATGATGGCCACTTCAGATGGTCGAAATGTTTATTTAGTATTATTTATTTTTGTCAAAGATTTGTAATCGCGAAACATTTGCGAAATCACATAGTCGTTCATTAGATGAACGCGCGTACGACTTTTGTGCCACTATTGTGTATTGCATGATTCTTTATTTCCATTTTAGAGGTTTTGCTGTAATCAATTCTATGTTTGAGACTATATAAATGAATCCAATTCCAATAATCAAAATCAAAAGCAATTGTTGGTCCAAAAGTTTTTTAATTTTCCGTAAAGCATATTCCTACCAAATTTTATGGCACAGAAAGTCCCAAGCAAAGTTCAGTGACACTTTATGAATTGATGGGACTGAAAACACTTCCACTTTGGGGAGTCTGGTTCACACCACCTATCTCATACTCCTCTTCATACGTCATGTTCTTTGAACTTAGAGGTCTAAGATCACTCATCATAGTATTAAAGGGTGCCCCAGCCCAACTGCAGTACCTCTTATCTCGACGAATATATCTTGAAACGAATTGATCATAGGCAAATGCCTCTTCTGGTGCTTTTCTTCTATGATATTCAGTGCTTGGAGTTCCTAGCGAAGTGCAGAGACGAGGAGCTACTAAAGCAATGAGACTAGGCTCCAATCTAGGAAGGGCATGATGTTCTAGCCGTCGACACATGTTCTTATCCGTATTTTCTATGCAAGCTGCACAGGATGCCGGACCAAGAACGCGGCACATCTCACGCCTGAGGGGATCGATATGTTTGGTAATCACTGGAGGGACAAGAGTAGTTGGTGTTGAGAGTGTTTGTGATCTAGAGCGGCTAGACGTTCGTGGATCAAACATTTCTGCAAGCCGTCTCCTCTGAGGACTTTCTGGGGTGTTGTATTCCAAATGAGGTCCAGGATGAGGACGCTCATACCGCTGCGTTAGCATTCTCGGAAATGTGTTTTCTGTGGCAGATGCTACCCTGTTGTTTGAAATTAATCGAATTTCTGATTCAACTTGAACGGTATCTACCAATCCAGAAGTCAGTTCAACGAGATCATTCGGATCGATTGATTTCACAATCTTTGGCTTGTAAACTCGCCGTTTGTCAGCTCCATATAAAAGTCTGAAAAGTAAAGTTTTCATGAAGTAAAATTTGCTTGATTTTTGTATATAAGTTGACGACATGTTTAATATCCTATCTGATATCTGTTTATAATAGATTAATTTTAATTTAAGGAACTGAAGTGTTTCAGGACATAGGATGCCAAATGCTCGCCCGGCAAGTGAAAAGAAATGAAACTTTATTAGTCAGAACAAACTTAAGCAATAAATACAGATTCTTAGACAAAATGCGCATTCAACAAAAAGGCATGACAATCGCAGCGACATCTGTAGCAATATAATCAATTAAACTGTTTCTTTAATTTCTTTCTAGGCTTGCTCAAAAATAAGAACATCGTATTCAACGAAAAAATGAAAGACGGAAAAGTTTTAAGTACACATTTTCATATTCCGACGCATTACTTGATTTGTGGATTCAGCATTCAATTGTTTTTTATGCAAGCTTTTTTATTTGGCTTATTTCATTATATTGACAAGAAATATTTTGTGTAATTCACAAAGCGCAAGCAACTCAATAAATCATGTTGAAGTACATGTAAGCATTGGTAACCATCGTCTTGCAATTGAACTTTTCTTGCGATGCCCATTTTGATTCTTGACGTCTTCGGAGAATATGATAGCTGTTTCACTGTTTCATTTTTCAACAGCCTATTTGGAATAGGCAGCAGGAGATTGTGCGGACACGATCAAGATTTGGCGGACTGGTTTTTTTGGAAAACGATTTTATCGGCAATTTTCCATACATTTGGGAGATCAGCGGACAGAAACATTTATGTAAATCATCATGAGAGAGTCCGCGACAAATTACGACCGTTAGGACCATGTGGAAGATGGAATTCTGTCCGTGCCTGGACGAACATTTGACCAAACTTGAGTTAAATGATCAGATACTTATTACTTCCTCATGATTAAATTGAAATGGAACCATAATTGGCTGTGCGAAGTCATCAGAAGGATCCAGCACGATATGCGAGGGAAGGTTATGATTTGGAATATTTATGAACTCCATGGAACTTTTATTGAGATTGCATTTCCATTCGCGTTTGACCCTTCAATGTACTTCTTAATGTCTGCTATAGGAAATAAAATCATTGCTCAGCGCCGACACAGGTAAAAGAAAACACGATATGTTCGGTACGTTTCGTAAGCCTTTATCAACCAATAAAATCGGTTGATAAAGGCCTACGTAGCGTAAAAATCAGTCAGTGTACAGGCGGAGTCAATGTTCTTCAAACAGATGATGCAGATGATTTTTTAGCTTGTTGCCTTGCTAACTTAAAATTCCAGAACTACAGAAATTACAATATATTGCCAATTGTGTATGTAAAAAAAGATAAAAATGAATCATGTGCATGCCAAAACTCCTGATGTCACATTCATGCAATGTGCTGCCATAGTTAATAAATGAATAAATTTAACTTTCGTAATTAAAAGTTTTATGTAGGATTTTTGATGTGTTAATCTATAAATGTTCATCACTGATATGTCATGTAGTGTCAGCATATCCGCATCAGGAGTTCGATTCTCCGCTTTCGGTGTCGAAGAGAGCCTGGAGGGTGTTGATGAACTGCATTGCGAAATGAAAATGTCATTCCCAAATTAGGAGCTTAGTTTAACATTAGATAGCAGATTTTTATTTGTTAAATGATTAGATAACTAGATAATTAGATGATTATCGATAATTAGATGATTATCGATAACTTCACGATTTTTTCGGGATTATAGAGAACATGATCAAAAGCATCAAATAAGAAGCAGTGTACAATTTGTGACAAGAATGAGGATGATGTGTTTTCTCAAATTAGAGAAGCATCAAATCTAGAGTCAAATTTTCATGACAACTAGTTTGTATGCTCTTGCTCTTGTATATAAAAGGTCTTATTGATCCTAAAATGAAAATCCTTGGGTTATTAACAACAAGTTGACCTGGCACAATCGTATCGCAGAAACTGTCAATCGATGCAATCGCCACTTTTTTCAAGGAGGCTGAGGCATTGAACGTGAGATGATATATTCAGCCATCATGCAACATCTGTTCACTTATCAAAACATCTCGAGAAAAGACTTCAACGTATTGATAAAAGAGTGTTTAAAGTTATTTATGACGATCAAACACGACACGTTCATTTACAAGTGGAATCCTAAGACAATGCAAAGCGAAGAGACGCAATTAGCAGGAAATTCTCATACGATGATGAAAGTCATCCCAGTAGCCATTTATAATAGAATATAATGCTTACTAATTTAAATTATTAGTTAAAGTAGTCCTAAGGAGGACTGATGGCGTTCTCCAATCCGCAAGTGTACAAAGGCAATGCTGCTGTAACCATTGGATTAATCAGTTCTTAAAAGAACTCAATGTAGCTTTCTCGTGGCAACGAATTAAAATTGATCAGCTTTGGCCCAATATCTGGTAAAAATGGAAATCTTCAGACTTGTAATACTACTCATTCTTGCTGTTAATATACTAATACCATAGATTCCAAACACTGCCGTATACACGTTCAAAACAGACGTCTAATATACTGTACCGACTACAGATGCTGATAGTGGAAATAGAATAAGACAATGGTCACCATAGGTTAAGGAAATTAAAAATGGATATTATAAAACAACAAGAAACCGATGAATAAAAATTGGAAAAGTGGAGGTAAAATATGGAAATACAACGATGCTACTACACTGATTACAAGTGAACTATATCTGACACTACACTAAGTGGATAAGTGGAAAGTGGATAATGGAGGTAAACAATAGAACTACAATGACACTCTACTACACCGAAAGCAATGAAACTATACACACTATACCTAAGACTACACATGGAAAATACTATTTCTTCACTTGAATTTGTTATCGCCAGTTTCTTCATCCGTCTATAGTACTTCATGTAATTCCACATTTCTTCATTTGAATTACAATACATCGACCACTACTTCAGCTACCGATTAAGGGATATAAAACATAATACTGCAGTCCGTCAGTCATCAGCAGGTACTCGTCTAGTTGTGTTTCGACCCCTAACCTGAACACTCAAACCCAGACGAGCGGGGTCCCACACATAGTGGCTGACAAAATACTGAATAGGTAATGATATGTCTTGAAAGATATGTGACAAAGATAAATCAGACATATTCAATTGTTGCGTTTCCCACATGTAAACTGATCCTGTCATTAAATTCATCCCATCAATAAATACAGTGTGCTTTTGCGATCCTGACATGTAAACAAATCCTGTACATCAATCTTTGCCTTTTCGATTCCCACAAGTAAACAGATCCTGTTCATCCTCGAATCCCATAAAGATGTAATCGCTGCGTGATAAATACGTAATCCGCCTTTACACGAACTTCGCCTCATACATCAAGACTTAACAATGGGAGTTCTCTCATCTCCCGTAAGCCACGCTAAGCGCTCTGTATTCACTCTTCACCGCCCACCCCCTAATCACCGAAAGTGATTCAAAAATCACACGTGCAATATCAAATATTACAAAAATATATTCCAACTAAAGTTGTCTCAGGATAATGCAAATATGGCGAGTTGAAGCAGACGCATGTTTTAAATAATAATGCAAGAAAGATCTATTTGCCGTAAAACTTTTAATCGATTAACGCACGCCTGTTGCAAGTGCCTGAAGAAGTAGCAATATAACGATTTGAAGCAGATAGGTGGTTTTTGAGTTATTATTTAAAAGTTGTCTCACATCGTCCTCTATCTGTATGACTTTCATTTGGCTTGAAAATATACACTTATTATATTGTATATTTAACGCATGTTTTATTCAAGGCGAGAGCAGATCAAGTAATAGGCCTACTATTGCGACGTGCTAGAAAAGTGACTGCGACAGATGCTCTCGAGAAATTTGTTAACTATCGGCAAATGTAGCATGATATCAGCAAGTGTAACTTAGAAAACTTACGAGTAGCATGTTATCGACATTGCGGGGTTTTATTTCACACACCGAAACGGCTATTTAGGTTGCCACATTTAATAGGTTGCTCAAATGGAAAGAAATTATGTTAAATGCTGGAATAAAAATTAAAAAAAATATCGAAAACAAAAGTTGATGCTTTACATGATGTTTTGAAATTATGTCTAAAATCCTTATGAAAGATTTGGCTAGTTATTAGAGATATATGCATGTAAATGTTTAAACATGCATTTACTTGCACTTACTGTTCAAATTATCACTCGAAAGTAGTATAGTAGAAATGTTTATCCACATCTATGATAGAATGTTCATTGCATAAAATTTACTATACGAAATAGCACAATCGTAATGCTGCTACTACAATTGATGCAATTGTGGATCAATGAATAATGCGCTATCTCCATATGCTAAGGTTCTTCGCAAGGTTTCCTCAGAAAATCGACCACTATCGATCGATTAGGTCTGCTTAGTAAACAATTGATCAGTGTATATTTTCCAATCCAGCAATCATGGGTTTGATGATATCCTCTCATGCCCGAATCGAAATATTAATGACCACAGTTTCTCCTCTGAGTACTCGAGCAGTTTGATCATCTTGAATTCAAATTATGTTATTCAAATTATTTGTTATATTGTTTTAAGGCTACGCTTGTTATTGAAAATAATTGAAAAATATGCTCTTTGACTTAAAAGCAAAAGATCTCGTGAATATGTAAAGAAATGAATGTTTTGCTCGTGTTTATTATTTAATAACCTCACCTGGCATCAATAGAGTTTCTTTTCCAGGCCGACACACCATCTTTTCCTCGAGGACTCCAAAATCCACCTAGCGGCTTCGTTACACATTTTCGTCGTAGTGTCGGCATATCGTTCCTTTCTCTTAGAGCGGAATAGTAGCAGAGAATGACAGCATGGACCGACTACAGTTGACCTTTCCGCATGGAAAGTTATCAATCGCCCGACATTTGCCAGACCGGAGGAAAGATTGCTAAGATATCGACGGGTCACACTATAATGAATCAGCTAGAGAGTTTTATACCTCATCACTCTTAACGGTTTAATCCTTATTCAATAACAAATTTTTAGCCACACTCCTCAATATGCAAACATGCTGACTAATCGGATCAGTCTATCAATGCTGCAATGAGTGTGGTACTGAAGGTGTTGACCATTGCCCCACAAGTGGGCTTGCGATGTCGTCAACCTCTGCAGGCTAAGTTGCAAATAATCCAAGTATGTTGATGCTTGGACCATGCTGCGATAAGTAACAAGTTTGTTTCATGAGAACATAAGAATAGAAAACAAACAATAATGCAATAATGTGTGATAGATGGACTGCAATCAATGAGTAAAATGGGTTTCATCCCGAGAATTCCGGATTGTTTTCTGATACTGTACTTCCGTGAGCTCAAATCAAGAATCCCAGTGAAGTTGTTTTATCACACTATTTAACCTTTTTAGCCCGGAGGCCAAATCTGCAACACTGCTGCATCTCCCATGACGTGTAGTGTACGTTCTTCGCTCATAACTGCAACTCCCCAGGACAGAGACGATAACGGAGGCCAAATCTTGGACCAAGACCCGCAGACCCAGACCAACCCAACCTAGGTTTAAATCAAGGAATGAATAAGTAGACATCATACAAAGCATCACATGAAAGCATAACAATTTGATATTAACCAGCATGTAAATTAGGCCCACGAACATGAGTAAGAAACACTAGGTTACCGCTTTATGATGTATTTCCAGTTGCTCGTTTTGTATTGACATGCGAGCATTGTATGTTAGTAGGCCTACTATTTGACGATTTTATAGTGAAGTTTTGCATCCAGCCATCGGCTATATTGGTAACATTGGTTACCATCGACCGTAAGAAGGCATTGGACGCCGAAGACCCGTCTTTTTTTGTGACTTGATTGCTTTAACACAGCAACTGTCGACAAAAACTTAGGGGAGTTTTTTTCTACCATTATTTGGCTATCTCTGTCTAAAAAATTTTCAAAGTTAAGAGCAAGCTCCCCTTTCTGTTAAGAGCGAATTTCTATTATCTCAGAAGAGACGATTAATTAGAAGACACTTCAGCGATGCGAAACTTCATTCAAAGATTGAGTACAATGTTGATAATTCCAAAGCGTAGCATGTGATCAGCCTTCTCATAAACAATTCCTGATACCAAATTGTGAAGTTTGAAAGTTAGTGTGACATTTTAACGGAACTAAAGATGCTCATTTTGACGAGATAATTATGAAAACGTGATGAAGATTGTGTGCGATTTCGACTTTGAAGAACGCGTCTCTTAATATTGCGATGATTGTCAGTGTCTTGCCCGTAGACTGTGGAAATATGCAGCACCACTTTTCTTCAGTCCTTGGCAAATACGACTATTCAAGTTCCTGAAACGATGCTATCGACTCGTATCGAGTCATGCTTAATAAGACTGCAGGGGCCTACTTGCAAATCCCTTCCTGACCACAAAGACCTCAGCCTTAATGCAGCCATTAAACTTTCACATCAGGTGAAACTAACCGTGAAACAAACCCTCTACATGCGCTTATCCGTAAAAGGATGCTTCCAGTTAATGCCCATTCTGGTCATCAAATTTGCAAGTTCATATCACATCCATTGCTGCAAAAAATCTCCTTATCAATTAATTGCAGCTCTTCAGCATCAGCAATCAATTATTATTGTAATGATATGCTTTCAACGATAAGCCACTTGAAAATAAGTTTTGATAGGCCCTGTTTTGATGGAATACATGCATATAATAGCTAACAAATTGTCAGCGACTCTACATGTGGAATTACTTCTCTATTACTCTCAGTTGTCAAAACATAGTAATAACAAGAACTTCATCTTCATCATTGGATCAAATGCTAACTGATCTGGATCAACACTACTAATCCCATCTGTAAAAGGATAGACAAACAGTCTGGCAGTGCCGTCAATGTCATTTTTAATCCTTCCAATTAATCCAGTTTCTTAGAGCTGAGTAATCGTACACAACAGAATGTTCTGTTTGCTTTAAGACTGGCAGACTGGACAAGGTAACTTCGATGTTTCAAGAAATTATGTTTACTTGACTCTAAAACAATGAATTTGTATTATGTAATTCATTTTTGCGTGCTTTGGGCTGGATGAATCGGAAAGGCGAAAGATGAAATTAATTGACTTGCTAATGCAAATGTAAATGATCAGGGGAGCTTGACTTAGAATGCTAAGAATGAAATACATTCATCGATGTAAGGACAACATAAATCTGACATTATGCTACCACGTTTTCAAAGTCAATAAAGTGAAATAATTACTTCCACAAGTGACTTCAACCTCATGCAATCAATATTGAAGTTTCATCATTTAGTGGAGAATAGTCTGGCGGCAACACATGCATTTATCTAAACTGGCAAGGGAGAAAATGTGGTACCTGACCAATCACAAACCAGAATTAAAATGTAGAGAGTGTTTTCACTTCAAGTATTTAAAACTGGTATTTTCATATAACAAGAAGTCGAATGTGTGGAGTATTTTGGGATTTTCGTTGATGTGCAATGAATGTGTGCATGAGAGTGAGCAATAAGGGAGTAAATGTTTGGTGGTCATTGATTGTGTTCTATATCATTGTTTTATTAGAAGATCACAATATATTTCTCAGACTGCCTAACTGAGGAAGTAAAAGAATTAACCATTAGTTAATACACTGGGAACATATCCTCGAAGACCTTGGACATTAGATCTGCCAATTTGCAAGCGTTTACAATTTATGTATATTTTTATAAACCTTTCTCTACCTGTTTTTCCTCTTATTGATTGGCCTACTTTAAATGCAATATCAGTTTGTCTTTTATAGTAGGCCTACGATGCATCATAGAGTTGCTTTATTAAGAATATCAACTCAGTAATAATTAAATCCCCAATGAAATGACAGTTTTGATTTTTTTGGTGCCCCTTTGGCGCAAGTGTAACGTTTTCGCTATAGCACTTTTCGGAATCTGATATCTTCTCCAATTTGCGATATATGACACAATTTTTTGATTGTCATCCATGATTCATTATATATATATATTTAGATGAACGATCACCAATTCAAAAATGGTGTTTATATTTCAGCACGAAATCAGACAAAAATTGGGGATAAAGTCTGATTGTATACTGCTCATACCGCTTATAGATTCTGCGGTGCTCGCTGCCTACAAAGGAAGAATCTGGGCACAAATGGAATACCTTCCTCCTTAGTGGTCTGGGGCTCCTGGGACTGACCTCGAACTTCTAGATAAAATCCAGCGTCGAGTCCTGCGATTGCTGAGCCAGAGTAATGTCAACAACTCTTCTCCAGATAGTCTGGGAATTCAGCCACTGCACAAACGTAGGAGCGCCTTTCCTTTACTCCTTTACCGAACAGTGACTGCATCCCCCCACTCCCACCAATGCTTCACATCCTTCCAGGCTTTGCGGAGCCACGAAGATCAACGCGCACCGCAAACAAGGCCCATGATCTTACCCTATACCTTCAAAGATTCATTGTTTCTCATCTTGATAATCCTGTAAAAAGAACCCTTCTATCTAATTGCATTATTGTACATGCATGTGCATATTTAGCATATGTAGGCCCATACATGTGAACTACACATATGCGATAATCAAAGGAGCTTCCAACGGATGCATGCATAATGCATCAAATATCTCAATACAAATATACGGTTCTGTCAAATATCCTAGTTCCGAATTATTAAAAAACGCTTGCAAGAATCAATTGTAATTTAAAAATTTGTTCTCACATTTCAGTACCACTTCGCTACCCGTAGACCTACTATCACTATTGAGTACATCAAAGAATAAGAATTCGCGAATTATACTGAGGACTGTATAACATGAATGCATGATGATAAAGTAATAATGCACGAAATTAACAAAGTGACAATATTCTTAAAAGATATCGGCTCTGACTTAAAATTGTTGTTCATTGGTTTCCTTGTACTGTTGATGTGATTATATTTGATGAGAAGTGTTATGATATTTTATGAATCAAATGATGATATTTCAAAGATTTTTTCTGCTGATGGTGGCGTGAGTAATGATATTTCTGACAGATGTTCTGATGGAGGTCTGTCTTATACATTTCTTTTTGCATATGTATAAATGTTGGCGTCTCAGCGAGTCTCTCTGTTGAAACATTCTTGACAATGTTCATATTCGAATTTGTATATAAGAAAAGTGCGGTCTTCAAATAGCATTCCATCTTTGTATATTGTGTAGTTTTTGAATAATGAAATAATGAAAAATAATGAATATGATGAAAATATGAATTTTCATTTATTCTAAAAACCACATTTTCCCTGAGAAGGGGCAAGGCGAAAATGTTATGCACATGAAAAATTTCGCGATATTCATATGATATGGCACTGGGCGGGAGGACCATAATTCAATACGAATGCAAAACAGATTCAATTCTCACCCGATATGTTTAATGCCAAGTGAAGCAAATTGAAATGAAAAAATAAATTATATCCAGACGATTCGGGTCGAGACCCTTTATCAATGACAAGCACTTGATTGAAGTATTGTATTCTGCCATTGACAAAGGGGTCTGGACCCGAAACGTCTGGTGATATATTTTATTTTAATTTCAGTTTACTTTACTTAGCATTAAATATGAATCTTTTAAAATTTCCACGGCATGCCGACATTTTTTAGCTAGTCTTCCACCTACATAGTACGGTGCCGCACTGCCGTCCCGCATTATCCATGGTAGCTGCAGACAGGCGCAACTTTTTAACTCAAAAATGACACTGTCACACGAATCCTCAAACGCACTGGCTTCATCAAGGAATAAAGCTAAAGTTGCCAATCCTCGGTATTCATACAAAGACTTTTTAAGGGCTTGATATTTACATACATGATGTAGGCAAAGTGTGCATGTAGGTATGCTTCATAAGCCCTATTATGAAGCCCTTTTATTTATGCTTGAACGAGCAAAAATAAAACGGATAAAACGGATAGAACAAGGACAACCTGGATATCAATTTGATATCCGGTTTGTCCGTAAAAGGCATCATTTGATATCACTTATCCTTAATTAACAGATATCCGATTGAATGATAAATTTTGTAATATCGGTTTTGCAGTATGGATATTTTGACCATTGGGATAAAGCTGTACGATTTCGAATTTCTGCACGGGTAAAGTAATGTAAGCTAATTATTATTACTGTGACTGCAGTATTATTATAGCTGTAGCTAATTATTATTGTTGACCCTCCGAGATGACTTGGTCGGTCAAATATGACTGAAATTTACGGACCACCTAAATGATGCCAGATTTCAAGCAATTCACATGCCTTCTAATTGTGCCTCACAACAACGTGCCAGCGTGCATCATTCGAGAGCTTCCATTCTCAGCTTTCTAATTGGTCATGATAAACTTGCATCCGTTCTTGCATTCGCTGAGGAGTAGTGAAAACATAAAAATCGCTCCATTTAAAAATCGCATTTTTCAATAGGAAAACAATATGTGATAATGAATCAGACACAAGGCGAACAAGCACTTTCTGGTCTTTTCTTTGGTACATTGCTCATCGAAATTGGCAGACATGGAAAAATAGTAACTTCGTGAAGCTGTCACAAAATCATCACTCTTACTGATTGAAAATATCTTTCTCACGCTTTCATCAAAAAGTGTTCGGTATACTCAGAATAGTGAATTCAATCTCAAGATCTCGATCATTTTTTAGGCGTTCGAGATCTTGACATTACAGTGCCGAGATCTCGACCATTCGAAATTAGATTTTTTAATACACGCACTTAACAAATCAAAATTACTGCTGCATGAAATTGCTTGCTGGAACATTTGATTAACTGTCGACGCCAAGTGTACTATTCTCATGCCCACTTATTAAATACCATCTGAAAGGCAACCTTTCAATTTTTCAGGCTTCCTTCCCTTGGAGAAAGAAGAAAGCTCAGCAAACTTAGCTTCGGGTCATTTTTGACCCGGTCGGCCGTTTGTATGCAAAACTGGTCGGCAGTACATGTCTTAGCATGACCATTTCACAGAATCTGTCACTGAAACAACAAAATATCATAATCATAATGTTCATAATTAAAAGATGTAAGCGGGTTCACATTATTGTTCAGATCATGGAGTATTAGGTAGAGTAGCAACTCAGTATTTCTATCTCCAAAGTGCATAGTTTCGATTTTATTAAATGAACTCGAGGTGAATGCAATTGGGTATTGGCACCAAATGTGAGATATGCAATGAAGTTTTGAAGAAATTACCACGAGATTGACTGATCATGATTGCAATGCAGAAGGAGTGATAGTATTCTACAGATCCTCCGTGTCATGGCAGCCTTGCGGAGAGGTAATGTTTGTTAAATTAGCACTTCGATGGGTTGCTATTACATATCTTTGGCTATTACTTTTATGATCAACCTCAAGAGCATAGAGTAAGTAGGTATGTTAGGTAGAGTGGTAACTCCGCATTTATTAAATCCCAAATGTGTATACACTTACGATTTTATTAAATGAGCTCAAGGGAGATACAGTCAGAAATGTTTCCAAATGTGAGATATGCAGTTTAGAGGAAAATACAACGGAATTGACTGATCATGATAGTATAAAGCAGAAGGAAATGATATTATTTTACAGATTCCGTATCATGACATCCTTGGAGACGTGATATTTGTTAAATTGGCAACTCGATGACTTGCTATTGCTTTCATGAATTAGAAATACGAAAATTCAGCCAAGAAAGCACAATAAGTTGTCGACTTGTTCATTAAGACCTCCATTATAAAGCGGATCATGAAATTCCCTTGATAATCAGCATAATTTCTGCTTAGTTAGGATGCTTATTAGCAAATATTCATTCCTTTTGATATCCAACTTGTTGCATACTACTTACAACGGGGAGTAATCTTGGTAGTATTTAAATTGGCAAAATTTTGACATTTTTAAAACTGCTGAAATAATTTTTTGGACCACGGGAGCGTAATCTCCGCAAAAAACTGAATCTTTTCATATAAAAATTTTCACTGTATAAAGATGCTTGTTTGAGTCGACAATCTACCTACATACTTACTCTATGCTCAAGAGTATTTTCTTAAGCGTGATCATATCACAGGCAACCTGCCACTTGCAGAGTAAAATCACATAATCAAAGACAATGATTTCAGATAACTTTGAAAGATATAAATAGGCCCACATCACTTTCAGATTCGAAAAATGAAACATAAATTTAATGAATCATAAAATCATGCCGGTGAAAATTGAATCAGAAACTTGAAATTTCAGCCAAGAAAGCACAATAAATCTCGACCTTTTCATGAAGACTTCCATTGTAATGCGGTTCATGAAATGTCCTTGATAATCAGCTCAATTTCCGCCTAGTTAAGATGCTTATTAGTAGATATTCATTCCTTTTGATATCCAACTTGTTTCACACAACTTATAAAGCGACTTCATGTCGGTAGTATATATGGGCAATTCCAAGTCAAGTGGGAAATGGAGTGGGAAAATTAAATGAATTATTGATGCATTTCTTTTAGTGTTTTCTATATTAAAATTATCTGAATGTTTTATTTCTGGGGTCGATTATTGCCTATTTTGATCAGAAACTATTCTATTTTTAGCTTTTATGATGATCCTCGAAAACATCAGAAAAAGCGCATAATTTCCATAAAAAAATGTCAGTCAAAATGTATTAAACATTGAACGTTTTATTGAGTTATTGTTTTAAGATTGTATTAAGTATCATTCTTTACTATAGTAGTAGTTGATATCAACTGTCAACATTTACTTTCAATCCAAGGTCTCATGAAAAACAATTTCCAAAATGCAACGTAAGAAAGCAAAACTATCATTTATTTGATTGTGAATAGATTAATTGACGAACCTTCTGCTGGAATTGGTCGCTTCGGTCTGGGAATTCGAAACGAGAGAGGTCAACGGTTAGCAGATTTCTCTACAGCAAACAATCTTTGCATTTTGAATACGCAGTTTAGCCATCACAAGCGTCGACGATTCACGTGGACATCTCCAGACCAAAGCACCCGGAATCAAATCGATTATATGATGATAAATAAGAAATGGCGCAACAATGTACTTGATGCCAGAACTAAACCAAGTGCAGACTGTGATACCGATCACAAATTGGTCGTTTCAAAGGTTCAATTGAAAGCATTCAGTGTGAAAAGAAGTAGTCAACCATTCCGTTTCAACTTGAATAAACTGAACGATTCGGAAGTCCGGGATCAATACGTAACAGAAACGAACAACCGATTTGCAGCGCTATTGGAGACAGATACTACGGAGATGGAGCCGAATGATCTCTGGTCAAACATAGCTGATACCTTAAAAGAGGTTGCAATCGATGTCATAGGACGTGCCCCTAGGCGGAAAGTATCTGATTCTTGGATTGGCAACGAGAATCTCAAGTTAATTCATGAACGAAGAGAAGCTCGGCGTGTTTCAGATAGCCTTTTGATTAAAAAGCTGAACAAGAAGATAAAGAAAAGCCTGCGTAAAGACAAGAAAACCTGGCTAGAACGACAGTGCGCTGAAATCGACGAGTTCGATAGAATGCATAAAGGCAAAGCACTTTTTCGAAAAATCTCCGCACTTACTGAACCAGCAGCTACTGAAAAACAAAGTGTAATCAATGACTCCACAGGTCTAACCCTCATAGAACCCAACCAGGTTCTAAAGCGTTGGGAAGAATACGCTAAGCAGCTTTTCGGTTCAACTTCATCGGTTTTTCATCAGGAACTACGCCTCCAGCAAAAAAGGAGCCTGTTCCGCTGCTTACAGAAGTCCAGAACGCGGTAAAGAAACTGAAAATGGGCAAGACTGCAGGTTGTGACAATGTGCCTGCGGAACTCGTCAAGTTCGCTGGAGACTTTGCCACAAAAAGTCTTCACAAGCTTTGCGTGAGGATTTGGGAAACGGAACGTTGGCCAGACGATTGGAAAGAGCAAGAATTCGTATTACTGCACAAGACTGGCAATCCCAAAGAGTGTGGCAATTATCGCACCATTGCGCTTATATCGCATGCTAGCAAAGTCCTCCTCAATATACTGCTGGACCGCCTGCGCATGAAGATCGAACAGGAACTCCCAGATGAACAAGCAGGATTTCGAATTGGCAGAGGCAACCGCAAACATGTTGGCAACCCTACAAGTCATTATTGACCAGGTTAATGACATGTCATGTGGAGCGGTTATAACTTTCATTGATTATTCCAAGGCTTTTGACAGCGTGAGCCACGGTCAGCTCTGGGATATCATGTCTACTTTTGGATTCCTGATCACCTCGTCAACCTGATAAAGTCCCTCTACTGCAATCAGCAAGGAGTTATTCGTTGGAACGGAGACCGAACCAAGCAATTTCCAATCAAAAAGGGTGTGCGTCAAGGATGTATTCTATCACCGCATCTTTTCAGTTTGTATACTGAGCAAATCATGAAAGAAACCGATTTTACGAACGCTGGCATAAATATCGGAGGCAGACAAATAAGCAATGTCAGGTATGCCGATGACACAGCTTTGATAGCCAAGAACATGAGTGAAATGCAGGAGATGGTTGACCAGGTAAATGCTTCAGGAATTGAGAGGTCGCTCAAGCTAAATGCAAGGAAGACAAAAGTAATGCGAGTCGGTTCAACACGTGACGAAGATAGCACAATCACAGTTGGGGCTGAGACTGTTGCAGAGGTCGATCGCTTCAAATATCTTGGCTCTAGCAAGAAAAATGATGGAAGTTGCACAGAAGACGTCCGTGTGAGAATAGCTATGGCTAAGGCGAAGATGACCAGACTGAACAAGCTATGGGCAGATAGGGCACTACCAACAAAGCTCAAGATGAAATTAGTGATGACGCTTGTGTGGCCAATTCTATCATATGGAGCGGAAGGATGGACGCTGAAAACTACAGACGAGAAACACATCGAAGCTGCCGAAATGTGGTTCTGGAGGAGAATGTTGCGCATAAATTACAGAGAGCACCGAACGAATGCCAGCATCTTCGAGCAACTGGCCACTACCCCTATGTTACTTCGACACATTCGGAAAAGGAAACTCTCCTTCTACGGTCATCAGTGCAGGGAGGGAGGATGCCTTTTAACGAGAACTGTCCTGCAAGGCAACATGGAGGGCAACTAGCGCAGAGGAAGACCCAGGACGCAGTATGTTAACAACATCATGAAATGGACCGGACTCAACATGTACGAATTGAACTGCGCAACGCGTGAGCGAAAACTGTGGCGTGCCATCTCCAATGGGTCGGCCGAAGTTCAGCAATGAATATGCCGCTTAAAGTAAAGTAAGTAAGATTAATTGACCATTTTTCTTTAAAATTGGGGATATCTTATTAGTTTATCCCCTCAATAACAAATACAACTACACTAAAAGTCATTCATATTTGATTGCAATACGACATAGCGCAATTGTGTAACGTACGAACGATTATAGGCCTATTCAGAAACAACTTGCACCAACAGCCTTGCATTACTCTGTTCTGACAATCTCTTTTGAAGATATTCGTGCGTGCTATGACTGAGATATGTAGGTGGCTGCGTCTGACGTTTAATGACACCAATTTGATAGGTTATGTGACTTTGTTGGATAACAAGACGCACCGACTCAAATAGGCTATTTAATGTAAAATACCCAACAAATGTCCTATAAATGGCCGCGCTTTCACCATGCTTATCGAATGAATGGTGTATATGAACAAATGAGTTTATCCGAGCGTGGAAAATGATTTCGAATGAAGCGAAACAATCCAGAAAATAAGGAAGCTCACATGCAACGGAAGCTTGAAGAGTATAGGCATAGCCTAAAATTATAGACCACGCATAAAAAATGTTTCATCAACCAACTAAAGAAGTTCAGTACGAAAAAATCTATTCTACATGAAGTCAGTGAAAATCCGAATGCTCTGAGATGAAAGCTGAACATCGGACAACCAACAATGGTTACCAACATCACGGAAAAAGCGGAACGTTATATTGTTGCCTGTCTTGTTGAATTGCATGAAACATTTCCATCCTCCAAAAATGACTTGACACCCAAAATATATATCAGCCGCTATTCATAAGTTGACAAGGAAAAGGCAATAAAATTTGATTTTCATGATGATATTAGCATGTCCAAATAGCATTGACTAGCACGCCTATGTGACGGGCCAACGAATGATCTCAATGCTGAGGCCGGCTGAGGATGTGGTAGATGACTTTCCTTATAACTAAAAGTTCGAAATACGATTTTGGAATCTCTGTAAATTTCGAACATGTTCAGAGATTCTCAAGGAATCCGATCAATGCTGCTGGCGTGTTTCTCATGCATGAGAACATTTGCTAAATCCGGTGATGCAGATGCGTGATGTTGAGAATTGAGCCTATTTGGAGAATTAATGTAGTAAGGGTTGTTAAATTACGGTAATTTATTTTTCGAAGGTAAGTGACGGCAATTTTCCGTATTTACCGTTTTATATAAGGTAATTTATTTCCTCCTATCACTTTTGCTATTTAAATGGATCTTATAGTTGTCTAGCCAATGCCTGTCGCGCAAATCATATCTGCTGGCCTCTGAGTCAGTAAGCACGTTATATCATAACCATTTCAAAAAATTACATTGATATACTTTTCATCGGTCAACAGCGCTCGCATTAATTTCAAAAATTTCCGTCTGAATTTTAATCTTACTTAATTACCAGTTGTCCACGTAGACCAGTTGCCCACGTTTCAGACATTAGATGAATTTCTGATTTCTCTAATTGAATTTCAGATATCTGTCAGAAACTCAACTTTGAAAAGATATTGTATAAATTCAATTGGAGAATCTCCAATTCATGTGGAAATGTCTGAAATTCATTTGGGCAGATCTGAAATCGATTTGGAACAATCTCAAATAAAATGGAAGATGTGTATTTGTCCTCAACAAAGACATCGGACAAAACGTAGGAAGTTAGAAGCTATCATACATATTCTTTTACTCATCACAGATATATCTTTGGTTTCCAAATATCTCACGAGTTTACAGTCTTAATATTCTCCAATAAGGTCGTTCATGTACGCTTATAATGCTGCGTGGACTGTGTGGTCCCATGTTCATCAACACATGGAAAATTTGCATCACTATAATCAACACTGCAAGCTGAACTTTCAATGTATAAGCAAACTCCAAAATAAATGCATTATTTTTGCTCCAAATCTTTCTCATTGCATGAAATACCACAATTGTAAAGCAAGATTCACCTTATCCCAAAAGGAATCTATGTGATAATTAAATATGCCAACACACTACCACAACCTACTGCGATGGTGGCAAAGGAATGCTCAAAAATCCGCGGACGGGACTTGTATTGCTACGATCGTTTTAATCGAAATACTGTAATGATGAAATCAAGAATTTCAGACAATTTCTATTGGTGCGTTGGTGCTTCGGCTGGTGTACACAAATTAAATCACAAAAATTCAAAATTTTCCATTTTTCATGATCTGTTTATCGAAATATTAGACCGATTATTGGTGTGTAAAGTCCTGCATCGGCTGTGGAAACGCACAAATTATAGGGCATAGAGTAGGTATTATAGGTAGAGTCTCGACCATGAATACTCTATGAAAACTGCATAAATGTGTGTATATCTCACATTTTGAAATAATTCCTACTGTATCTCCCTTGAGTTCATTTAATAAAATCGAAAGTGTATACACATTGAGGATTTAATAAATGCGGAGCTACCACTATACAGTGGCGAATCTTTGAAATCAGGCGCCCGGGGTAGAACCTATAATAATTGCGCCCCTAAATAATAGTGCATTTCTCTTCAAGAAAGGTCTTTGTTGGATCAGTAATTATACATGACACACCGGTAGTAGTAGCCTACCTATGACATTTCACCTAACTTAGAACAGCAGCTTAACTAGATAAATCTCTGTACGTCTGTGATGACCTCATAACCATAATGGAGTATGACACATTTTCCGCTTATCGACATGAGCGGTTCTGGTATCTCTGGCGTACAATGTGCATAATTGTTCAATTTTATGAAATAAATGTACAGCTCATTTTAATACGTCGATGACATTCGTGGATGTCATTCTTCTATTCATTCAAAAAAGATGAAAACACTTTAGAGAAATCTCATCATCCCAAATACTGCATGCATTCAGTTAAATAAAAACAACTGTGATGGTTTTGATAAATTACTGTAATTATCAGCTATTAGAAAGAAGAAATAATCACGACACTTACATGTATGTACATAACTTACAATCGCAGGGACTTAGGGTCAGGGCAGACTAGCAGAGATTGTCAACTCTAGCAAATTTTTGAAATCTAGTACTATCTAAATCTATAATTTGGAGCAATATTTCTGTGGTAATTTGCATCTACATATAAGTCCGATTTCTCCGTTTTGGAGTGCAAAATTATTGTCAAAAGTTTAACATTGAATCACAATCTTTAGAGTTGTCAATCTTCATTTGAGTCAAGGCACACAAGAACAGAGCAACTACAATCTACTGCAATGTGATCAGAAAGCGGAAAGTTATCTCACTTGGTCTAAAACGTTTATAGTTTGCTATTCAATCCCCCTCGACCCCTCTTTTTCGAGAAAAATTCATTGAGAACATCTTGCTCTGAAAGGGCAGTTGTCAATTCACCTTCAATGCTTAGGATAGCAAGTGCACTAAGTCGATCTTGCTTCATGCTGCTGCGATGATCATTTGCAAGTATCTTCAATTTAGAGAATGATCTCTCACATGAGGCCACTGACACTGCAGTTGTCAAAAGAATTTTGATGGCTTTCAGCATATTAGGGAAAGCATTTGGACCGAATGCGAGCACCTGTTCCATCAAAAAATCTGCATTTACGCTTGCATTGGTTTCCAGTTTTACTAAAACCTTGAAATCGGTTATTTCTTGAGACAACTCTGTAGAAAGAAAATCGGGATAGTCTGCCACAAAGACATTAGCTGCCTCTGTCAAGTCAACGTCAGAGTCAAAGTAAGCAGAAAATTAAACTTCTTGCTGACAGAAGTAAGACGATTGCTCCGACTAGCTATTTCATTGTGAAGATGATCTAGAGTGCTGTACATCGTACGCCTCACCATCTGTTCTGATGTGAGGACGGTGTCCTCAGCCAACTCCCCAGGCATTTTCTTTATTTTCCTCCTTCTTTTTTGATTCAACTTGTACTCCAAGCTTCTCACAGATCTTCTTTGCTGCAACGACGGTTCTTTCCACAATTTGTGTTCTTTGTTCTTTGATATATAAAGCAACATTTCCCATACTCTCACAAGCTACGAGAAGGCTGGTCTGCGGAGACTGTAATATCTTCTGGCAACGATTAACGGGAGACAATGCTTCGTCCCAAAAAAATATGAAAGAGATGAAGTTAAATTCTTGTATTTCATTAAGGACACGAGATGCATCTGATCGGGTTTCGATGTTGTATGGCTCTTGAGTCACAATCTCCAAAGTCTCGATAATAGTTATCAAGTTTTCGCGAATCACACGAAGAGCATCGTGATGAGATGTACATCTCGTGGGACATGAACGTTTCATGTGTACTCCATTGCTTCTCAGTGCTTGCCACCTGATCGTTGAATTTGAAAAGAACGCATAAACGCTATCGATCCGAAAAAAAAATGTGACCATGTCGACCTCAGATTTTACTGCAGCAACACAACAGAGATTCAATGAGTGATTCGAGCAGCTAATGAATACTGCAGATGGTGAAACCTCTTGAAAACGTGTCTGAACTCCGGAAAGTTCCCCTGCCATGACGGCTGCGTTGTCGTAGCTTTGAGCTACACACTTCCTTATATCTACTCCGTCAGATCGCAGTTTACCACAATCGACTGGAAGATGACTTCTGCAATTTTTCGTTCACCTTTAATTGGTACGAAAATCTATCTAAAAAAATTATGCCTGAATGCAATATAGATTACATTGATATTATTTTGTGACTCCGCATACGGTCCCTAATCTCAATTTCTCAACAAATACGTTGCTATGTGTTTCTCACATTTCATGAATGCAGTCTATTTGTAAGCTCATGCATTTACAGAATTGATGGATAATTTTGAACATAATGAATATCTGAGTGGGACATTCCACGATCACTCAGATCAGACTAAATTATAAGAAGTCTTCGTCAAATTATGAATATAAGATGAAGTTGTCTTGTCAATGTGGCGCACCCACAAACCCGGCGCCCGGGGCGGTCGCCCCCCCCCCATACGTCCGCCACTGCCACTCTACCTGACAAGGTTCTAGCCATTGTCTTGTCTTTGGCTCTAACAGTCAATGCGATAATTTCCTTCAAAGTGTTAAACCTTTTAGAACAGAGGGCTAATGATTTTCTTTTGAAATGTGAGAGTTCAACTTTACATCCCCCCAACAACTTGATTGATTCCTGAACGACTGCGGTCCAGTAAACATTTTCGTGTTCCTTTTTGTCGCACTACCAGGCATAGAGTAAATATATTAGGTAGAGTGGTAGCTCCGCATTGATTAGATCCCCAATGTGTATACACTTTCGATTTTATTAAATGAAATCAATGGAGATACAGTCGGAATCTTTGGTCGGAATTGTTTCCAAATGTGAGATATGCACATTTATGCAGTTTTGAAGATATTGCAACGGAATTGAGTGATCATGATAGTAATGCAGAAGAAATGATGGTATTTCACAGAATCTCAGTGTCGTGACAGTCTTGGAGATTTAATGTTTGTTAAATCAGCAATTCGATGGGTTGCTGTTGGTTTCATGCTCAACCTAAAGAGTATTTTCTGAAGCGTGATCATATCAAAGGCAACCTGCCACTGGTACAGCAAAATCACATAATCAAAGACAATGATTCCAATTGCAAGATGAAAGATGTAAATGGCTGCACATCACTATTCAGACTCAAGGAATGAAACATGAATTTAGTGAATCATAAAATCATGCCGGTGAAAATTGAATCAATAAAAACTTGAAATTTCAGCCAAGAAAGCACGAATATTATCGTGACTTTTTCATGAAGACTTTCATTATAATACGGTTCATGAAATTCCCTTGATAATCAGCTGAATCCGCTTAGTTAGGATGCTTATTAGCAAATATTCATTCCTTTTGATATCCAACTTGTTGCATACTACTTATATAGGAGAGTCATCTCGGTAGTATTTAAATTGGCAAATTTTGACTTTTTTCAAAAGTGCTCAAATAATTTTTTGGACCGCAGGAACGTGATCTCTGCAAAAAACTGAATCTTTTGATATAAAAATTTCCACTGTATACAGATACTTTTTTTAGTCGACACTCTACCTATCGATACTCTATGCTACCAGGTACTTGAAAAATTTTTTGCCATGGTCATGTATTTTGTATAATCAGCGAATGTAGTAGTGAAAGATTGGATTTGACAATGAATAGAATTTTGATGCAAATTTCCTACGAAGTATCTTCATTATTTGACGCAGAGGCGTCTCATTTCTTTTTTTCACTTGAATATTGTATTATATATAACTTGTAATGTATGCGATTATCAATTTATAGAACAATTACACCTCTTGCTATCTTGCTTGCTTATATAGACAACTATTTTAGCAGGGGGGGGCACAAAAATTAATAGTGGGGCTGCCCCCCCCCAGGTCCCCCTGTAGCTATGGGTGGGGGTTCATTCAGTAAAATTGAAAGTGTATACACCATGGTATACCGCAGTATACCGTATACACCATAGACATCGGATGACATTATTAGGACTAATAATGTCCTAATAATGTAATCCGATGTCTATGGTATACACATTGGGGATTCAATAAATGCGGAGTTGCCACTCTACCTAATTTACTTAATCTATGGACTAAATCTTTCGATATGAAATTCTGCACTGTATGCTGAGCAAAGATATTTAATTGTTTAAAAGGGCTAGATAAGAAATAGATGCCTAAATTTGAACCCATTTTATTACGGTCCTTATCGTAGCAAAAAAAGCATTATACGGCAATGGAGAGAAATTGATGTTTTGTCGACTGTACGGTGTGCAATGCGACAAAAAGCCTTGGAAATGGCACATGATGTAAAGCATAATTCACTGATATTATAGGATGAGTTTCAAGAATATTCGTTCAGTAGTTTCTCTCAAGAAAATTGTTAAAGATGAGAGCGGTAATACAGCAATTTAATGCAGTTGGAAGAAACAATATTCAGATGAAGACTGATGGGGTGTTGACGAACAATCAAGTCCCTCTGAAGAATTCATGACTATTAACAAATTCAGTGAGAATCTGAATATTACACGGAGGAATTGGCTATTAATAAGGCTCAGCCATGTCAACAACGCTCTTCGAGTTATTCACCAGGCTGAAACTACAAGATGGATCCATGTATTGCAAATGATTAACAGAGGGCATTTTAGGTCCAAGTGGAATCGATCATCGGATGTCTGTCAATGTCAAAGATGTTGTCAATGTGTATTAACATACGTAATAGATGTTGTTTGTTTTTATTTGCTTCAACCAATTTTATGTCAAATTTTCTGATAATTCACATACATTTTTCTGTTGTATCATGTAATTTCTTACAGCAAAATTACATTTACACGTTAGATTATTGCCAAGCTTAGCAATCGCGTTTGGCGTGGGCACATCAACGATATCCATGAAGAACCATAGGCAGGCTTCGCACTTATTACGAAGAAACGATCTGCATGAACAAAGGAAAAGACGTGGCTCATTTTTCTGTTCAGAAAAGTCATTTAGTCATGTATTTGGTGAATTGTAAGTGAACTTCACTCTTCTTTTATCTAAGAATGAAACAGTTGGTTTTCATTTGTCCTATTCCTATATAACATGCGCTCTTCAGATATATTCAACTGACATAAAACAATGCAATGAAGTCTAATTGAAAGAATTGTATCAACAGGATGGTTTTACTTGCAATTGCGTTTTGCAAAGCATCTGAAAAAGTAGAATAGACTATTATTTGTTGCAATTTGGACGCTGTATTTAGACATATATAAAAATTCTTGATTTATTATTAAAATGCGTTTCAGTTCTGTAATTACTAAATAGATGTAATGAAAAGGAATATTGTTCCTCGCTTACAATTATTTTAAAATTCATGCAATATCAGCTGATTTTCATTGGTTTCGTTGCACACAAGGCAAAAACACGTCTATTTTCTATGTAGCCCTTTATAATGTTAAATATCTTTGATGCTGAGGTTCTTTCAGTCGACGCTCTACCGAATATAACTCACAATATGGTTTTGAGTAAGCTTTTTGTTTAGGGTTGCTATCGCAGCACAAGCAAAAGTAAGGACATTTTCAAAGGGAGGCAGGAGAACCCCCTATATAGACGACGATTGATGTATGAGGAATTGCAAGGTCGGATGTTTCCACCCAATCTCGAGATAGCTATTTTACAGGGACTTTTAGCCAGTACCTAACCGAAGAATGCAAAGAGAATAATTTTGGTTAAGAAAATGTTCTAATAGGAAAGCCAGAATTCAAAATTATTATCTCTTGTGAATATTGTAAAAAAACTACATCTGATGACAATTAAGTGCTAATTACTAAGTTTTGAGGGAGAGAATAAAAAACAGACTAAATCTTTCCATAAAACAGAAGTTTATCTAATTTTCTATCATGATTTTATGTATTTCTCACCAGACAAAATACTCTTCAGCAATGAGTTATCTGCAAGGAGTTTCTGGTACATCTCCTTGCAACTAATAGGATAGTTCATCACAACTTGAAGGATTGCCTTCACAGAGTCTACTTTCAGACGATTTCTTTCCTCGCTCCACTGTATATTCATCAAGGAGAACACCCTCTCGGTTACCGCGTTCGACGTTGGTATCGCAAGTACTGAAGAGACAATCTCACGAATATTTGCAAGTGAGCGGTTTCGAAGCAAAGTGGCCCATTTCTGCGTCGTCGAAATTGCTGAAAGACTGTCAGAGGAAGCCTGAAGCATTAAGTTCAGCTCCGTCACTTCATCAAATAGAGAGTCCGTCAATGCGACCTCTGGCACGAGGAATTCAGCAGTTTTCCGCACATCTTCGTATGAAATCTTGTTGAGTCCCATTACATGTCACAATGGGAAAACATGTTACAACCCTATTATGTCCCCAGGAAAGTTGATAAATTCAATTTTTCATCAAATATTTTCTACATCAAAATACCATTTAGAGAGATAATGTCTTTATCAGATTATCTAGCTCTAGCAGATGACCACTTCACTCACACGTGTTGATAAGGCTGTTAGATAATGTCTTTCAATACTGTAATCAATATCGTTACGTACATACAATATAACCAATGTCTTGTATACATGCACAGTATCTTATCAATACCTTTAAGCCCTTACGGTAGGCATAATATTAACATACAATGCATAATATATAATATTGCTACAATAATAGCAAACCGAAGATTGAATTGTCCGAGGGATGAAATTTCCGGGGATGAAATTTCCGAGGGATGAATTTACCGCACGCCTCTTAAGTCTATCAGTGTACAGATGCCTGCAAAGGTGACTGAGAGAATGAACTGTAATTGAAAGTAAGGACAAATTGGCGTCCTTACTAGCCTTTCGCCTAAGTAAGGACAGGGTTTAAAAAGTAAGGACTGTCCTTACCAAGTAAGGACGTATGGCAACCCTATTTTTGTTATCAGACATGAATTCTTTGTATCAAATAGAATCGATCATATGATGTATATAAATGAATCGATTAATCGAGCGCAACATCTTTCATAGAGTAATTCCACTCTATGTATCAAATTGAATCGATATATCTTTAGAATCGATCATATATAGGAATCGACTTATCGAGCTCACCATCTCCTACAGAGTGCTCTATGCCATCTTCTTTTTTTTACTTTAAAGAAGTGAGTCAGGGTCATAGAAATATGTTCATGTAGAGGTTGGATTCTGACATTACAGCAAGTGGGCAAAGCATTATCGGATTTATGGTGTTGAATAGAATTCGTGAACATTCCAGATGGGGGCAGAATATTGACTGCGCTTCTGTTCTGATCATAGAGTGCTTCTGATTGAACCACATTTCTCTGTTTTAATATTTGGCGCTTAAAATAGTTATATGTAAAGTTGCCTTATGTAAGTATTTAATTTTTCGAATATATGAGAATCGTTTTCTGACACGTTATGAACGATGAACTAGGTAAACTGGAATTTACTATCTAGTTTGCAGCTATTCTACGTCGTATATTTCAAGAAATCTACTTGATAGTGAATTCCTAATTCTACTAGATAGTAAGTTCAAGTTTACCTATAAACTTTTATTCCATCCGTCTGATCGTATGAAATGTGATTGACTGGCAACGTGGACACACATGTATCATGTAGGCCTGTTGAGACGTTGAGTCGAGAATTGGCAATCATTAGGTCTTTCAGGGACAAATCTATCATTATTGAATTATCGGATGTCATTATGACAAAATTTACAATTTCTTGGAACTGACAACATCAGTTTTTATCTGAGTGAGTAGCCGAAAATTCTGAGGGAAGTGACTATGATTTGCTAATAAATATCAACTTGCAATTTTTCATTTGGAAATTCACTTACACCACGTTGAATATCTCACATAGAGTATTCTTCTCTCGGTGAGATTATGCAAGTGCCATTAATCGAAAGAGACAAAAAACGTGTCGAAATTCAGAAAATTTCGCAAGTTCATTGGATGTCTGATTCAATGGTGATGATCCAAATACTGTATTTGGTCCAGCTCCTGTGGTCTGGATATCACTAAGTAGGCTTTAGTTGACCAACTGATCTGTTTTTGTGTTGTTGTCAACAGATTATCTTGAATAGAGTCAGTGCCATATTATCATTTCAATTGATCTTTTTTAGGGTGACCTGTGTACATGTATGAGATGCTTCAAAGGTTTTTGATCAATAATTTTATGATAACTCATCGTGCTGCACCTTCTTGTGCATTCACTCAATCGTAAACTGCATCCAACAGGAGATGCCTGATCGGTAGAGCATCCTTTCAGTCAAATTTGATATTCAAAGCTGTCGTCTAATTGTTGAAATTCAGAATTGCGTCAATGAAACTTTCATTTTTCTTTTGTAAAATCTGCTGACCACACACGAAATAAAATTCATACCAAAGCAGCCTGATCTGTGGAAGGGTTTCATGTGGTGTAAATTTCGTTGAGATTCATCAAGAAATTCAATACGAACATGACGCTTGGATTTGGCTAACAATTATGAAATTACAGGCCCTACTGATAAGTTTTGAAGCGGTCTGTATTAAAAACCGGGTCCTCGCAAACCTTAAGCATTAAAGTTGTGCACTGATCTATCTTTCACAACAAATAACTTTATAGAGTGCGAGAATAATTCTAATAGCGTACGATGTAAAATTTCAATAAGAACTCGGAATTGCCAACACTTGCAACCTTAAACGTCTCTATGACACTTTATGCAATTCTTTGAAACCAGATGTAAACAGAAATTATGCAGATATTCATCGAAAACGGGGACGAAGTCATCGGCGGACGAGTGTCGGGAAATTGATTATTTCAGGCTGGTTACAAACAACAAGCAAAGGCATAATGAAAAATTGATGAAGTACAAGCATATCCATAACTTCGGAAATGCACAAGGTTATTAAACCAAACTTCACACACTACATGACCACAACTCAGGCAATAGCGCAATGCCACCCATAGACCAGTGCTGCAACCAATCACGCGCTCAACAGAGCAATACATAATAATTCATTAAAACAATTTCACACAATCGCCACCATACAATCAATTTCAAGCATAGCCATGGTGGCCAAGATATTCACTCAATTAACGCAAACAACACCACAAACTAATGTTAATGATCCCAAAGGATGCGCAATTCAGTCCCCATCCTCCTGAGTGCCCTGCAACGGACACAGCAGGCTCTCGAAGGTGACCTAATTTCACGGATTTTACGAAATTTAGTAATCTCTACCAATTTCAAGCATATCCATGGCGGCCAAGATATTCACTCAATTAACGCAAACAACACCACACATCAATTTTAATGATCCCAAAGGATGTGCAATTCAGTCCCCATCCTCCTGCTTGCCCTACAACGGACACAGCGGGCTCAAACTTTGATTTCGTTTGCTGTGTGCAATATAGCTGTCTTACAGCTTTTACATATATAATGAGCGGATGTGAGCAGGTTTACTGGATGGTAAGTAAGATATTTCTATTTGTTACATCCTCTGTCGATCAGAGATCTTTTCACAGCGAGTAGGTCCTTCCGCATATATAAGGAAAGTGCTTCACCACTCATTTCATTCAGAGTCATCAATCTCATGCTGCATTCCAATCTTTTCATCTGGGGGAAACTGTAGTTAGGAAAATAAACTTCTCAAATTGCATTGTTGTGTGGTGGTGAGGGTTTGATCCTGCCAATTGACACATCCGCGTAAGTGGCTCGTAGCTCAGTTGGTTAGAGCACAGGTCTAGTTAACCTTGGTCGTAGGTTCGAATCCTACCAGCCGCACATCTTTTGCATGGGAATTTGATCTATCGTTTACTTGATTTCATTGTTCTTAATTGTATAGCAGTTGGCATTGAAGTTCCTAAACACTTAACTTGCATCGATAATAAGTCGTAAATGTGACATTAAAATGGGAAAGAATTCTTTCATTTCTATTGCTGTTCCTGCTCTATTGTCCAATTTGGAAACAAATGCCCTCGACCAGTACTTATTAACCTACGTTGAAGTAAATCTTTACATGAAGTAGTTTTACAAAAAAACTTCACCGGATTCTTGATACACATTCCTGAGAAATCGCTAGTGAGAAGAATTAGTGAATACATGGTTCCGAATTACACATATTCTGATCTCCATCACAGAAGGTTAATAGATTGAGTAGCACACCGACATGATGTTTGACTGGATATGATATAACATCCAAACAATGGACATGCAGCAGGCGAGAAGCAGTTTCTTGTAGCATTTCCAAAAGGAATGAAATGTTTTCGAATGATGGGACTCTCCGTGCTAATGACGAAAACAACGACAGGAAAAGTTCTTTACCACCAAAAGAAAAGGTACAGCTCCACAACGACTCGTGAAATTAGGTCACCTTCGAGAGCCTGCTGTGTCCGTTGCAGGGCACTCAGGAGGATGGGGACTGAATTGCGCATCCTTTGGGATCATTAACATTAGTTTGTGGTGTTGTTTGCGTTAATTGAGTGAATATCTTGGCCGCCATGGCTATGCTTGAAATTGATTGTATGGTGGCGATTGTGTGAAATTGTTTTAATGAACTATTATTTATTGCTCTGTTGAGCGCGTGATTGGTGCAGTACTGGTCTATAGGTGGTATTGCGCTATTGCCTGAGTTGTGCAGCGTCGCTACTGCTGCGCGGTTCGTGCAGCTGCGCGTGCGCGGAGATCTTGTAAAATATCATGATTCTGCGCGGATGAGAGATCTGATAAAAATTAACTTGGTTTTGTAGTTGTAAACAGCTCGAAATCAGGTTTTCACTACAACTCGGTTCACTTTTTTCAAATTACAGACTTACAATGTGTGTAACCTAAATTCTCACATACATTTATTTTCAATAAAGGTGTAGTCTCAGTCTCACTGCATAAATCTAGGGCGTGCTGGACTACATAATCACTTTCATTTCAGGAGCGAAGCTATCAATTGTTTGTTCATAGCTGACGTCAAGAATGTTCGCTAAGGAGTAGAGATACCCAGGCCAGCATAAACCTTTCGAAATCTGTACTGGACGGGGGATGAGGGATAACAGACATCCCACACGTGGATAGGTCGCTAGCCTGGCAGTTTTTTGTTGTTTCAAATTTTCTCTAATTATCCTACGGTGTGAGTTTCCATATCTTTTTTAAATTTAAAGAGTGTGCTTTAATATCAATGCGCTTGGCTGTCTTCACAGCACCTATTCCTGAATGTCTTTGCTTGTATTCCTAATGTATTTTCTTACAAATACGGGCCGGCATGTTGTCGTGTTTAATTGATGAGTAGAAATGCGAGATGTAGGACTATGTCATGTATAATGCCTTTAAACTACCTGTTCAAGATTTCAATATATTGATTTTTACAACAATTATTATTTTTTCATCCTTTCATGTAGCATGGCCAATATGCATTGATTATGTAGCTACGTTGTGTTTACTATGTCTTCTGAAAAAAGACCTAGTCTGATAGAGGCCTAACTCTAACGATGGGCCTGTTTGTATATGAGACTCAAACGCAAATACGTAAATGACTGTGATTTAGTGAAGGCATATGCCCTATATCACTTTTATTTTATTGGTGCGATTCATTTCTAGCAGCTCATCAATGAGCGTTAATTACCAGATATTCATGCGTCTATTATGTACATGTTTCACAAAACTGATTTCATATTCTAATTGCATATGTTCTATTAAAATTAGCATGTTCCTTTATACCGTATACTCAAACTATGTCCAACAGGTATGTATGGCTCCACCGAAAGTAAGTCGCTGCACAGTGTTTGTTGCCAATTGGCTATCAGAAAAGGATTACGCTGGAGAACTAATGAGTACATGGGCAGAAAAATCTAAGACAAGTGACGAAAAAGTGTATTGCCAAATCTGTCGTGAAACAATAAATGTCAAAAGTGGAGGTGTTACAAGAATGAAAGAACATGGAAACACCGAAAAACATAAGCGAAATTCTGCAGACATCCGGCAATCCCGACCGCTGAAGGATTTCTTCGTTCAAAAAACTCCTGCAGTCGATATATAGGATGACATTTGTGACACTGAAATTCTTTGGTGTCTACTTACGGCCGAACATGACTTGTCATACCGATTCAGTGATTCTGCTTGTAACACTTTGAAAAGGATGTTTCCTGATAGCAAAATTGCCGAGAAAATGCAATTCAAAAGGATGAAGACCATGTACGTGATTGCATTCGGCATTGGGGCATGGATCAAAGATGATGTAATAAGTCCTCGGTTGAGAAGTGCTCCTTTCTGCCTGATGATAGATGAAGGCTCTATCAGATATACAAGAAAATGACTGGTCATTCTTGTAAGGTACATATCGGATGGGCAACCGCGCACTGATTTTCCTGGGTGTGGAAGAGCTGTCCACAGCAGCAGCGCAAGACCTTGCGAACGTAATAAAATCACAATTGAGGTCCAGGAATATTCCCTTGGAAAATTGTCTTGGTGTTATGTCGGACAGTGCAAATGTAATGCGTGGGGAGAAAGGCAGTGTTATCGCAAAGCTAAAGGGAGAGGTCCCTAACATTCTGGATATCGGAGGATGCTGTTTGCACCATGTGCACAATTCTGCGTGCAAGGCTGTGGAAAAACTTGATAAATCCCACATAGAAGAATTCCTCGAAGACTTGTTCCTTTATTTGAGGAACTCGAAATCCGCGAAGGCTTTCGAAGAGTTCCAAAAGCTGCTGGATATGGAACCTCTGAAATTTTTGCGGCATATTTCATCCAGATGGCTACAGATCTATGATGTTGTTTCTCGACTCTTGCAATTGTATGATGCTCTGAAATCATTCTTTGGTCAATTGCCCGCAACCGAAAAGAGGAGAAAGAGAGTTCAGGACATCGTGATCACATTGAATTCCCATGATACAATCATTTATCTTCATTTCCTCCTGTTCGCATTCCAGCCGTTGAAGGAATTTGAAATTCTGTTCCAGAAATCGGACTCAGTCATCCATCTTCTGTATGGAAGGATCATTGATATGATATCCCATGCTTTGTCATGCTTCGTAAAGCAACAACACGTCGATGATCTGAAAGATCTGAAACAGATCGATGATATTCCACGAAATAAATAGCTGCCTGATCACGAGCTTTTGATTGGTCGAAACACAAGACAGAAATTGAGAAACGATCACTTGACAGCCACACAAGTTCGTTGTTCTATGAACGTGTTCGAAGCTTTTTCGGTGAATTGGTTAAGGCATTCGTTCATTATCTGCCATTTACTCGACGCCTGATCCGAGCCGTTCAATTCATTGACCCTTCTAGAAAGAATGGCGTGAGTGAGGAGGACATCGTATACGCAGCAAAGAAACTTGGCGTCTCCTGTGATTCTGACAGACTTCGGCTCGAATGGAGGCTCTACTTGTCAGAGCAAACGAAGGAAGAAGTGAACATTCCGGAATTTTGGATCTCATCAAGCCACACAATATTGCGTGAAGTTGCACAGCGGGCTTTGATACTTCCACATGGCAATGTCGATACAGAGAGACTCATGAGTTGGTTGAAGCGCATTGTGATAGAAGACAGGAATCGTCTTCAAGACACATCGTTAAGTGGACTGATATCAGTGAAGTCTTACTTGATTTCTCGTGGAATCACCAGTGACACTTTTGAGATCTGCCAAGATTTACGTGTGAAGTGCAGAAATGCGAAAGCGGCATATGAAGCCGATTTACGACAGCGGAAAGAAAATGAGAAGGCAAAGCAAATGCAGAAAGAGCTGGAAATTTCGCAAGAAAGAGCAAGGAAGGAAGCCTTGAAACGAAAAGAAGAACAGAAGGCAGCTGAAGAGCTAGCTAGCATCAAAGAAAAGGAAACTAGCCGAGGACTACCTTTCAGAAGCTCATGGCTGAAGCATCAGCAATCTCCAAAACGCCCAAATAGTTCCAGTGTAATGCTGTATCTGAGCAGGAAATATGATTTGATTTTCGTGATGAGATTATTGCTGTAGCCTACATGTATACGTGTAAGCTAATGTACACGTAAATAAGCTAATTTTCTTTTTTAAGTAATCCATCTAATGCAAGCTGAGCTTTATTCATCCAACACTCATCAATACCGACCAATTGTAACGAAAATCAACTCGATATTTCCAGGTAGCCTTGTTTTTGTGTTATTGTTTTCACGTTCTGATGTCAAATTACGAGTATATATGGTAGCAAGACAGCAAGTAGGCTACATTTATATTGCATAAGTTTTTGTGTGGTTGTTTGTACCAACATAAGACTTCCAAAGTGATTTCCAAAGTTAGCATATAGTTTGTTTTTTGCAATAAGTCTTTGTTTTTATTACAGTCAAATGTAACACATGTGTATAGTAAGCGGACAAGGTCATTAATACATTGGTGGCCCATTAGTAACTGCAGTTATATAGGCCTATACCACTTATTATTGGGAAGATAAGTTTGATTTTAAGATTTCTTGCCATCATTACACGTTGCCTAAGCTCGATCGGTATTGATATCAGAGAGAAATTCTCTCAGAAAGAAAGTCAGATTCAACCCCCCGGATCACAACCATATTCGTTTTTATCAAAAGTGCGTGTAGGGGTTCCTGGTTAACGGTTAAGTGAGGCTGCGCGGATGACGTGGCTCTGCGCGGATTGAGGCTCGAGTTTGGTTTAATAACCTTGTGTATTTCCGAAGTTATGGCTATGCTTGTACTTCATCAATTTTTCATTCTGACTTTGCTTGTTGTTTGTAACCAGCCTTATTTTAATATTATACAGTATATAGAAAAAGAAGCATCCATTTTTGATTCTTTTTTCAAAATACCTCAAGCCAACATAAAATGTAGAAAGATCCGAAGCATTGTCAGCGTTATCTGCAAACTACTGTGCAGTGTGCAAGAATGTCAGCATCTCGACTTTACTGGGCTTCAAGCAATATCTCTGTGACGTGAATATGTTTCCGGATGATGCAGAAGAAAAATCTTTCCGACTCATCGCTGGCCGCTGGACTGCTAAGGTAGCTTATATCTCTGCAAGAGGAGCAGCAGCAGAGCACGCAGCATTCACCTTAAGATTTCAAAGGAAATTCTCAGGTCGCGGGAATTGAGATTTCGTGGCCTATAATGATTTATCATGGACTTAAATCTAATATTCTTTGATTTTTTTTACATTTTCTCAACTTCAGGAAATGCATTAGTTACTTTTAATTTATGAAGTTATTTTATGACATCCATGATTTCGAAAAAAATTCGTTCTTATGAAATAGAAATTTAAATTTCGAATTGAATTGATCAATAGAATAATGTTCTCCTAGTTGGATCAATTATGCCGTATACTTTAAGGTTCTTCTCCCTCCAAAATTTCTGTGACCGAGATAAAAGACAAAATGAATAACTTACAATTGAAACTGCACAGTAAAACATCAATTTGTTAGAAATTCACATATTTAGGTACAACGGCACTAGAACCGGTACACCGCACACAGCCCTAGTAAGAATCAAACAAGAGGATTTTTAGTTTTCATATAATTTAGATCGTAATTGGGAAGATAGTCGTAGCCTTAATGCCATGAAATTGCTGCGAAGTAAAAAGATGAGCGGAGATGGCGTAATTTTGGTATTTTCCCCCTTCTGACAGGGTGTTCTTGATGATGTTGGATGTTGAACATGTGTTGGTCACATTAAAACAGGCAATGATAATGAAATCCAACAATGATAGAGAAAGCAAAAAATGCAATCACTTTGGTACTTCAACGCAGTTAGACGAAAATAATGATAGTGTAACCAATGGTCGGGGTGCAGATTCGTCGAATATCAGACTACCGAAATTATTCGGAAGAAATTGTGTCTGTTTGCCATACTCCCTTGTTTTGCAGTTGATTGCCCCAGTTGATTAGCGAATGTGCAAAACGCGTCGTGCGTGTATATATTTTTTAAATTAAAATGTTCTGGTCGTGAGCTATTTTTACCAAAGAGAGAGAGAGAGAGAGAGAGAGAGAGAGAGAGAGAGAGAGAGAGAGAGATTGCCTACTTTCAGCATCAAGAGCAAAAGTGACGGGTTCTTGAGGAACATAACTAACTGGAGCCGCATATTGCGATAGAAATATGACTAACTTTGCACAAGAAATATTATCCACGAATTAATGCGGAGTCTTTCGAGTGAAATGTGAATGTTCTTCTACGCTCGCACAGATTATGGAAGGCCCATTTGTGACTATTAGTCTAACTTCTTGTAGTTATTCTGTATAGGCTTAATATGAGCCTTTTAATAGATCATTAACATTGGTGAAGTTATGCGATGTTATGCGAGGATGTTTTCAAGAAGTATTAGTGATTATATACAGGGTGGCGCACGTAAACCGCCGGATTTTAAACTTTTAGTACTCCTCAAATATTCATCCGATCGTCATGAAATTTCGACTCATACTAGTTTGGAGTATAGGATTTATGATGATTATGCCTGTTGTACTGACAATTGTCAGAAAATTCTGATTCTATTGACCGAATGACATGTAGTAAAATTGACATATCAACAATTTTACCTTAACATGTAAAATTTAGTGATAAACTTTTCCCTTTATTTCCCCCACGTCTTTATCAATAATGATCAAAACGAATTAAGGTAAATGTCATAGAAAACGTTTATTAAATAAAAAAGCATAAGAAAAAAGTGTTAGTAGTCATCGAACTTCAACGTGTCCTCCTCCATTCTCGAGGACGGATTCGAGTCGCTTTTGGTAGGCCAGAGCAGTTTCTCGACACATCTCAGTTGTCACTTCTTGAAATGCTTGCATGATGCAGTCCTTCAGGTCTTGCATGGATGTTGGCCGTGTATGGTAAATCTTGGACTTGACAAAACCCCACAAGAAGAAATCGCAAGGCGTCAGGTCAGGTGAACGCGGTGGCCAGGGCATGTTCAGAGATCCACGTCCCATCCATCTGTTAGGCATCTTCCTGTTGAACCACTCACGCACAGGAAGTCCCCAGTGTGGAGGTGCACCATCCTGCATGAATGTGATGCTCCTGCCTCTTCTGTCCGACTGCACCGCTGGCCAAAATTCCTCCTGTAGCATCTTGAGATACCGATCCTTGTTGACTTCGGGTCCTCCTTGAAGTGCTGCACAACTCGCTCCACATTCTGCTCCGTTCGTTCAGAAGATGACCGGTCCCGCTTGACAGTCACCACACTACCACTGGTCAACAGGTTTGTGTGCCACCGCTTTATGGTACGGGCATCCGGTGCTCTCGGGTTCTTGCCATACTCTGAATGATAAAGCCTTTGTACCTCTACTGGGCTCTTGAGCCATTCGTACCAAGCCGCGCATTTTGCTCGTTCTGCAACCGAATAATCATCCATTCTTCTATGTTCGATTCTTTTCAGATAGTGATTTGATCGTCGAATGGTATTTTATATGACATGGAAGTAACTGAACAATATTCACTTCAAGACTGCGCACAATTCGTTGTGCAGAATACGATTCATGTTAAGTTAATTAACTTGATCTAGATTTTCGATGTCAACAAAATGAGTACATGTCATTCGGTCAATAGAATCAGAATTTTTCTGACAATTCTCAGCACAACAGGTATAATCATCATAAATCCTATAGGCCTACTCCAAACTAGTATGAGTCGAAATTTCATGACGATCGGATGAATATTTGAGGAGTACTAAAAGTTTGAAATCCGGCGGTTTACGTGCTCCACCCTGTACTTTACTTCCAATATAAACTGATGCAAAGCAATCATGTGTCGGTATAATCGGTCATTTGATATCGCAATGGATGTATATCAACTTCAACCAAAAATTAGTCACTTCTCTTATCCCCAATAGCTGCTACCGGTGTTCTGACATCAGCTATGGAAGTTCTGAAATGACCTCTCAGTTGATAATTGTTGCTGAAGTTGCGTGTAATCCTAAAGCGTCATGACGTCATGAAATTCGGTGTCTACTGTAACTGATTGTATTGTAGTGCTATCAAGTTCTAATATCCTACTTTGACAAGTATTTCAGTAGTTGGTTTTCTTTTGAGTTCCTGAATACAAGATTGATTTGTGGAAGTGATTAACATACGCTTTAATAAGAGCTTTATTTATGATTCGTGCATATTTCGAAATTAATATCTTAGAGATAGATATAATCAGATTTGCTGATTCCACTTCAACTCCTTCTCTTGATTATCTATGCTGTTGCTCTGACACTTCGCGCCATTGAATCGTCTTTTTAATTTCAGCATATACACATCGTTAATAATGGCATATCGAGTGATGCTTCGAAGGCTGTGCTCAACTACACGCCCGATTGTACGACCAACTATGGATTCAGACGAGCACAAAAAATTCCAACTTTTATCTTCTAAGTGGTGGTCATCTACAGGTGAAATCATTATTCATCGTAGACACAGTAGTAGAATTTTTATCAGTTATCAATGCTTGAATGCATCATTAATAAGAAATTCGTTTCATCTACATGCAACACAGATCTCAGTTTACTTTCGATGGCAATTTATTTTTTATGATCGCAATTGTAGCCCCAAAAATTAATAGTTCCTGAATATAGCATGATGCAAGTATAATAATCCTCCAGACGGTAGCTCAGCAAATCGTCATCAGCTAATGTCATCCGCCCATCTCACTAACTTGCTCACTTTATTCCCGGTCCATTTCACGATATCTTCGATTCGCATTCAACGAGGTCATTCTCTTTGCCTTCGTCTTTCAACTTATCCTTGCATGTTTGTATTGCAAACAGCGCTCTTTCCGGCAAAGATTTTTTCAATTTCAATGTTCTGATCCTCACGGTGCTTAGTACAGTCTCGAGAATTCCATATTACTGACGGATATGTTCTTTTTAGAACAAATTGGTTGTATAGTCTCTCCAAGATAATCCTACACTCTTCTCAAATACTCTTGATTGAAGATCATTCTTTATTGGAAGCCTTTCCTGTCTCTATATTTCTTTTTTTTTGGTGTTCAAATTCTCTTCACTTAGTGTTCGTCATAAAGAATTCACAATTCGATGTCAGCTTCATCGGCACTTCATCCTTTTCTCTTCAATCTCCTCCGTCATCATTTGAAACAAAATGTACAGTAGTTCTGGCATAAGTTACATACGAAGAAATAGCCGAAGGAAGAGAATAATGTCGCTCCACCTGTGCCACTCATACTGTTGGAAACATGTGCAAATAGACATTTTCTTGCAAAAATTCTATCTGATCTACAAATTACTTCGGAAAAATTCAACATTGACTCCTAATAAACATCGCAACAATGATCTAGCCATAAACTTTCTTAATTATTTAATTTGAAAGTTAAATTGATAGACGATCTTGGAAATGTATCATTAATCTTCTGCCAAAACTTAAACTGATTCTATTACAGGTGAATTTGAGGCATTGCGAACTATGAATCGTTTGCGTGTTCCCTTGGTTCGAGATGGTTTACTTCAAGCAACCCCAGAAAAAATTGGTTCGCCTCTACCACTCCAAGATCAAGTGATTTTGGATATTGGCTGCGGTGGTGGACTTCTAACTGAGGTAAGTTAAATCTTATGATACAATTGACATTTTGATTATAACTGCTTCCTCTTGACAACAGCCATTGGCTCGTCTTGGTGCCACCATCATTGGAGTGGATACTGTTCGTGAAAATATTGAAACTGCTCAGCATCATCTCAGCCTCCAAGAAGATATCAGTAAGTGATAAATTATGAGTGTTACTGGTTATTATCAGAGTATCTATCACTGAAAACCGCTCAACTGAACTAGTTCATGATGTCGTTCACGAACTTCAATTAAATAGGTCCTGCGTTATTATGCGGACAAAAAGTTCCGGCTGTCATTTTCCCGTAATCCCCGTTAGACAATATCTTACCGGAATCAGAGCTATAGTATGCATGCGTGGTGCATGTCTCAGTCGCTTCCCTGGTGCAGTCCATGTCGCTCACCTGATGCAAGTGTTACTAAATGATGAATCAAGTGTTACTAAAAGATGTGAATATATTTCAGCCAACCGTTTTTTGTTTTCTCGAAGATGGTTAACCATGCTACATCTCCACAGTCAAAATCTCAATTAGCGCTCAAGCATGACTTTCTCGGAGAAAAAACACTTGTACAAAAAGAGCGCTCAAATTTCCGTAAAAACCTAATTTGGAGTAAAAAATTGAAAAAAATTAATTAGCAGTTAGAAACACCATATGCTTTTACTTAGAAAGTTTTCGTTCACATACGCTCGAAAATTGATTTTCAGGTTGGAAAGAATGGGTTACAGTGAGGTGACCCATGGCTCCCTGTGGCCTGTAACACCCCGCTCTCCCCTATATAGTACATAAATAATGCCATCTACGTTGCAGAGTAGGTGTGCTATTGAAATACTAGTACCTTGAAAATTAAACACTCTGAAGTTTATTGACTTTTGCATTGATCTTGCAGCTTATTCTGCTGCATTTCAAGCAACCTAACGAGCGATAAAAACGCTAATGAAATATCTAGACACCACTGCTCTTGACTTAGTTTGGGAATACCAAGTAGAGCAGGTATTAAATATTTATTTCTTCATTTCCTCCTAAAATCGATTTTTTGATGATCTACGCGATCGCTATTATCAAGTTGATTTAAAAATAATTTTGAAAGTGAAATAGGTTAGCATCACAAAAGGGAAAATGCTGTAGACTGAAAACCAGGCATTGCTAGATTTTCCGTGGGAGTGGCTGAATTAGGACAAGCAATCTTGCATAAAAAAAATTAGAATAGAGAAATTAATAGAATAGAAACATTACAAAAAGCTAAAGAGATATTTACTAAGTCCCAGTGTCCCACCTTCAATTACTGACATGAGAAGAACTATAGAAATAAAAAGGAAGTTCTTCACCTTCTTGTCTTGAGTTCTTGCTAGACTTTTTGTATTTTCTGTATACAGAATTTTTAATTAGCTTCATCGCTTTTACGTCCAAGTATGACATATTACTAAATTGAAGATTTTGTTATCATATTTTTATTGTGTTTAAAGACCGAAGAATTTGAGCTATTCAGATGTTCTTTCACACGGATATGCAGGGAACGGATCACACTGCGAACATAGTGGTTTTTTAGATACATCATACAGTTAATACAAGCATGGCGTGTTGAGGCGGACACATGTTCCAAAATAATAACTCAATGAAATAGGAGAACCATCTGCCATGAACAGTTTACTTTTTGGTACGTGTCGCTGGCCGTACTGCATCCTCAGGAAATGAGTTCAAATGGAGAAATTATTAAATGATGAAGCAGCAACAATGAGCACAGAGTGGTATCTGTGGCACAGTGGACAGGTGCTTGGCCTAGCAATCTTTCGGTCCTGTGGTCGAGCCTCGACAGTGTCATCGGAAGTCTACAGAACGGACATTCGGGCTAAAAGATCACAACGCTCCAGACAAAAGTCTGACTATGTCGACACCGTCCAAGCCTCGAATAAGGGGATAGTGATGTTGAACCATCATCATTTATAACTCTATATATTCTAAAACCTTAAACCAGATTTGTCGCCTGAAAGATTTTGATAATATTTTTTGATATGAAGGGGAAGCCAACTGTCTAAACAAAAAAGTCGTCGTTGAAGAGTTTACATAGTTAGTTTATTTTTCATCTTGAATTCCTATTCCATAAGGAAAAAAGCGCTGGAGAAAACAGAAGCTTACATGAATATATTTTGCTGGATATCCGTTTTCGCACCGATTTTTCATGGATATGTTATGACTAACTATTGTGTCCACCATAAGGAGAATACTTAAATTTCCCGAGAAGACTGAATGATAGATTCTTCGGTTGTACACGCTTCTAGTGTTGGCACCAGAAATTTGAAGCTCATTCCATACCGTTTTTCAGATGGAAAGGTGAAGTATATCAACTGCAATGCTGAAGATCTTATCAGTACAGAAGAGGGCCGTTTCGATGCTGTTATAGCTTCTGAAGTTATCGAACATGTATCAGAATGGGAGAATTTCTTGCAGAACTGCGTGCGCTTACTTCGAGTAAGTATATATTTCAATCTTCTTATATTAGTGAATTTCCATCTATTTCGTCTATGAGTAGCCTGCTATTTTCAATATTTGGAGCCCTAATTCGTAGATTATACAAAGCTATATCCATGACTTTCTTTGTTAATGCTAATGTGATCTTCTTTTCCCGATCACTCAACTTATTAAGGTATCGTTCATCAGAAAGAAACCAATTGACTACACGCAGAGTGGGTCGTGCATAATTTTTAATTGTGCCTAAAACTGCGCCGTTAGAAAACGAAGTAAATGAAATGAAACATCAAACATAGAGATCAATTTGACGTAGTAGACCTCTTATGTCACAATCGACACCTGCCAGGTCACAACATATTGTCATTGCATAACGGGAGAAACATGCTTACTTATTTGTACAGCAATGTACTTGCTATGCGATCACAATACCTAATGTACACCTGCTACTGCGAATTTTGGCGAATAATTGGAAACTGCATCGTTTACTGACATTCACAGAAAGTAGTGCTGAAATGTATAACTAGAACAGCATGACCATATCCTGCATCACTGTAAGATTAAATCGATTTTCAGTCTACATACGGTAGACTAAATCTGCAGGGTTCCGTAAGATCCGATTAAATTATCACCTAATTGTGACATTTTGATTTATACATTTACGAATCTAAATAGAATTACGAATTAAATTATGATTTGCAAAAAAAAATTGCGAATCTTATCTCTTGTAGTCAATGTTTCTCTAAAGTTGTTAATCCTGTCAGCTTCTTCCGCTGTTAAAAGTCTACTTTTGATAACTGAAGAAGTACGAAACTATTTTGATGTACATGAAAATGTGTATAGTGATGTTTTTGATTAACTGTCTGGGACAGTTGATAGTCTAGTAACGTGGCACTAAGCAGATAATTTGATTTTTTAATGTCGGGAGAACGAGATGACGTCTGAGGTTTATGATATCCATATAAACCGGAAACCTGTTAGTTAGAAATCGTTCGCTGCCCAAATATTTCCCACTGCCTCTTTCAGGGTGAGCAGCAGAATGAATGACTTCATAGCAAGCAGTCTGGCGCGATCACGAAAGCAATTCACTTGACTGTTTGACATTGCACTGTAATGTAAATTGATTGCGATTACAAATTACTCCGTTTTTCTTCAACTACATTTCAGTTACTCTACAATTACTTCAGATAACTCCAGACTCTCAATTTATATTTTGACAATCAGTTTTGTCGTAAATGTCTCAGAAAAAGTCACAACGTCGCATTAATGGCAGTTGTTCAAATGGATTATCGACGAAGAGAATATAATAGTTTATACTGCATATTGAATGTATTATGTAAATTGACTGCTAAATAATTGCAATCAAAATAATGATCTCAATTACAAATTACTCTTCAGAAAATGTGGATAATTGATTCCCAATACTAATTATTACAGTAATTGTAATTTCAATCACGTGTGTCTGAACAGAAGTCAACACGAAGCACACCCGACTGTCTACCGACTGAATGATTATATTGCGAGCTTATCGAGGACAGCTTCTACTAGCATGAAATTCAGCTGATTCTTCAGCCTACCCGCCGCCGACGATGGTGCCTTTATGGTGGAAAAAGTGGTCGAGCGTGGCAGTGTTATAGAGAGCAGTGGGCTCTGGTCAGGTTGTTCAATTTACTTTGCCTCCATGAGTAGCTGGTTGCGCCAGCGCGACCTCAATGCAGTCACCCGACGCTTCTAAGCGAAGCCGCTCGTGCGCTCGCGCAGACGAAGAAATGAATAGAACGGTTGCCTATTGACTCAACCGTCGTATGCCGACGGCGGTGTCTTTCCAGCGATTTCTGTCTCCCAACAATTACGCAACGGCTAGATCCTCGAATCAATTGCTCGATTTGCCTCACCCGTGTTCAAGACTATGAGTCTACAGGCGTTGCAACCTGCGGCTGATGTGGCGCATGATGCAGAGGAGGGACGCAATGTCTAACAGTGCTGAAGAGCTAAGCATGAAGCGTCTGACGGATGATAGAAGAGATTTAATGGAAGACATTGGCCCCTGGTCTACTCAAACCGTCGTCTTGCGCCGTCTACACAAACGCTCTTCGACTCCGTCGCCCAAAGGACGACGATGACAAGGAGGAAGCATTATCATAAGGGGAACACCTGACGGCCCCCTGGCCCCTTCCCCATAGCAGGAAAGGGTTGGGCTGACACCACCACCAGGATTATCAATTTTTGATAGCCATGGAAGTGAAGAATTCGGCGCAATGTATTTTTGATCAGCAGTCGGCCGAGACGGTCACTCTCAGTTCGCGCACCCACGAATGCTTCGCATCACCAACATTGGTGACGCCATCCCGAGTTCCATGTGCCGGGACTACATAGACAATAATGACATCCATCGCAAGTTCAAAACCATCAAGGCGGATAGGGCCGTCAAGACTGGATACCATGGGGGCAAGATCACCAACGACTTTCTTTCGCTTTTTCGACGAGGCTGTCCATAGGATCTTTACGTGAGAACATTTTTGTTGCGATCCCAAAAGTTCGTCTCAACTTGTCTATCTTTCTTTTCTCATCCTCTAACGTTATATCGTTTGTGTTTTGTGCCTTTACCTTAGTACATAATAATGCTGTGTTCATGTTGCAAATATGTGAATACTTCTGCGTATAAAGTGAAATTAAATTAGCGATAGATCAGATTGCCATGCAGAAGATGTACGGCTCGCAGAATTCAAACCTACGGCCAAGGTTGGATAGATCTGTGCTCTACTAACCGAGCTACTAGCCACTCATGCGACTGTGCCAATTGGCAGGATCAAACCCTGTATAAATACAGATATTCATGGATATACCAGTGCATGTAGATCCATTTTATCAGAGTGGTTCACATGCAGTAATCGAGAATTCAGAGAAAATGTATAAAATTTACAAATCATGCTTGATAATAAAAGACGCTTTGTTTAGTGTTTCAGTGCTGTGAGACGATATCATCTCATAAAAGGGTAATTTGGCATTATTGATCATATGTTCTTGCGTATAGTCGGTGCCGCAATAATAAGTGCAACTTGCTTGATTGGAATTTGTTCCTTATCTTTTCAAACATAGTAGGCAATGATATTAAATTTCTGAAGCATCGCCAAAGTGAAATGCAAAAGTTCCGAATGTACCTAAATAAAGTATTTTTTGATGGGGAAAATCATGTAGTCGCTAATTAGATTGAGTTGACAAATTTTTTTCATAATTTGCAGAGCGCGGCATTTATTCAAAGAAGCAACCTTCCTGTTCCTTTCATTATTGTAGTTCTAAGATATATGATTACAAAGATATTGTCAAAATCGCCAATTAACGTTTACAAATCAATGCATTTAAATGTTCTTTATGTGTCTTGATAATGAGCAGCATCATTTGCAGTGAAACTGCAATAAATGTCAGCTTATACTCAACTAGCATCGCCACATGTACATGAGCATTGACAGGCAATTTGATGCGTTATTATTTGTTAAGCGACTTAATTTCATATCGTTTATCTGTCGCACTTTAAAAGCTGAAACTAAGTGTTTTGGTGCTTCTTGTATTTATTTATTTTTATGAGACCTCTTTCAGTTTTGTTCTGTAAGCTTTCAATTTCAAGTTCTTAGTGACACTTTTCACAAATCCAAGCATTCGAAATGCTTTGTTGACGACAACCGTGATATGGTGATTAAAAGACAAATTACAAATAAAGAAAACACCGAGATCTTTAATCTTTGACTCGCTCTCAAAGCAATCACCTATCGAATATTGAAATGATTTATTTAGTTGACATGGACCTACCGTGGCCAACTCCGAGAGGCAACCCTAAGAAGACTTGGCGCGAAACGGTGCTTGCTAATTGCAAGGAGCCTGGCCTGAAGGAGTGAATTGTAGAGAAAATCCATTGTGAAAAACCGTCCTCCCCTACGAAAAATGGATAATGAACTAAAAACGAAAGGGTAAAGTGAAGTAAGTGAGCTTCCATTTTAATGAGAAATTAGCTGAAAAACATTTACTTAGATTCATTAAGAGTAATTAGAGTCATTAGATTCATTCCAGTCTTCGTAGTAATTCGACACATTCTGCAAGTCCTCTTAAATATTACAACAATCACTCAAAGACGATATTCTCCTAAATTTTTCAAGTCAGCAAATAAGAGTCATTGTTTTTCAAGCACTATGTACGGCCTGTTGCAGAACTCAGGGTTAAGCTAACTGCCAGTTAACTTCAACCTTTAACAATCAACCTCGAGGTGCAGAACTGGGAGTTTGCTAACTGGCAGTTAGGAGATTGCCATTGTATAACCTCCATCTAATGAAGGTTAGCTCATTCGAGATATCACTGAAACACGTAATGGACGCTGTTGAAACAGTAGAGGTGACCAACATTCCTCTAACAATTATTGCTTCACCCGAGCTACGAATGTTTCGATATCGGATGAATCTCCTGGAATTTTTCAATGAACAGTGCTTCTTTGAGCATTTTCGGATGAAGAAGGATTCCTTCATCACATTATGCAGCATGCTGAGAGATGATTTGGCTAATATTCACGACAAAAACTACTCATTGCAACCTGTTCAAACTCTTGCACTCGGAATCGCCTACATGTCATCTGGATCTTTCTTTTGGTTAGTGGCAGGAACCATTGGAGTTCACAAAACCACTGCTATGCGTGCCTTCCACAAAGTTGTGATACTACTATCTCGAAGGCGCTCGCAATTTATCAATTTTCCAACTGGTGATGAGCTTTCAACTGTGAAAGAAATCTTCTACAAAATAGCCAGATTTCCAAGAGTGGTCTCGGCGATTGATTGCACCCATGTTCGCATAATCAAGCCTTCTGTATCATTTATGTGCATATGAGGAAGGAGGGCCTTGCGGAATAGACGCTTGCGGAACACCAGAAATAGGAAGGACCCAATGAGATTCGATTCCATTCAAAACAACCCTTTGATATCTTTCACAAAGGTACTTGCGAAGCCATTCCAGAGTTGTTCATTCGATACCAAATTGACGCTTTATTTACAGTAGGAAATATTCATGAGCTACAGAATCAAATGCTTTGTGGAAGTCAGTGTAGATGCCATGGAATTAGGAGTTCTTTCTTATCGAAGGCGGAAGAGATGAGGTCTCTATAAAGCAAAATATGGCTCTTATGCCCTAGATGGATGTGAGAAACTCATGATCATGATATATTTGTCAACAGATCATGGAAAACATTTATTTACAAAGCATGAATAGAGGACAAATATCAGGCCCAACATGGCCAGAACAAAAGATTCAAGTTGAATAATGTGAACTACACAAATGAGGATCGTCGCCAAATATCACACCGATTTAAATAAGCAGTGATGGGTGCTCTGAATTCAGCAGTCCTGTCTACATTTCTTTCTGAGGAAATTAAATTGCTCCAATGACGATCAATATCGACTGTGAAGAAGTTGTAGCGGAATGAATGCGTGGACATAGGTACAGGCAGGGTTGCCAACTCGGTCACTATTTAGTGACCGGTCATTAAAGGTCACTATTTTTTCCCAAGTCACTAAAAAAATAGTGACCCCTTATTTCAAAATTAAAAAGAATTGAACAATAAAAAATTACTAATTTAAGTATGAATATATACACATAAAGTATCTATACATTAAGCTCAGCTCTGTATGCGCTCGTATTAATGTTAGACCTGAATGGGCGTATTTCAGAATGAAGAGAAACAAATACAGAACAAAAATACCCAAACTGCACTTAGTACAAAAATTTGACACAAATTAAATATTGTTTTCTTATATATGCACTCATTTGCTCGGCCTGCTCTATTCTTTTTCATTTTAATAAATATAGCCACCATCTGGACACATAGATTAACCTTAAAGCGTTACGCGTATTACGAGCGTATTATGATTCCTACGATGCAAGGCTCCAACACAGGTGTCTCTGCTCGGTTGAAAGAGGTCGCTGGAAATCTGATTGATCTACCTGGTTGCAGTTGTCACAACATCCATTTGCTGAGTAAAGACGAAATAAAAAATGATTCCCAGGGAATTCTCAAGACTCTTGTCAAATTTGCTGAGTTATTCTCTGATTTTCTGACGTCCACTCCAAAAGCAAGGCTCATTTTCAAGCACAGCACAAAAGTTCTTGGGTTGAAAAGCTCTTACTCTTTCAGCCCCACGAGATTCTTGGATGTTTTTCGAGTTTTGGAAACACTTTTTTGACCAGTTTCCTGTCGTCTGCAAACTGGTAAAAATATGCAGCAGCAGTGATCTGAAAAGTATTGTCAGTCAACCACTCTTGCTGATTCATCTCGACCAATTTGTCATTCACTATAAACCTCTTTATGATCTCACATCTTCAACACAGGCCAATGGTTTGGGTGTACATGCAACTTTGGAACTCATTTTGGGTTTCCTGTCAAAGTTGCGATTTGGGATGGGAAATTCCATCTCTTTGCAACCGAACGATTACTGTGACGAATTGTTTGATTGGAACGATGAACCGATCAGTGTAGAATCGAAAAACGATTCGCTTTTCTTCTCTGAAACGCATCGCCATGTCGAAGCCAAATTGCTTGAATCCAATGATCAAGATTTGAAGAAAGTCCAAGATATGTGGGACTCGTACAACGAGGTGTTGTACCTTCGGTGTTTGAAACGGTTCAAAACTTCTCTTCAATCTGATGTAACTCTTGGATCTTACATTTTCTACGCGAAGCTGAAGAACATCACAAACACTGACAAGAAAAAATTTGCTGAGCTCTCCAAAGCATTCCATGTTCCAGCTTTGGCTGTCATCGATGAACTCTGCGACATGCAGTCCAAACATCCAGATGATGCTTTGTTAACTGTTGTCGATGACTCAAACTCATTTCCAAAGCTGATGATCTTAGTTGAATCGTTTCTGCTGGTCGTTACTCGCAACATGGAAGTCGAACGTGGCTTTTCTGTGATGAAATCCGCTGAATGTTTGAATCAAAGTAGGATGCGATCCTTGCTTTATGATTCTGTTCGTTTCGTGAGGGACCGCTCGACCGCTCCAATTTTGAATGCTTTGTTCCGCCCGAACGTTTGTTGGAACGGATACAAAAGGCTGGAACACAGTACAAGAACGAATCCAAACAATTGGCTTTGTGCAGAATTGAACGTGCTTCTCAAACGCGCTCCCTTCAGGAATCTGTTGGCGTCTTCGAAAGACACACACCAAATGAACTGAAAAGAAACATTCAAGCAGTGGACAAAGAGTTGAATGAGACGAGACAGCGAGTGGAGCATTTGGAAGAAAAGAAACGTCGCCTGCATTTGGAACAATCAAGTGTGTCTACCCGTTACAACAGAATTTTTGAAACTATAATCGATTCAATGTTCTCGAATTGACTAAAACCCTTTTTCGGTCTTCTCTTGCCGATGTGACCAGTCAATGTTTTTAAGTAGCTTTGAAGCAAAGTTTTAAGTAGAGTAAATTGCGCTTACTGTAATTGTAAAAATTGTGTGCATCGTTTAAATTGTAAAAATGAAAATTTCACATTTCGAGGTGTAATTAAATTATGTTGACGATCTGTGAAATGTGACTGTCTTCCGTCGTATCTTTGGTTCTTGTCTGGTCTCGAAATTATTTCGGTAGTACTCTTGGAAGTATATTTACTTCTTCTGCTAATTGTTTCATTATATTGTGATTTTTTAACCTTACAAATATCCCGAAGAATCCTTGATAAGTATAAGAAAATACAGAGAGAAGTCAGTAATCAGTATATATCCGTAATTTTGATTTATCATTTATGTACATGTGCATAATGTTCAAGAATCTTTTATGCATGTATATTCGTACATTGTAAACAACAAACTTCATAGAAATTACTTAACATTTTGATAATGCTTAAATATAAAAAAATAATAAGATAAATTTATTATTTGAATCAACTTATAGTGAATTCGTTATACACATATACACTGCATTTTGTGATAATATGACATGGAAATAAACAAAAAACGACTTGTAGATTAAATATCATGTTTTTTTCAAATTCTACATAAACCACGAAGTATGGTCACTATTTTTGTCGATGTGAGTTGGCAACCCTGGGTACAAGTTATTTTTGAAAAGATAGGATATCTTTTAATTGATCACATTAATGACACACAATAACATGAAACACATTGAAACACCTATTTTGAAACGTTGACTTGAAAAAGGAATATTTTAATTGTGTATTCATAATATTGTAAATTATGTGTAATAACTTACATATAAATATATTCCCAACCAAGGTGGTGATAATGGAGTAGAAGGAGTTTTCTAATTCTCAAATGTATCTTCGATATAATTTAAGATATTTACCCACAAAATTTTGTAGTATCAGGTGAAATGCATGTCATTAGATGTGTTTTGTTTTTTAGCAGTTCTTCATCACTAGCGCACGATTAAGAGTAGCGCCGAAACGTCCTGCAGAATTTTATCTTGCTTAAGTAAAGATAGTACCCGCAGAATATATCATAGGTGTTATCACATTAGGCATGCTCGGATCCGGATCCGAACATGCCTATATCGCATATCCTTCACATTATGTTAACGAGAAGGTTTTTTATAATAGATTTATTTTGCCTGGTGCTCCATACTCTAGACATTTCTTGACTTCCCGCCAAAGATGGTGATGCTTCGAATTCTGGGGGAGTAAGAGTGAATGAAGTCAATCAAAGTCCATCAAGTTAGTATTTGATCAGCGTTGAGGTGCAAAGCTGTGAGAGATTGAATAAAATCAGCTCACTAAAATGTATGCATTTCGCCTTCCAATGAATGAAGTCTAATTATGCATTATTTCAGTTGGTGAATACCAATGAGATGAAATTGAAGAATCTTTCGAAAGATAGGTCAATATAATTTTCAGTGATTATTTACCAACTAAAATGCTACCTTAATCTTGCTTTGAAGGTTCTGTTGCTATTGCTACAAAATCTAATCATTTTCCCAAAAAATTCAAAATGCGCTTACCCAAACGCAATTTCAACCAAAAAGCAACCTTCAAAAAGATATTTATAAAAATGTCCAACACAAATTGTCGGAGTTCTAAGTGCCACTCGAGCTCGGTGATGGCACTATTACAACGCTGCTGATCTCCTCTTTCCTTTGATTTGCCGCTCCGCTGTCAACGTTGACACCTATGCTTCGAGTCGAAATGTCAAGAGTTCTATAAGTTTGGATCAGCTATTTGCTTTCACAGGTCATAGGGGCAAGACCGATTCAGATAAGTCATTCAATTTGCTTTTCAAATACAAATCAGTTGGGTCACTAGTAGTGTTGCTTTCGCCCTAGATTTCTTATTTTCGGTTTTGCTTTCGTTTTTCGAGTTTTCAAGTCGGGTGGTCTCCGTGTCACAGCGGTTAAGTGCTTGGTCTAGCGATCTTTCGTTCCAGAGGTCGAGCCCCGAAAGTGTCATTGGAAGTCGTCAGGAAGGGTATCCGGACTAAAAGTACTACAGCGCTCCAGATGAAAGTCTGATTGTGTCAGCACCGTTGAAGCCCCCAGTAAATGTAGTAATGATGACGTTGAACCATGATTTTTTTCATTTCGAGTTCACTTAGTTTTTGTTATCGTTGTCATTATATTTTCACGACGTTCCGTTTTCGTATTTTTGAAATTTCATTATTTTTTGATAATGGAAAAATGACTTATAAAGTGCATTGAAAGTGCATTTAGTGCTTAAAGGGTATTCATTCATTTAATTAGTAGTTTACGAATAAATAATGCTTCTCAGTTACGCCTACAGGAATGATATTTTCCAACGTTTGTAGCCTGAGTAGAAGATGATTTTGCATGTTTAAATTGTAAAGTAAGCTTGATTATTGTATCGGTATACGAAATTTGCGTTTCACAGTAGCAGTCTCTCTCGATGAAAGGAAAATATTATATAGTTAAAAGTATTATTGTAACCAATTTTATTGAAATCGTCAGCCTTTTACCAAGAAGTGACTGCAATAGCTGTCACAAAGGTTTTCTGGCACCGGAATAGGGCCTCCCTTTCGAGGTGCTATCGCACAGGGATATCCCAACCGCCGTGGTAATGATGCCTGCTTGATCTTTTCGTATGCATGAGCATTATTTACAGTTCATGACTTCATTCTCGAAGATATAATCGCACTCTTCGGTCTCCCTGTCACAACAATCGTGTCCGCTTCAAGCGAAGCAAGAAAGACGAATTCAGGAAAGAGATGTTAACGTCTACGCGTCATTATCACATCGCCGTCAATGCTTTTCTCATGTTTTGTCTCATGTTTGTCAGAAGTCGGAGTAATCCATCACAAAATTGAATGAGGTTGAATTTCTATGTGTATACCTGGATTACTACCAGTACACTAGGACAAGGACTTCTATAAATAATACTATGGCCAGGACGTTCGGTAGCGATTCAGTAGGGAAATTAATGTAGGCTGGTTATCAGAAGTTCCGGTACTCCGTGTTGATTAAGAATTGCTCCTATTAAGTACATTGATTAAGTTACACGACAGGAATGGTGACAAATTTCTATCAAAAGACGTTGCCTGTTACATTGTTATCAAAGACTATGAATTGATTGTCTTTGATTGTTATTGTTAATTCCCCCCCCCCAACATGTTGAAACTTTCCAGTTTCAAAATTCTTAAAATTCGAGCTGTGCTTTATCCTTTTGTGCCTTATTCAGAAGTTATTCTTCCCTAAGATTCAACTGAAGCCGTCGAGGTCGATGATTTCTAGGAGACTTTATTTGTTTTGCACTTAGTCAACTGCTAATACCGGTATCGATGTTGCGGCTTTCACTAGTCGAATGGCGGATATCTGCCATAGTCTCCTAAGGTAACTGGTATGAGATTTTCTCTAACCCCTGAAGTATTGATTAGATTGAAAAGAAAATTTAACTGAATACAGTCCATACCCATATCTATCTTATCGTACAATTTCAAAGTCATTAGTTAAATTTAGCGTTTTCTAGAGCTCTTTGAATTTGTGGGGGAGAAGAATAGAAGTACCGTTGTTTTTCCTTTAGTATAAATTATCGGTTAATTAGGGCTATAAGCCCTATATAAAATAAGTTTACACAAAACCCAAAATCCAATCGACATACTGTCAGTTTATAGTACCTACATACAGCCCTATTTTTCGAATAAAAGAACAACAGAAGGGGTCAATGAGGTTGTTATTTTTTCAAAAAATGCACTATTGGCATAAAAGTTCAAACAGCAGTGTCATAACACATAGAAATACAAATAAAATTGTGATGACAGTCATTATTTTGTGAATTTCCGTTTCCGATTGCGATGTTTTTCCGAATTCAAGATATCAGTTTTCATAGTGACAAAACCTTTGAAAATATATTTGCTAATCTCTTACAGACAATATGAAGAAGAAATGGGGTTGCTGTAATGAAAGAGATCATGTAACACCTGAAATATTTTTGTTGTCCTAATCGCGCAAGTTTGTTTGTGTTTTTTATAAAATGAAAAACATAACAAAGAAAATTCAAATAAATTCTCCGACGGAAATTTAAGCTTCCCTCTACTAACTAAATGAGTAAAGCATGAGCTGTTACTGTAGTCTGCACTTACTGTAGGAAATGTATCCGATGACGATTGATTTTCTTGCTCACCTTCTTTAAATTCCACGTATCCGCAAATGTAGAATAAAGACGTCTTTTCATCTACCGTCAGTGCTTCTGCATGAATGAATATTTCATCTATAGTCTCAAGCTCTTCGTCGCTTACATCGGACTGACAGCAGTCAGAATGGATATGTTCCGTTTGCACAGTCTCAGTAATGGCGTACTTTGAGAAGAGTGCCATCTGCGAAGTTCAGCAGTGTTGAGAATCTGCTCAAACCCAATAAGAAAGTTGCCGCCGCTGGCCTGACGGTATATCCCAAATTCGCTTTCTAAGGGATCTGTTTGGAACATTCCCATCAATACGAATCTACATGCATTGTCATTCAATAATTTTTTGGTCATTGTCACAAGAGCATGAATTGTCTGACAAAGAGCATCACGCGTAATGGTGGTAAGTGATTTAATACGGCCAAACGGGGTTATTTCCTGGCATTTTGGAAATTGAATTGGCAAAGTTCTCCAAGAATTCTAACCTTGGATCAGAAGGTTCACTGAAAGGTTTACGATCAGGATCGTTGAGAAATGTATGCGTCTCAGGGTTCTTGACGTTAACTATTTTCCAGAAACGCAACACCAAGGACACGAATTTTGCTGTGTCCTGTTTCCCGTCTTCGACTAATGCCGCAACGGTTTTATCATGAAAAACGTTAACAGCTAGTGAAACTTTCTGTAGATCAAATGATGAAGGGAAACAAGAATCACGACTCAACTTTGTGCGGCGTACAATATTGCATGACTCTTTTTTGTAGATGCCAACGACATCTGACCACTTGGCTTTAATATCTTCAGAATCTGGTGATTGGATGCGAATTTCCTTCATTTTTTCGGATATCCAGTTATTTCGTATGGACTTGAGTAAATGAACGCTATAGAATATCAAAAAGAAGTCTTTGTCAAGGGACGAATGGTGACCAAGCCAAGGTTCATCGTCAGATTTTCTAAGAGACTGAAAAACTTTTCGATTAGTTGAATGACAATCACAAATCAATGCGAAGACTTCGCTGTCACATTCTGAGATTATCTTGAATATGTCCAATAATATTTTGAGCAAAAATTCAGATGTCAAGCAATGAATAGGCACCAATCTGATAACGAAACTTTCTTTGGTCATCAGTGGTTTTGCCATGACTGCTAGCGCTGTCTTCGCGACTTTTGTATTATCATCTTCGGCCCAACCGATGACATGTTTATTTCTGTATCTTACAGAAGGTTTTATGTAAACCTCGTCATATAACAAACATAGTTTGCGTTGTAAACCTGTGAAGCCTGATAAAACAGTTTGCAAAGTTTCTTTCGCAGCCTCAATAGTTCCAATCTTGGTGGAGCAATGGATATGACCTTTAACAGTATTTCTACTCGGTAATGTTAATATATTACGAAATGATTCGTACGTCTTTCTTCCATTTAGCATTAGTTCAGTTGAAAGTTTTAAAGTAGATGAAGAGTATTCATGCGGTTTCACAACAGTACACAATAACTGTCTCAATAAAAACCGTTGCTTATCACATAGTTCTATAATAGATCCTGCATCTCGAACTGTATGTTTTAACAAAGAATCAACATCAAGAGAAACATCTTGTGCTCGAGCAACTATGGCTTCAATTTGTGAATAGCTATTTACCTTACATTGAAATCCTAAAAGATCACGGATGTCAATTTGATTGCGGAAATGAAAGGCTCTAGTATGAAAATTAGAAGAAATACGGATCGACAAATCTGCTAGATCACCAATTAGACGAGATAGAATGATGAAAGAGTCATCAGGACTTACTGTCACACACAATTTGTTCACTTTCACGAAGTCAGATGTCTGAATGGATAATGTGAAATCATTCCATGCCGGTAACTTATCCCGCTTTTGAAACTCTTCCCATTCGTCAGGAATTGTTCCTCTGGTGGTCAGACTAACCTTTCGCGACTCAATATTCCGGGAGGAAGGAGCACTTCGTAAAACTGATGGCGGGCAATTGAGAAAAATCGACGGTGGATCTCGGGGACGTGAAAAGCGAGTTGTCTGCACCATCTCCGCATTTGATGACCAGTGCTTGGCACACACACCAATATTTCTGGTTACTTTCGTGACTCGATTCGGTAGAGCGTCAAGCCATCTCTGTCGCTCAGCTTCATCGGGTGGGAAACCGAAGACAGTCACTTTTTCGCTAGTGGAGTCATAATTGGACTTACAATATCCAACTGTACATTTACGTGGCATTACGTCGGTCAAAATGCAGTAGAATATGCAGTAGAAAAATGCAATGGAATATGACGAAGACGCAGTCAGCTAGATGGACAAGCTATAGTCGACACAACACGATTAACTCCATCGAATGAGTGCTGAGAGTAAGACGGGGTCCAGTTACGGCGCAGCATCAACTCGGTGATACGTGCACTGCGAGGCGTCGGTCAGGAAATCGATAACAATAACCTTCCTCAATCCTCGTGTAGAGAACAATAACAACACAACAGGCAACGTCTTATGATAGAAATTTGTCACCACTTCTGTCGTGTAACTTAACCAATGTACTTAATCGGTGCAATTCTTAATCAACACGGAGTATCGGAACTTCAGATAACCAGCCTACATTAATTTCCCTACTGAATCGCTACCGAACGTCCTGGCCATAGTATTATTTATAGAAGTCCTTGACTAGGATTACTGAGATATGCTAGGATTATATGCCTATCTAGTACTGATGATGAGGTCTGTCATCGTTTTTGTTTTCATTCACAAAAACTAAAAATGCCAAAAACGAAAAGTCTTCGTATTTGTAAACTAAAACAAGACTAGTCTCTATACTTATGGGTGGAAAAGAGGTCCACGGTTATGAACAACTTGATAATTAATGAGAATTGTTTTGATGAAGTTCGATAATGGCTCATGTTTTATGAAAATGCCACATGCTGTAATTAGAATAATGCGATCAATAAATATGTAATTACATGAGATCTTCAACCTTGCAGCCTGGAGGTTCACTTTTTCTCACGACTATCAATCAAACCCAACTCTCGTATTGGACTGCAGTGGTAGGTGCTGAGCAGATTATGCGCATCGTGCCAAAGGGAACACACGAATGGGAGAAATTCATTCCACTGCAAGATCTTCAATTTGTGTTAGATAAAAGTGAGTTATGAAAACTTATTATGACGTCAAGTTCCCACATACTTCAAAGGGTATTATTGATAATGGTCAAAAATATTTCCTGTCAATTATTCAATGGTTTGAATGTCAAAATGCAAATTGATGAATTTTATATAGGTATAGAAATGCATGTATGCATGATCTTGTTAAAGCAGTACAGAAAAATGTCTCGGTCAATTTGTGGTCTGTATGAAGTCAGACTAAGAGAATCATGATGTGCAAGAACGATGGATGACCAGAGCCTGACACGAATATCTCTTTCCCTTAATGAATTAAGCCGACCGAACTTAACTGGAATATGCCTCGTAAATATATTGCTATGCAAATATCAAGCGGACTTCATTGTTAAATGAAATTCCGCTTTTTATCTACAATGATTCTGGATGACTGGAATTTCAGGCGACCACTCCATTTTCTTCCATATAGCCGAATTTCCATATTTACGAAATTGATAATATACACTTAAATTTGCGGACTTCTACAATTCTTCTTTCAATTCTAATTAATGACTTCTTTATTGATTATGATGACCATTGTGGTTTTCATGAATGCATCGCCTCATCATCATGATTATTAGACCCAGTTTTTGTATTCAGATGAATTTAGGAAACTAGAAATAAAAATAAGAATCAAGTAAAGCAAATCATCTTAGGAGTAGTACAGCAACTCAATCGAATGGAGAAAACCATTCTACACTTAGGTGAAATCCTTACCTTCTAACCACGGAATTTCCTGTTTACTCATAAAATACTATCTAGTGTAGATTGCCTGATGGCAGTTGTGTGTTGCTGTGCTAAGAGCTTCTCCATCACAGAATTAAATGTTTTGTTTATCTGCTTCGGTTTGCTAGAAATGATTATTTATTAATTTATTCGAAATCGCCGGCACATCGAGGAACTTAGTAAGTGGGCAAAAAAGGAATTCCTAGTACCTTACAGAGATAGGAAAAAAAGTCGTGCGTCGCTTGCGGATTACTGTGAGTTCCAGCAAAGTGCTGGGATTACCACAATTTCATCAGATTCGAAGAATTCAGATCATTGCGCACAAGTTTTCTCCACAAATATTGGCCATTCCGATCATTACTAAAGAAAGTAGCAGGCGTACGAAAATTAGTTCACTTGATGATTTCACCATCGTCTTCTCAGCATTCCTCACTGTATGTCAGCCAGAAAGCGATGTGTGTTTTGGTGTGTGCGAAGTGATATCATAGCATGACCAAAGAATTTAATTCATCTGCGCGATAAACAATATATTTAATTCTGTGTGCACGCCTCTCTCACTGGCTCTGGTGTCCTCTGCTGACAGCTTTTTGTTTGCCATTTCCGGGCCACTTCCAATAGCAAGCGATACACGAATTATCCATTCGAGAAGGAGCAAGTTGTCTAATTCTGTGATGTGCCCACAGGATTAAATATCTTGTTTATCTGCTTCGGTTTGCTAGAAGTTTGATTAATACGAAACTGACGGCACATCGAGGAACCTATTAAGTGGGCAAGAAGGAATTCCTAATACCTTACAGAGATAGGAAAAAAAGTTGTGCGTCGCTTGCGGATTAATGTGAGTTCCAGCAAAGTGCTTCGATCGCCAAAATTCCTTCAGATTCGAAGACTTCAGATCATTGCCCACAAGTTTTCTCCATAATGTTGACCCTTCCGATCATTACTAAAGAAAGTAGCAGGCGTACGAAAATTAGTTCACTTGATGATTTCACATCCCCTCCTCGGCATTGCTTACTGTATAGTGCATACATTGAATCGAAGCCAAGACAGGGATGTGTGTTTTGGTGTGTACGAAGTGATATCACAGCACGCACGCATCTCTCACTGGCTCTGGTGTCCCCTGCTGACAGCTTATTGTTTGCCATTTCCAATAGCAAGTGATACACGAATTATCCATTCGAGAAGGAGCAAGTTGATGTGCCATTTCGACATTAAGGTTGCACACAATTCCTTTCTTCCTTTCTAGAAACCGAAGCGCGCGCAGATGAATCTAATTCTGTGGATGTGCCATTTCGATATTAAGGCTATTAGATAAAATCCTTCCATTATAGGAAACTGAAGACGCGCCCAGATGAATCTAATTCTGTGTTCTCCATGCTTCAGGTCACGTTGCATGGTGAAGACCTTCAGGCTTGTCTTGTCGTAATCCGACTTGGCGGATAATATCCGCACATATCGTCGCTATGTTGACGAAGGGTGTGTAACGAAAAACATGGTTTTGAGATAATTGGCTTTAAGGCTTCGGGTAATTTCAATGTACAATATCGATGCCAATATTCCTCATTAAGTCATGATTTTTGATCTATCAGTAATTTCGAGTATTTCAAATCGATTGGTTAACTTCATTTCTGCACACGACATAATCTATTACACGCAATATTGATTTTAAAACTAGTATGTTGTAACTTGTGTACGCCCTTTTGTAAACGTAGAATTTGTAGAACATAACACCCATCACATGCCTCTTTGTGAAATAAATATTTGCTGAATTCATGTTTTCCATGCGGCGTATATCGAAATTATTCATGACAATTTCAATACATGAGAGCAAGTTCGTATATGGGAATCAGTAAGAAGACGTTAATTTCCTGTCATCTTCTTAAGATTAGTTGGATATCTCCAGCGAAGTCAAACATGCTCAACATCTTTTGTCATTATATGGCATTGATTCTTAAAAATCGCTTCTGATCCGGATTTCTTATAACATGTATCGAATCTAGACTGCAATGGCATCAAGTCATCATGTTTTGTTGATGATATCCGTTGCATGGATTGGCAAACACAAGCACGTTTGACAACTATTACTTTAATTAGCAACTTAATATTGACTATTGCTCGTACTTTATACTTGCAATGATAACCATGCTTGTAACGACTTGTCCATTCAGATTATTGACATCATCGAGGATGTCAATGATAAAGCTTCATCAGTACATGAGCTTGATAAACAGGAAGATTACTACATTCGTACACTTAATACACTGCATCCTTTAGGTCTTGACGATAAGCTAGCAGGAGGCAGCTCTGTGTCAAAAGGCATAGTTGATTTAAGTAGCTGCTTCAATAGTCCAATTCCTAGACGTTAGCGCAGTCATGGTATTAGAGTCAGGAAATCTAGTAGACGCAGAAATAATAATAATGATACTTTGACCAAATTAAAATATTTCTTTAGCAACAAAGACTTGTCAAAATTTTATCAATGTCTTAGATCTCTGAGCTTTGATACTGTGCGCATCATTAAACAAAAGCTCACTAACGTGTCTCGCGAGTTTGCTTACATTTTTTCAGCTTATTTCTACATTAAAGTGATTAACAATGAGTCCAGAAATCCTGCAGTCCAAAAACTGATATTGTCTTTGATTTCAAAAATAAAATCATGTACACGATAAAAGTCTCAATCGTCTAATACCTGACAAAGTTCGGGAACAGTACCCGCCTAAAACCTATTTTTTTCTGAATAACCCTGTCTCATTGAAAATTTGAAGAAGTGGGAGTAATAACAAACGAGAAGAATATCTTGATTTCATTATAAAAATCACAGACTGCGGCACAATTACATTTGTTTTTCATAAAGTCGACCATTTTAATTTCCCTGTCACTCTTTTAACCTTTTCGCAAAACTGCATGCCTTACAGGACAGAAGCTAGAGTGTTTGCTGGACAAGTTTTAAGATATGGGCGTATCTGTACATAGGAAAAAGATTTCATCGAAACAGCAAAAGTCAATCGTACAGCTACTACTCTCATTAAGAGAGGATATAACAGCGTAGATCTCAAGCAAAGTGCTGAGAAGCAGCTGTATAGTCATAGTGAAACTTTATTGAAATGCGGATATTTTTCTGTAAGCAGCTTCTTAACAATTGCGTGTGCTTTCACTGGTTTTATTGATTTTGAGGCTGCCTTCATATAGCAGGGCCCCGTTTGGATGAGTTTGAGCGTTCAGGAGTAGGGGCCGAAACGCGAATCCTTACCCAAGTTCCTGCTGATGACCTCAATTGCACGCATGTTTTCAGTTAGGCAATCTGTTTTACTTGTTCTTTCCTGTAACCTGTAGGGAACGCCACATGGGTCCTTTTGAGGGATCAAATTCTTTTCACTTATCGCTATCTTCTACTTCATCTTCCCCTCAATCAAATCATCAAATTTCATACCGACGCAATTGAGATATGCAGGCATCTGAGCGACCAGACCTGCAGATTAAGTTTTGTCAATATAAGCAAATGTCGCAGTTACTGCACTGCCCAACGCACAGTGTGGCAGACTGGCAGGATTTCTTGTGTAAGTTAGTAATTTTTTTCTTACTTATATTTACACAGGCCTTTTTTTCATTACCTGCCATTTGAATATTATCAGCATTTACATTTATGTTTTTTATCAGTTAAACTTCGTTCATTCTAACTCGAACTTTTCGCCACTGTCCAATCGATAATTTGCATATCATGATCGGTCTATTTTCAACATACCAAGTTTTGCGCTGCAGTTTTCCAGTCGTTCCAGTCGCATAAGTAATCAATGCACATATCGGTAACAATGTTCGTTGATTATAACTTCAGGAAAGCCTGAAAGCGTGAGGTGTAGGCGACAGTGGGGGCACCATGAGCCATTTTTCAGTCTATTGCCCTCCACTAAACTCTACTGGTGTTCAAAAATTGCACTCACAAGTTTTGATAAGGCAATTTATAACAGTTCCGCTGTATCTAACTATTTTTTCAGCACCTAGATATTGCTTTTTTAAGGGTTACTTAAGCTTGAAACTCTACTTTTTTTCTACCTCGGAGTGTACCAAGGCTCCTATTTTTTGTTTTGGATAATATGCGAGCCATTTAAAAATCTAGTGTATTCAAGAAAAATGTTCTTGCATACTCGTGCAACACATAATTCGTCGTCAAGGATTGGTAAACTATGAAATGAGAACAAGCCAAAACTCAGAACCAGTCATACCTTTGCCTAACGAGCCTAAATATTTACTGTATTAAGAATACATTAACAATCCAAAAGTTCATGAGTACCCATTTTTTAGTTTACAAGGCGATTGAATTTTTGCTGCAAATCCGAACTAGCCTCAAAAAACTGCGAACCATTAATGGGTTTACACTAAAAACAACAATGAATCCAAATTTTGCACTGTTTTATGTAGGCTAGGCTACTATTTTCACCAACAATTATTGCAAAGTAGGCTACCCATAATAAGATTGAATGTGGTTTATTACTAATTCAATGATTGGAACTCGGCAAAAGTTATGACCGGTTCTGAGATTTGCCCAGTTCTCCTTTTATAGCTTGCCATAGAGTTCCACAGCTCATTGTCTGCGTGAAAGCGTACTCTTAAACGATTCGCAAGCTTTAACATTCGCATTCGAATCAATCCACTGGCACTGGTTTTCTAAATCTCCAAACGGTTTAAAATTCTGTTGATTAAGTTCAAATAAATCATTACAATGCCCAAAGAGAATAGTAGACCGAGGTAACGATAAATTAGGTTATGATGACAATTTGCTTTACAACGCTTTTTCATCGAACCTAACACTAGACTATTTGTTTGACAGTTTTAGTTAAATATGACTCGCCTGAGCTTCATACTGGGTTTGCCAGCGCTTTTTGTTCCTGGTGGGACAACATTTTCTAGTCATCTAGTTTTGCATACTTTGTTGAGCATAGGAAGCAGTCGTCCAGTAGTTCCTCTTGTTATTCGAAAGAAAAAAAATTATTTCTCGGATACCAAAGTTATATTATTCTGCCAAATATTTCGGCTTCCGCCTTCGTCAGTGGCAATAGAGCACAGAATGATGTTACAATTGCAGGACTGCATGAAGAACCTGTTGTGAATAGTTATCAACTAAAAGTCGATACCCTTTGAGATAAAAAGTCGAAACAAGCACTCTACTGAATAAAAGTAGACAGTAACTACGTAGATGAAATAAAATACGACACGGCAATAAAAACAAGCAATCATTTCAATAAGAAAATAAACAATGATATATAAGTATAAGAAGGCTCAATGAAGAGAAAGTGAGGTACTCAAGACAAAGTTAAAGAGACTCCACGGCATCCATTCATCAATTCGAACTCGTTTGATAGTTTACGGATGTATAATGCTTCAAGCTTCTTCCTCTTCGCTTTATGATGGAGTCCCGTGTGCAGTAAGGACCAGTGAATGTCCATTCTCCCATTGTGTTTTTTCTTCGCATGGAGGACAACATGGCTAGTTTCATTATTTAAATTGAGGTGTTCTTTGATGCGTGATTTTATCATGCGTTCTGTCTCGCCAATATATATTTGGTTACATACGTTGCACGTCACCTTATATATCACGAATTTCATATCACACAGGTTGATAGACGAAGATGATTTGCATGTAATGCAATCATTGGCACACAATGATTTTTCTTTCGGTGGACGAAAATACTTGTTCATGGCCCTGTTATTAAATGATAGGTAAATTTTGTCATTTAATCCAGTCCGTCGCATAACACTCAGCATCTTCCGTTTAATTTCCTCTGACACAAAAGGACATTTGACATAAAGACGATCCGTTTTCTTCTTTTCTTCCTGTTCTTTATGCTGCTCTCGTCTTTGATAATCCCGGTACACTCTGTCCAAGAAAGATTTGGGATAGCCATTACTGATAAATCGCTGCAACACCTTGTTCACTGAATATTCTATTCCGTCTTGTGTAGAACGATACATAGCTCGACGAATTTCTCCCAATACGATGCCACGTTTAAGGGATACGGGAGAATGGGAGCACCAAGGATGAATTGTGTTGCTATGGAAATGCTTTGAGTATATACGTGAGCTAAAATGTCCTTCATGAAGTCTCAGTTCACAATCTAAAAATGGTAGGAATCCTTCCAAATTAGGCAATTCCATGGTGAATCCTATGTTGGTATGTGCTCCATTGGCACAATTCAAAACATCCTCGATATTGACGTGAGATGGATAGATGAGAAATATATCGTCGATATATCTTTTCCAGTAAATATCCGCTGATAGACTTGATAAAATCTCATGTTCAACATAATTCATAAATATCACAGCTGCTTGCGGAGCAATAGGATTGCCCATAGTGAGACCACTCTTCTGGATGTAACTTATTTCATTATGGATAATGGTGTCAGAGGAAAGGCAAAGATGAAACAATTCCAAAAAGTCACTCACTGGCATATCCTTCAAGAAGTCACTGGCATCCTGCCAATCTTGGTAAAATTCACTCATAACACTAAATAATCCAAAAACACCATTAACATCCTCAAAAGGTATACTACCATATAGATTCTTGACATCAAAACTCGCAATAGAGTAAGGGCCTTCCAAAGATAAAGATTTGATCCATGTCATGAAAGAGTCCGTATCTCTTAAATGAGCAGGGACAAAACGTAGAAGTGAGTTAAGATGGTTGCCAAGTAATTTGGATAATTTCACTGATGGAGAGTCCACGGCCGCAGCGATGGGGCGTCCTTGTAATTGACCATCTTTATGATCCTTCGGGAGGCAATACATCTTATTCAATTGGGGTTCGGAGCATTTACATTTCACCAACTCCTTGTATATTGTTGAATTATGTTCATATTTCTCTGCAATTCTCAGAAGTCTACTGTTAAATTTCGTCTGATTTGTCGCTGGTTTGACACTGCGAATTTGTTCAAAGTTCGATGTTCCAATCGTAGAATTAAGTAACATTGTTTCGTATTCGCTTTGATCAAGTAGTATGAAACGATTGGTCTTGTCTGTGGGTAGTATCACTTGGTTATTTTCTTTCAACGTGGCTTTCAAGTCTTTGAGGTTGTTGCCAAATTGTTTATTCACTATCTCATCTGGGTTAATCGACTTCAGAATACGAGTAAAAGAACCACAAAATTCATGGCGAACCTCTGTAGGAACACCCATGCTTGCCAATCTGTTCGTACATATTTCCACTTCTGCAAGACATTCTATAATTTCATTCCTCAATTCCGATTGCGATACATGCGGTAGGGCCAAAGATGGGCCCAAGTTCAAAACATTCGCCATATCCTCCGGAACTGTCAAATTAGAAGCGTTTGTGAACCCTTGCAGGTTACAAGATTGAATCTCATTCACTGATAAAGCATTGTGTTTCTCAGATAATAGAAATTGGAGCTTTCTCTTCTTTTTTTCCATTAATGTCTCATGGAATAAATCCAGTGAAATATCATCATCAAGACACAACGGAAAAATGCACTTAAACAGTTGATCCCTACGTCGATATTCTGAATTCAATGTCAATGCCAACCATTGTTTATTCTGCTTGTCAACTAATTCCTTATACTTATATATCATTGTTTATTTTCTTATTGAAATGATTGCTTGTTTTTATTGCCGTGTCGTATTTTATTTCATCTACGTAGTTACTGTCTACTTTTATTCAGTAGAGTGCTTGTTTCGACTTTTTATCTCAAAGGGTATCGACTTTTAGTTGATAACTATTCACAACAGGTTCTTCATGCAGTCCTGCAATTGTAACATCATTCTGTGCTCTATTGCCACTGACGAAGGCGGAAGCCGAAATATTTGGCAGAATAATATAACTTTGGTATCCGAGAAATAATTTTTTTTTTCTTTCGAATTATGAATGACCGGATACGTGGAGGACAGCCTACCTTGGCCACTTGCGCATCCTCTTGTTATGTTCGTGTAAAGCAAAAGGCGAACTCGACAGCGGAATACATGTATTCTGAACTTCCTATATTTAGAAAGTAGAATCCCACTTTGGTATTATAGACTTACCTTTACATACATATATTTATATACTTGTTGCAATGCATTTTATACATCCTAATGCAAAATAATGATTACTCCATTCTGTCAGTTTTAGAAACTTAAGACATTCCTAAAACGCATACTGTGCAAATGTCTACTTAAACTGATGGTAAAAATTTTTTGTATGACCTGACGAAATCCAAAGATCGAAAGAGCCTGGTTCGTAGACTACAAATGCTTCAAATATTCAATGCTACAACGCGTCATGGCACCAGCGCAGTTTAAGATAGAACAATTTGGATTATTTTGTCTCATCGAATAAGTTGCATACTTTCATGAAATTTTCAGAATGTGTACTCAACTTCAGCTATCTTTTGCTGTCCAGTGGATCGCATCTAATGGAGAGATGTAGTCATGACGATATAATAGTGAATGTCGATATAGCTTGGAATAATTGGCATTTGAATGTAATATTTTGCAACAACGAAAAGCAGTTCAAATCGTAATCACTTAAAATGAGTGGACACATAGGAATATCTATTGAAGCCTATTCAACTCACAGCTTTATTTTTGGCAACCTAGCCATTCTCTGAGAGTGAAGGTAGGCCTGCATATGAACGAGAGAAGTACAAATGCACAGCTAGTCTGTTTTAACACATGCAACGCTAAGCGGATAGTCCGTCAGTCATGCATGCATGTAGGTCCCATCAATAGTAGCCTTTCACGATGATGCCTCGACAGCGTTTCCAATGCTGCGCGGATGCGCGGAATTCAGGAATCGTCCGCGCAGCGTGGAAATTCAAGTCGTTTCCACGTGAGGGAGATTTTTAGTTATTTTGAGTGGTGCAACTTGAAAACTGATTCGAAGATTGATTATGATTATCACTGATATTGTTACAACAACTTATTAGCTCATGGTGTCGTGCCTGCTTATACAATATGTGTGATATCCGCAGAAAACGAGGCTGTATGCAAATCCAAAATTCGAAGGTTCGCATGAATGCGAAAAAATATTCACCCGAACTTGTTTACGGCAGTTTTGGAGGAAGTTTTCAGGAATCTGGAATGGAACGAGAAAGGCATCCTAATAAATGGCCAAAACCTTAGTCATCTCAGGTTTACAGATGATATTGTGGTATTTTCAAGAACGATGGAAGACTTGGAGACAATGATAAGAGAACTGGCGGAGGCAAGTGGTGGGTACGGTTTGAGACTCAATGCACAGAAAACAAAAGTCATGAGGAACAACTTTGCACCATCGAAGTCAATCATAGTCAAAGGTGTCCAGATTGACAAAGTCGAACGATACGTGTACTTGGGTCAACTGGTAAACATGAAAGAAGGCACTGAGGCTGAAATTTCTCGATGATGCGCCCATGCATGGCAGGCATTCGGTAGAGCTAAGTTGGTCTTCAAAAGTAAAATTCCAATTTGCTTAAAGAGACAAGTCTTCGATCAGTGTATTTTGCTACTGATGACTTGCGGATGCGAAACATGGACAATTACGAAGAAGCAACGTTCAAGACTTGAAGTTACTCAGCGTGCGATGGAAATAACGATGCTCAAAATGGAACCGGAAGAAGAACGACTGGATCAGAAGGCGAACTGGTGTGAAGGATGTCCTGGAGTCGGCAGCAAGATCGGAATGGAGTTGGCCCGGACATATGGCGCGGATGAACGTTGGACGAGGAGTGCAACCGAGCGGTATCTCAGAGATGGTGTAAGAGGAAGACAGAAGATGCAGTGGGTTGATGATATCAAGAAGGTGGCGGGAGCGAACTGGATAAGAGAAGCCCAAGACCGGAAGCGGTGGAAAAGTCATGCGGAGGCCTTCGTCCAGCAGTGGACCGATCATGACTGAGAAGGAGAAGAAGAAGCAATTGCTTTCGGGCGGTTATTCTTCTAAAAGTTAGTTTCGTCGAAGGAAGCGTTTCACTGTTTTTAAAGAAACAATTGACGTCAAAGTCATGGAAGCGCATAGTTCGTTTGCAATCATTCTTGGATGCTTTCTTGATTAGCGAGCCAAGTCGAAACCGACAGTGAAGCAAATTTTTGGCAGAACTGAAGACATCTGATATTTTGATGAAATAATTGAGTGCGTCTGACACTTCATGACAGTGCCCGTCGATGACTTTGGCCAAAAAATTTTGCAGCATTCAATGAATGCATTATTTTTCAATGAATCGCTATTTTTAATATTCTTATCAACTTCGATGAGACAATGACTGCTTACCAACAATCTGATTCTTTCAATTCTGGATTTTGTCAGATGTACCACCTTTTCATTCAGTCAATTCGAAGCTTTTTCAAGGCGCTACTCCTATCATTCATATTTTACATTCGTCGGTGAGTGATCGGCTTGCTGATATTCTGCGTTCTCATTTGTACGCTCTCCTAAAGGATTTCAATGGAGAATTTTGTGTGATGAACTGTTTTTTGAATGCATGTGAAAACGTTTTGCTTTTGGAAGAGGCTTCCTTTGATCAACAACTCAGCTGCTTGTTGGTGATGTTGCAATAAAACCATTGAGGAATGGTACCATAACAGGGCAATTCCACGAGTCTCACCATCGAAAAAGTTTTTTATGAGGGGATTATGAGGATGAGATTTTCTCTCGAAAGTCGGTGAATTTCATTGGTCTCTTATGTACAGCAGGGTCTTCCCTTTGATAGATACCCACCTGTGGTGCACCACCTATCTGCATGTTCAATCTTTTCACTTATCATTTGTTTGGTACATGAATAAAGTGCAGTCCGAAGCGTCGTATAGTTGTGAAATAACAGCATCCATGGAAAATTCCTCGAAATATTTACAGTTTTCAAAATTAGATCTGCATGCTTATTTACAGCTGATTTCCGTAGAAGTGAATTTAGATCCCTGCGCGGAAATCTGTACTGCGCGTAAATTTTCCGCTCGTCAATTAGAAACGCTGTGCCTCGATCACTCGAATCAAACCCATGGTTTGGCAAAGCACAACTTCAGTAATATTTTGATATCTAAATTGAAATGGAAGACCAGATTGTACCTCGATTGAAGGAGAAAGCTGGAGGGGCTGTATTTTGAAACATATCAGGGGCGCTTAAATAATTGTCAAATTTATACACAGCATCACATAATAATCATCGTAAGATAAGTTACTACATGTAAAGTTTGTCTTACCTAACTTCACCAGCCATGATGAGTTTACGAACATAATGGGACGGTGAATAACCTACACCTCCTCAATCATTACTAAATCAGGCCAATTTGCGACAAAGTCTGTGCATTGACTTATGTTTGCGGCTCGCATTCAACCAAGACTAAAATTACCCTACATATAAGTGAACATATGCTTGGAATTGGAAATGAACATAAAATTTGAATGAGCTTGATGCTTTACAGAGAACTCATCTTAGTGAACGCATAGACAACCAATTACAATGAACTACAAAATCTTATCAACTGCTTACTGAGAAATGAACAACACTATGCCGATACTGACGTCTCGAGTCGGACTCGAAGACTATGTCAAACTTAGGCATTGCATGTCCGTATATGACACAACCTTGAAAATGAAAAAACTTGAGTTGAAATGCAAATTGAGATGAAGATCAAAGCGGTTAGGTTCCGCTTCCGACAAACATAGCAGTAATAATGATGACCAATTCATCATAACCGTTTCAAACCTTTTTTAATCTGCACTATATAAATCTGCATTTTCAGTTTCAATGGTGGTCAGCGTTCAGTGATGGCGCTATGAAATTATTTATGAAAATCTTTAATTACCTCATGTTTCAGCCATCACTCAGCGGAAGAAGAAATAAAAGTTTTTTTCTTAATTGCAGATAAAATGCATGTAATGCTGGTTCATGGCATGTGCCTGAATCCTCTTACTTTACGCTGGAGCTGGACAAGCAACACATCGGTAAATTATGCTCTCCACGCCATCAAATCGGAGGACAATCGGGAAGAAAACAACTGAAAGTGCTGTCGATTTTTTTCTTTCGTGTATATATGAATATCGAATTTCGAATATCGTGTAAATATGTGTATCGATGTTAATATCAATATTACTGTTTGCACAATGTACAGTGCAGTATTTAGAGAACAAACTGAAATATATTGTATGATATTTGAATGACTGATCAGTGGTTTTTGCATGTTCTACTGGGTGTATAAAGAAATGTTATTATTTTCCTCGTCCGCTTTAGACGAAATCTAGCAACCGCAACAGATAGAATGCTCGTTCTTGAACATGATAAGTAGTAAGCTAAAATCAGAAAAAGAAGCTAAAGTCAGAAAGGGCGGGTTGACTTTGAAAATTTCCCTATAACTTCTTCAGCAGTTTCCCATGTTTTAGACATCGGCGATTCCGAATCTTTATCATAAAATTATTTCATCCGACATCTTTTTTCTAGAGTAAAAATTTTAAATTGGCGGTAGCTGAAACCGAAACTATCGATATGCTAAGAAACAGAAAATCCCCAGACATAATATGTGGATTTTGTGCTGTGAAGCACGAAAGATTCGATTGTATCATGTAGAACAATTTTTATCCACATCCTTCGCCTTTAGAGTGAGAAATTTAAAGCGGCTGCCATTGAAAACAACACCTGGGTAAATCCAATTTATTCCACAGCATTTCTGTCTTTTCAACTTTGGGTCTCAGATTTCCGTGAAAATTTGCATATATACTCATTTTTTACGCTGATCACGAAAATCTTAGCGGCGACCACACCAAATAAAAACTTTCCATAGAAATCTAGTACTTTTAAAAAAACATTTTTTTACATCTCGGTCAGAGGACAAATTGATCGCGGTCAGATAGATGTCGAATAGGAAACTCTTCGGCTTCTGCATTTGGGTTGCTGATGAAACTGGGAACTTAGGATGAATGCTTGCATGCGTAAAGCGAAGTGACCAAAATGTAATGTATTGCATATAATGTCCGTTGACCGTGACCCACCTTGTCCTCTGACCGAGATTTTTAAGGTCTCGGTCAGAGGACAAATTGATGTCGAACAGGAAACTCTTCGGTTTGTGCATTTGGGTTCATGAGACTGCGGGAACTTTGGACGAATACTTGAACGCATAAAACGAAGTGATCTAAATGTAATTGCATACATTATCATGTCTTTAGACCGAGACCCTTGTACTCTGACCGAGATTTTTGAGGGTCTCGGTCAGAGGACATTTTCGTGGTTTTTGGAGATTTTGAGAGGGTTAATTGATATAAATGAAAAATTTCTTTTGCATAGATGTTAAGAGCATGGATCCCTCCTATGCTGTGAAATTTCATCGATTCCTGACTAAATTTCTGGTTTTAGCATCTTTATGAAATTTTTGGGAATATTCAAATTCTCTGGTCGAAAAAACGGATAAAAATATATTTAAATCAATATTACTCACTTGTAACGGCATCAAACTGAATTTTCTTTACGGATTTATAAACTAGCACACTAGGGGATTCGTTTGGTGCAAAACATTTAATGGAAGAATCAATATTCTTCGAGAAAAGGTACCTCGGTCAGAGGACAATTTTTTCATTGGACAATGGAAACCCAGTGAAAATTCAATGATTAATATTAATTACAATATTTAAAAGTAGACTGTCTTAAAGAGCTGATCTTCTTCTTTCAGATGATATAAATATTAGTGGGTGTATTTGAATGTATCTAATCGAAAATCCGTGTTGAAGTGAGAGTCCCTGTGGGAACGCATCTTGCTAATATCAACAGATTATCTGGCGAGATAGCGATTTGGTGGATAATTTTTTTAAAGGTTCATTTTCGTGTAAAAACTATCTCCGCATGTGAAAATGGTCATCATTTATCCAAAAACATGTGTAAAATTAAAAAACGACAGGTGGCGAAAAAGTTGCTATAATTAGCTGGTAGATATTTGTTTACTAATGCGAGCTGATTTTTCGCCAACCGGCGAAATCGTGGATATTGTAGCAACTAATTAGTGGTAAGTAGTAATGTTCGTATATTACCTTCACATGAAAATATATTGTATACTCAGTCTGATCTGATAAAAAGGGATCTTTTTTTAATTCACGAAGGCTTAAACTAAAAAAAGTATTTGTCTTCCATAAATGTCGCAGTAAATACTATGATATTGTTCAAATATTTGTCATTGTTGTAAATTATTGAATGTCAAGAGATGTTATGAAAATTGATATGCGGATTCTCTATATTCTTATCATTATCAAAGAATGATAGTCTGCACTTATATCTTAGATAGATTAGCCATATGTGAGGGATAGTGAGGAGGTGAGGGAGAGAATAGAGCCTCGACTGTAGAGGCGGATTACTAAAGAAAACAAGAGAGAAAGTCAAAAGTAAAAGGTGACATATAGAGCGCGAATTGTCGCCGGCGAACTTCGCAAGCGAATATCCCGCAAATATGACTGAACTTTAGCATGATATTCTGCAGCTGACATTCGCCAGTTTTTCGCAAGATTCGTTCCCACAGGGGTACTGCAACTTTGGACATGCTTTTTTGTCTTTTTTCGGCAAAAAACGGCAACTTGTGAAGAAGGTCTTGGCTTTGTGACTTTTTGAAAACCATGCCATAATAGATGAGATCTTTACGGTTCGATTAAAAAAAACTATTGAAATCGGTTCACAAATATGGATTTTACAAATCAAAGACACATTTTCGTCAAATGTTGTGGATTAAATTGGATTTACCCACCTGTGTGCTAAGAAACTGAAAATTTCGAGAGGCGAAAAGATAGGCAAAAGATTTTTATGATCCAAAATGCAGACTCCGGATATTGTGTTTCCAATTTTACATTGCTTGAGTGATCCTCAACGGCATATTTTGTCGATAGAGAAATTGATTGAATAAAGTAAAGCCCAGCGATTGTTGAGAGAGTCCAGTATAAATAGAGCCTACACATAAAATCCATATTTCATATAGTAAGCTCAGTGTTCACGTAAATTTATGAGTGCTTAAAGCATTTAGTGTTATTAGCATGCGCGCTGCAGTATGAGCCAGCAATCACGTGATCTCATGCTGTCAAAACATGGGGAATGTTTATGAATACACGCGGGCGAGTGTCTATAGTTTACGCGTCGTCAACGGCTGTCCGCGTCGCCGCTTGTACCACGGATGAACCACTTAGCATGTTCTGTCTTCCCTGAGCATGAAATTTAGGTCCTATCACATTGTTTAACATCTGATACATACATACATGAAACGCAAAGTTTGTATAACAGGACTGCCGACATGCTGGATGTTTAGGGATTTATAACCACGGATGTTTATTGTCATGCGCGTGAATTACGCGTGGCATGTCATCTAGTATAATTTTGGATCCTATAGATCTACACAGTCAATGACTGAATCTGCATAAAGCCTACTTATTGTCACAGTGGTAGATTTTTGAATATTTGTGCAAATTCGGACACAATTAATCGGGACACAGTTTTCTAACAGCCATTTTCAATTCAATTTATGAACCATGATGCCTGTTCGAGTTTTGACACAACATTTTCACCTGTGCTAAACTAATGTCGGCAGTTGATTTAAATTTTCAGTCTACTCTTCAAAAATTGTGAATTCTGACAGCCCTGCACTAATTTTCTATGACTTGTATAATAACAAACGAAATGTTTATCCAAACTCAATCTTATAATGAAGTTCAACCATGAACAAGATATTTTTTGCGATCATTGCATAAAATTTTCAATAAGAGTTAAATTAAAGGAATGCAAAACTGAACTTGCAAAATACATATAGGCTACCTTGAATGCAACATTTTAAAGTAGTCTATAGATTATCGGACTTATCTCAAAAGATAAAATTCAGAGCGAGCATGCAGTAGCTTGTAAGTATCAAAGGCTACATGCCTTTTCTCAATTTCATATTCCATTGTTCCCGCTTTGACAATGAAAAATCATTTAACAGTCGTTTAAATGTTCTTTCAATCAATCTTATCAACACGTCACTTGTTATAAATGTACCATGAAAATTCTGTGCGTTTGTCCCTCATATCAAAATCATTTTAGTCGCTAAAAAACAACACATGATTATCTCAGGAGAAACAGCAGGATGTTGCATCAAAAATTGAAAAAAATAATATAGAAAGCTATATCCTAGCCCCATGATCGAATACCGTAGAGTTTATTGAGTCTAAAGTTATCCCAATTACGCCATGAAATAAAATGAAAGCACTTTTTGTTAATCAAGATTATTTATTGAAATATGAAGATCAAAAATCTAAGAAAAATGTCTTCTCTTTCACGACAGCGATCCATGCGTGTGTGGAATTTCCAAACAAATTTGATCATTAGTCTCTTGTTATGGTGTCAACATTTTCCTCAATCAAATCTCTAAGATGTTGATTCGCATCTGTTGAAGGGTTATAGCCATAGGCCCATGCCTTCCGATATAGCCTCTTGATTAGAAAAAGACCTCTGAGTTTAAGTTTATACTTTTTATTAAGCTAGAGATGGCCATTTCCGTCATGTTTAGGATAAGGGAACATCGAGGCAATGGACGAAGAGAGTGAAGAGTGTTCAAAAGAGGAGCATCACGATGGCAATGACCATTGTCGCGTAAGACGACTCAAGAACCGCCGACACTTCACTCATTAAAATGTATAAGATTCTTTCGTCATTCTAATTTCTTTGGTAATGAATTGGAATCCCCGTTGAAGGGAAACCGCGAGGCAAGCAAACCACGCTGCACATGTGAACAGCTCTCAATCTTGTTATGAATTTATTCGACAGTCGGAGAACAGAAAGTTAGGTATTGACATCAAGCATGCAGATTGTGTCAGCAACAAAGATCTCTAGACTTCCTTTGGAAAATTGTTTATGCCATTACATTGTTATGACATCATAGAATACCTACACCAATCCTATCCCGACGTTTTAGACACAATTTCTTTTTGACATCAAGTAAGTGCAGATTATGACAACAGTTGAGAGAAAAGTTATAAGAATTTAAAGAATAAATTCCATAAAAGAAGAAACAAAATTTATGAAAATTAAACGATAAAAGAATCCATTACTTGCATGAGAAATTTATCATCGCATACTGCTCCCAAAATTGATAACAATTACTGAGCAGGAGTTATTTCCTTTAAAACTCAGAGACAATTTACGGAAGTATGTAAGGATTGTTTTAAGTCGTACTAACACACACAAATCTATAAGATCAGTGTAAAACTCATGAAACTCTCAAATTCAGTGTCAGTCGCATTTCCAAGCAACTTGTTGCAAGAATATCAAGGAACCATGACAAATTGCATCAATTTTGACACACATTTAGAAGCTGAATTATCAGCGTGTTCCAATAGTTTTCGCAGATTGATGGCCCCTCCATGTTGATCATCATTGCATCACAATCACCAAGCTACTGATATGCTGTTCAAGCTTATTCTCCGTATCTTGAAATATTAAAGTAATCTGACATTCTGATTGGGAAATTTCCAGCTTCATAGCACATAGATGCTGGTGTTCGCTTTCAATTGCCACAGTATTGAATTTCTCACTCTAGGCGAAATATGTCGATAAAAATCAAGAGAAATCTGAAGAGATTTGCAGTCAAAAATTGAATGTTAGCTATTAATCACAGATGTTTGCTTAATTCATGACTTCATGTATTTGACATGAGAAAACGCAACTTCTTCAGAAGTGACATGCCTGACAAAATTTTGTTAGTACAAGCTTTACAATTTTTATACTTTTATGAAGCTTTCTGAACTCCACGAGGGCTTCGTTCGCTCTGCACATCTTTGGATATGCCACTGTTAATCAGTCAGTCAATACAGATTGACGTGATAGATGATGTGCTGACGATATACTGTCAAACATTGTGGCTGAACATGAAGACAGACAAAAAGTCAACAGTTCTCGATCATAAAGAAAAATAAATGATATGTTAATGAAAATTTCAGTCTGCTTCCTAATGGATTTATGATTTTTCTTCTGCTATTCTAATCTTCAGGCAATTAAGGACTAAGCGAAATGATCACATAAATGCTTGTTAAAGAGCTACTACCGCAGAATCACTAATTGATACGAACCTGATTGTCCAAACACACGCGAGTAAAAGGTAAATATCTTATGAACATCAATAGACTACTTTCCATCTGGCCACGAAAATGATAGCATCATGGAATGGCGTTGCAGGTCAAAATTGCAAGAAATTTGCATTGTTTCTACATAAAGTTGACTTACATTCATTTTTAGAATGAGTAATTGTCAGATAAATCAACATAGTATTTGAATATTCTTCTCAGTAAATAATAAACATCATCATTTGTGTAAAGATTCTCTTATTCACATGCTTCGTGATTGAAAAATATGAGCAAATAAGAATTTGCATAGAAAAAGTTACTTTATTATCATGAATGCCAATGATTGCAAACCATGGTTTCACTAAAACATTGAATTATAATGAGCTTACCTCAGTTGATTGGACGTGTTTGATGTGAGTACTATGAATTTTAGTAAGTTGTCGTAACAAAATAGCAAATTTAGCTTAGTAATTTTCGTACCAATATGCAACAATTATCATAATATCAAATTAAGAAATAAATTCTTTCAAAGCACAAAATAATGATACTAAATTCGATTTCGTCAGTCCGGCCTGATCACTTAGTACATGAACATTGAAATAAATGCATTTATATCGATCGATGGTTTCAGATCTGATCCAAAAAGTAGCCGATTTTCTATTAGCTCTGCAGACATCATTATGGTTGGAAAAATCAAGTTTTTGATGGTCTTATATATATTCAATAACAACAGTTAATTTCGCCTACATTTCACAGCTATTCTCAAGTAAAAAGATACATATATAAGTTGTGTAACTTTCAAAAAAACATGATGCAAGATGTCATCATTAATTCATTATTACAAACAAATTATAAGGGACTTCCTATGGGCTCATCCCTTTCGGGCTTAATAGCCATTTGATTCATGGATACTCTAAAGAAATGCTGTAACAGCACTGCCAACATTGCCATAGTACAGAAGGTATGTCGACGACTGCTTCGTCATTACACATGATTGAGAAGAAGCAATTAACTCTCTGAATATCATGAGTAATTAGCATGATAACATGACATTTGATATCGAATTCCCAAATGATGATGCACTTGATGTTCTCGATTTCACAGTCAAATTACATTTCAGTGAAGGATCCATTTATATATTCTACAAAAAGTCAGGCATCAAAAATTAACATTATTCGAAATGAAAGAAATCGCATCAATATGATATGCAAGAACCACGAAGATCAGTGAATATTTCAAGATGACTTTGATAACATATTACGGCGAAATGGCTACACAGGAGAGATCATATTTGATACTAAACTTGACCGAAGAAGAAAAAACAAAGCAAGGAGCCATTTTGTCTTAGAGTTGATTACATCTCAGAAAACATTAACAAAACAATCAATAGAATTTGTAGAGAGGAATGAATCCCTGCACTTCTTGCCAGCAAATCGAGAGCATTAACTAAATAGTCCGGGAGCTAGCGCGAAGTTGTGCAGGGAACGAGGTAGTACATAAAACTTTCACATAGCATAGTACACCTCTAACCTACTACAAAACTTCGCGTCTGCCGGATCACATCATTTGCTTTTAAGAAATAGAGAGGATAACAAAATCCTATGTATTTCCAATGGTAAAATTGTGACATTTAAGCTGTTGACTCCATTTTTTCGAATTTCTGCTCATAAAAGTTACACAAATTGGTATTTTGTTGCACTGGTTATTATAGAAATCATCTACAGATTATGATCTTTCAAATGAGTTATCATTCAGTGACAGAGGATGAAGTAAAGTGTACAAACAGACACTTTTCGTTGGTGTAACTGCAAATTTTAACATAGAAATTTCAGGAAAATTGTTGATATACTTTAACGAAAAGTGTCTGTTTGTACACTTTACTTCATCCTCTGTCATTGAATGATAACTCATTTGAAAGATCATTATCTGTAGATGATTTCTATAATAAACAGTTCAACAAAATACCAATTTGTGTAACTTTTATGAGCAGAAATTCGAAAGAATGGAGTCAACACCTTAAATGTCACAATTTTACCATTGGAAATACATAGGATTGTGTTATCCTCTCTATTTCTGAAAAGCAAATGATCTGATCCGGCAGACGCGAAGTTTTGCAGTAGGTTAGTGGGGTACTATGCTATGTGAAAGTTTTATGTACTACCTCGTTCCCTGCACAACTTCACGCTAGCTCCCGGACTAAAATACCCGAATAAAGAAAACTGGCACATTCAGGTGAAAGCACATTTCAAACTCTGCAGACATCATTTCTGGATCTTCAACGTTTCTGCATGTAGACAATTTCTAAGTAAATTTTGTATTATAGTCAGGAGCGAGCTTAGAATAATACGAACCACTTTTACTAACTAATTAGTCTGGCCAGGCCGGGAAGCAAGTGCTTTAGAAAATTTAGGCTGAAAGAAAATCTCGGCCATGTGGTGCAATTGTATCAAAGAGAAACGTCGACCCATTGCTAGAACCTATAAAAAATCGCTTTATACGAGTAAAAAACGTAAAAAAACTGTGCAAAGCTTTTTTTGAACAGTATGTATACACTAATCCCAAAAATGTCTTTTTCCTTTTGAATTGCTTTGTAATTTCAATAGGCGACATTGTTATGAGATTGCCAATTCTAATATATCTATTAGCATATGATTTTGAGATTAATTGCACTCAAGCATGCCTACGCGATCAACGAAATGAAAGCCGTAAAATTGACAAATAAAATTGGAAGAGAAAGCTGAAGGGAAGTGAAAAGATGGCTTGCAGTAGAGACTTTTGGCACTTCAGTAATGATGATGGACAGTGACATCAGAAGCTGTTTAACTTCTGAGATTTAACAAAAGAATAATTCCAAGGCACAGAGCGAGATTTAGTGAATATATAGTGCTCCAACGTTAGAGATGAAAATACCGAACGCACAATGCTCACATCAATACTTAGGCTATATGTTTTTTAGACCTCGGCATGCATTGGTTGAGGTTGCTTGAACATTTTCGTGAAATATTCCTTAAATCTCGATTGCTCTGAAATTATGCAATTTTGTGGCATGTTCACTATCTTTTATTTTCTCAGTAAGAGGTTGCCATAGTTCTTCGAAGATAGCGTCAAAATCTAAATTCTCAAGCATATCTGCGTTGCTTTTCTATTTTCATTTACCTGAGATTTTGAATGATTACTGAATACAGTGAGATGCGATACTTCTGATTTCAAATCAAGTAAATCTACTTGTAGTTTGCTTCTCCCGAAAAATCTCTATAAAATTGCATGTCTATCGTGGTTCAGATGTCAGCAACTCAGCTGTCGACTCATAGTTACACAGAGGAGTGTAACTCCTCCCTGTGTAACTACTCGTAGACAGAAGTTTACTGTACATGCAATCCTGACCTCTTACAAAGTTTTGTATCTTTTGCACCACCTGAATTTTATATATTTTGGCATTTCTTTCTATTCATGATGAAGGATAAGAGTGGCTGTTCCAGTCTTATCCGAAACCGGTAAAATAAACATTTTTTCATCTATTTGACTTAATTACGACGTTCGCATAACTATATGCATTTATAAATATGTCAACTGTTTACATATTACTGTAACAACGTGATTAAAAATTAATATAGTGGTTAATCCTCAATGAAGTTAGTGCTCTATTATTCTTTTAGTTCTTATTATGAGCCAACGTCGTAATTTAAAAGCGGCAAATGTTTTTAATGATTTAATGAACTGTGTTTGCTAACTGACAGGAAATAATTTGCTTAATGTACTGATATTTTGTATCCTGAGGCAATGAACATTCCTTCTCAGTAGCATAATATCATCGGAAATTATACGTTGGATGACATGCTTTTTTGAGAGACCAAAATCAATGTAGATTTATCAGTAGAAAATTCCATTAAAAATTGATAAAGGAATAAGCAAGACAGTGAAAACTGAAAACAATGTTTTATGTATTGCATGTGTGTGAGAAACGTAAATAGCGTTTAAATGAATTTTCGGCCGATTTCGTCAAATAGGTCGCCAATTTTAGCACTGACATGTCGTCTCTACTATAGCGCCTGTGGCTGAAACAATCATTAAATAGCCCATTTTGCAAACACAGTGTAAATAGAATTAAGTATTGAACACTGTTTTGTAATTGAATTAGATTTGTAATTGTATTAATTTAGATGACAAGTCAGCAGTGTGTTGTAGACAGTAATTGATGAATACCCGTCGAAATTTCACTTCAATTGCTGAGTGAGCATCTCAGATTTGCTCCAGGTATGGTTGCAAGCTTAAATAGGAAGTTGTGTCGATGCTGAGAGACGTGAACTAGGCCTGTTGATGATTTTTGATGTTTGATGAAATGGCAGCTATTCAGGTATGTTCCCATTTTTCAACTGAGGATGCATCTCAATGCTTAATTGCTTTATTTGCATTACATGTTTGATACTGACAGATCTTACAGAAAGATTGAAAGAAGAAATAATGATGATAATTCTTCACGGAACTTGTTTTGTTAAAATGGCAATATTCAAGCGCATTCGGTATTCCTTTTTCGTTAAGTAGCACAAGACAAGAGTTTCGAATTAAAATATTTCTCTCGTCTATCAGACTGGCTTGCAGACGTAGGTTGCACGCAGGTTGTCGGCTACTCGGCATATTGCTTCTTGCTTTGCTCTACTGTGTTACTCCCAAATTACATCCAACATCCTACTTCCCATATTCACCATATTAAGTGTTCATAACAAGCTCAAGACACCTTCTTTGACGTTATTTATGATCATTGTACGATCTTCAACGCTACAGGATTCATCGGTGTGTTATCTGAGGCAGCTGTCTTTGTTCTCTCCGATCTTGTGACTGCGCTGTATAAATCACTTGCATGCTATAGGCGGAAAGTGAACTCGTGTTTACAAAGCTCTGGCATCGTTAGGCACACAGAATAAAGTGTGAGAGCTATAGTGACGCTTTCTTCCTAGATTCGCGCACAAGTTTCTTATCATTTTTATTTGGCAGATAGTAACCTTACATCAGTAAAACGACAGTTCTAAAGCTGTTGCTCCAGTTGTCTTGCAAGTTACGACATCGCAAAATTCCATTTGCATGTGGATTTACCGTACGAATGCTCCCGAGCTTGGCATACTTAATAATGTAATGATTTTGCATTCATTTAATCACTCAAAATGAGATTTGCTATTTTTATGATTATAATCGCACTTTAAGGGCAGATTTCTTCCACATCAGGTAGAAATACGGTATTTATGGGAGTAGGTATTCCTGAGTTGGTTTTAGGTCAATGAAAGAGTCCTGACAGCGAATTTAATTTTTGTTGCTAAACAAACACGCTTTTCTGCTTTCAATTCCGCTTTTTGTGACATATCATGCAAGCTCTAAATTCATAGGTTTGCCTCCCCTCAAATAAGACCTTCGGTTTGAAGGTAAGACGAGAACATGAGAATGGCGAACAACAATTAGGCTCAAAAATGCGTGAATGTTTGACATTTCTGAGTAAATGCAATAATTACATATCTGTGTGAATAGCTCGAAATTGTCTTAGCCAAGCCGAATCCTACCCAACCGTGCCCGAATTCGGGTAAAAAATACACGCTATGATAAATCGAAGTAAATGCACTTCAAAAACACATTAGAAGAAAGCATTTTCTTTGTTTATGGCGAAATATTTGCTCAATCAACTTTTTGAATATGGAGAGTAGCATTTTGGTTTGACTCATTGGTCAACAGAAGATCATGTACTCAGTGCTAATATGGGGACATGTATAATTGAAATGTACACTTGAATAAAAATACAGCATTACATTTCAACAGTTTATTTATGCGCTATTCGGACATTGCGTAAGCCAACATTTTGTGCATTTACGAGAGTGTATATTATATCGAGTACAGGTGCTTCAGGAACGCATCGCTGCTTTTAGTGCTTTTAGAAATATCGTACATTGACCGGAAAATAAACGAATATGTGAGCAAGCAAGTCATCAAGTACGTCGGAGATCAAGAGCCCCTTCTTTCTACTGCTAACAGAAGAAAACTCGCCTGGTTTGGATGTGTCTGTCGCCATGACTCCTTGTCGAAGACCAACAACAAGAAGGGCAACAACAAAGAGGAAGACCGAGGAAATCTTGGATAGAGAACGTAAGAGAATGGACGAAGTGACCGGTATGCCAGCTGCTGCGCTTGTGCAAAGACCGGTCAGGCTGGAGAGCATTGGTTGCCGCATCCACCGTATCACCCCAACGAATATCCAAAACATTCTCGGGTTGGGCGAGTGAGTGTGTGACATGTATATCACGAAATGATTATGCAAATGCAATCTTAAAAAAGTATAAAAAAGGTTTTTTGTCTTTCAAGTATGTCAATTTTCATGAGCAAACTTAAGATTGGTGCAATGCAAATGCTTCATGTTGAATGGTTGCTTAGAAAATCATCACTCTCCATCAATTTTTATCATGAAGTGTTTAAAATTGAATAGAAATGCGTTCTCACGATATACGCTTATTAAAAGAAAACGATTTATGACCACAATATTTATTGTACATTCATTTCTTGAGCAATTGATATCTGCCATAGAATAGAAGGGGTCACCAGGGTTATATCATAGGAGTAGATAAATAATACACTATTTAGAATGGAAGTTTGATATCTTGCCTATCTACAATGATGGAACATGGAAAAATCTATGGTATTGTTAATTTCTATGGGTTATATAGAACAAAAAGATATCATGGATCAGAAACGGTTGGGAGCCACATGTTCAGAAAGTATTCTACATACTTGAGTTAAAGCATGTCATTGTTCAAGCAATGTTGCAGAACATAGTAGGCTACCTTTTTGAGTTTATAATGATGAAAAATTCAAAATGCGAACTCTCTGCTGTTCGTGGCCGACAGCAGCCTACTGCTGTGTTAGGATGAGTGAGCTAAAATTTTTAGAATCTTTGAATTAATGTTATTTAAGCTATTTTTCTTTTCAGATGTCAGCTTATTTGAAATTTCTACTGATATGCTTTCCGTGGAACTTTAGTGAATCACTGTCAACCCTTGAACATCAAAACTTCATTGAAGCGCATAATGCAATACGAGCCACCGTTTTTCCGCTTGCAGCGAGAATGAAGCGAATAGTGAGTTTGATTTTTTTGATTTACGAAGCACGAGTACATTTAAGTCACACTTATCGATTTTTTCGCAGCAATTATAGAGGAGCAATTGGAGGCATAGAGTAAGCATATTAATAGGTAGGGTAGCAAATCAGTAATAATTAATTCCCCAATGTGAGTGCAGCTTCGATTTGATTAAATGAACTCGAGTTGAGACCCAACGCCAAATGTGAGATATACAAATTGATGCTACATTTTTGGAGAAATCTACACGGATTTGACTGATCATGTAATGCAGAAGGAATAATGGTATTATACAAATCTTCTGTGTCATGACAACTTTGGAAAGGTAATATGTTTATTAAATTAGCAATTCGATGGGTGACTACTTTAATATGCTCAGTCTTAGAAATAAGAATGTTTTCTTTAGCGTAATCATATCACTAACTTCGTGCCACTGAAATTGCAAAATACAACATTATCAAAAACAATGAAAATAATTAACCTAACTTTAAAAGATTCAATATTCAGATTCAAGAATTTAAGCATACATTTTTTGAATCATGAAATCTTGTCGATGAAAATTGAGCTAAAAACTTGAAATTTCAGTCTTGAAAAATACAATCTCCGACTCGAGCATGATGCTTCTTTGATTAAATTTTTGAATTTTATAGTCAGCGTTTCAACCTACCTGAGAAATGGGTCGAGATACTGTTTCAGTTTCAATTCTAGCTCGGTCGAAAGATCAGGTAGATTTCAAATGCAAAATAGCTTCAAGTATACCATTCTTGCTTATAAAATCTATATGCCTGGAAAATTCAGCATCGATCAATCATTAACGGACGTCATGATATAATAAAACAATTAATGCTAGGACTCGAACCAAGCACACCTCAGAATTTCTGCCACTGCCGAGAGAACAACACTACCCCGAATTGATCACTTGATGATGAAATACTGGGTCTCATTTCAATAATGGAAAAGCCGGGTGTAGCACAGCACGATAGCAGAATTCGATTACTGCAGCACGCCAACAGACAAGTGAGCAGATATCACGTCGCATATCGGAAAGCAGTCACTTGAGGATCACGGAAGAGTCTTTGACACACGGAGAAAATAAATCCAATTACGATAATAACTATGAGGAACGCTGGATGCCGGAAAAAGAACGAAGAAAAGCCGACCACTTATAGTGGAGAGACACGCAGATCGTATAGATAATGACCACAGAGACGCGAGAAGACACAACCAACCGCGTTGACAGCCGTATAGTTGGACCACAATTCTCTCTTCTCGAATTTTGTATCTGAATTGGTCAATAATGTTGACACTTCATTCGGAAAAATATTTCGATCTGCGAAAATCAAGTGGGCTCACTTACTGTCGTGTCATTAAGATTTTACTGCATCTACATTTAATTAGGGTTTTACACATTTGGAGGAGATTGTAGCGCTCACCTTCAGTTGCACCCTTAGTTGGGAAGACTAGACAAAAAGACTTATTCAGAACTACGCGTGTACCTTGTAGCTACCACACTGACTCACTGAATTTGGCCTCGTGTCGCGTCCTTTATTGATATTGATATTTCATCACATCAGTGCTCACGTCGTATAACGCTGTCCCTGAAGTTATTACGAGGTATCATGAATACTGTTCACATACTAGATGACTTACTTCCTGAATTATCCTCTTCTGGTCGATTTTTACTTCCGAAACGACGCACAGAAAGACGGAGTAATGCTTTTATTTTGTATATATGTTCCATCTTTAATTCAGTTTGCAAACGATGACTTCTACACTGTACTGATCGATTGCCATTCTGTCTGAATAAACGCTTATATTATTATTATCATTACTTGATAATCATTTTAGAGCTTCTGTGAATTTAAGTATGGTAATTCAAGTACTCTTCCGCTTAGTACTCAGATTTATACTTAAATAGGACTTAATGTCTACAGTGCACATCTGTGCTTGTTTTGATTAATCAATTAAGCATAAAATCAACGTGAAAAAAGCAATGTATGACATCTTGTTGCAAAAATGTAGGGCACGTGATGCAATAATGTATCAAACGTGACTGAAAATTGAATTTTACAATCCCATTTTGTGAAGAGACTATTGGATAGGTCAACCCGAGTCTGGATTTGCCCACGAATGACAAAAATTGAATAACCCATCTTTGCCCCCTATAAAATATTCGTTTTAACGCTAATGCGTCAAAAATGCAATCGAATAAATATTAAGTAGCAGGTGAATGGCATGATGGTAAAAAAGTTAGAAGTACAATTCTGAATGTGTCACTTGGTTTTTTGTTTGAATGTAAATTTTCCATTGATGAGAGTGAGGTAACGGTGACCTACTAGGAAGTTCATAAGTCAAGGGGCCCAAAATAGCACAGAAAAAGTTTGAAATAGTTTAGGCAAATTTACTGAGCCCATAGTGACGTCGTGTTTTAAGTCTTTGTGTCGACCGTTGTGAAAAAGTTTCCGAACTTCTACGCCTGCGGGCAGATTATATATCTAAAATGTGAACTCAGAATAGGTTATCAATCGGAGAGTACTATCATTGAAATCTTCTCACGAGGGAATGTTTGGTTCTCTTCTTCTAGATTGCTATACTTCGGTTACAGCTAACTTGAGACATCTTCGTTGAAACCGAGAATATGAAAAGTAGAAGCAAAAGTTACATAAATACTTGAACTACCTACAGGTTAAGCCAATTTTCGTTTGATAAGGTAACGCCATTAACTACCATTTAATTAACTCGTCAGCAAAAGTCGTTTTTTGTTTTTGCCCGAAAAGAGCGAGTTTACGACTGACATGATTTAAGGAAATCTACTATCGCATTCTGTACTGCATTTTCGGGAATGGTCGAGTTCAGCCCAGAGAAAAATAAGGAATGCCAGTTTTAGCCATTTATTACATACCACCATCAAACGACTATTCAAAGCATCGTAGAAAAAAATCAGCCTAAATTAATAAAAATATAGGAAAAAAGGAAAAACATCACACAGACGTAATCTGTGAGGTAGTAGGAGTCTTCAAATCATAAATTGCAATTTTCTCAAAGCGCCAAAATTTGACATTCCTTTTTCCCATTGCACTCTACAGTCGTTTTCGTAGGTTATGAAGAGTGCGAATGGGATTTAATAAGTGAAGTTGTAGTGTGAACGATTCTCACGAAGTTTACGGACTACTGGCCTAAGCGATGGAAAATTATAGATCTCTCAGTAACAGAGCGTCTATTTGATCTCAGGTTTTTGACTTCCGAATGTGAAAGCCAAATCACAAGTTTTGAGACAAACTTGCAAAATTGCCACGATTCCCCTTTAATCTGCATTGATTGGGACTGTCATTTCAACAGCCTCTTATGTCATATTTGGAAATTATGTCTCTAGATAGTGATAGCGCAATATTAATTATAAGCAATTACCCATTATTCGCTGGTGTTTAACAACTGCAATATCAAATTATTAGATAATCCTAGACGTGGGAGTGATTCGAAAAATATAAAATCCGAATATCCTTGTAATCTATTACTTTATCATTTTATCAATTCTTCAATTAGGGAATTTCATTGGTACTCAAGAGAATGTAGAACAATATCAATAACAAAATGCTTAAACATAAATTTCTTTTCAAGATTGATTGACCCCAACAAGCGGACCGTGCAGACTAAGTAGAGAAAATTATGGCCGAGCACGTACATAAAATTTATACTTATATTGTATTGGAACCAAATATTACTTATCCTACATACCATAACAATCAACTAAATAAATAATCATCTGAATATAGCATATACATGTATAATCATACTTACAAATCGGCAGCACCGGCACTTTTTATTGGTAGTGATCTGAAAGATTATATATCTCTGGAATATTTTGACAATGTTATCACTCATCAAGCGTTGATCAGAAGGAGATATCAAAGAGTACACAATTAGGCTACCCTAAACCAGTGTTGAATCTAGGATTGGAATCTCGGGGGGGGGAAGGAACTTCAAGGGAGAGAATTAAATCTACGCAATTCAATCGATTAAATATGGCCAAAATGTGTGTGACACACAAAGAACAATGAGATGTTGATCAGGCTGGGTTTGTGTATTTGTTTCATGCATTTTTCACAAACAGAAGAAATTCATAGGACAAAATAAGAAATGATATTGAGCTACATGTAAATCGAATGCTATTCTTATATTTTTCTGTCAAGAATGGACCCACTGATATTAGTCAATTCAGTCAACTAGATATGAAAAAGTGCGCCTATATAGCATGAAATACATAAAGATACATAGGGACCTACATGTATAGGATTCAATTATTTTTAAGTTCTCCTAGCATAACTTTTGTGATTTATCTACCGGTACATGATTATAACCAACTGTGACTATTAATTCAGGCAAACTGATCGTTAACCAAGCCAATTCAAATGCATGATGAAATTTTTTCATAAAACCACAATTATGTGTTGATTTCCTGAGGTCATGTATTCTAAATGACTTGTATTCTAAAGGTCTTGTATCCAAAGGACCAATCCTTCATCCCAAGGGTCAAGTGAGACTTTTCAGGGGTGCTGTGCTATCACTCAGTGACAGATCAAGTTTATTTTAAATCCAATGAATTTGAAAAAATTACAAAAAATGTGGGGCGGGGGAAGAAAAGAAGCAGCTATTAAGAATTCGAATGGCTTGCTAGAAAGCATAGGGGAAAAATAAGTTAGATTTGTCAGGGGGGAGAATTGTGTTTTCGGGGGGGATGGGGTTAATTCCTCACGAAATACCTCGTAGATTCTTTACTGCACTAAACTAATTAAACTGTGGACTGGCATCCACGCAAAGTTAGATTAAGCTATCATTTTAAACAAACTTAGACTTTTCCAAAATAAATCAGATGATGATGAAGATCAGCATAAAAAAGCTTCTTTACAATTAATAAAGTGTGACATGAACCATGGTGAAAAAGCGGTCACTCTTATCATTCGTGTAACAAAGGCGCTACTGTGTAGTCAATTATAATACCTCATTAACTGAAGTTTCATAAGCAGGAAGAGGATGACATCGAATTCGTGGAATAAGACAATCTCTTTAAATTATCAACAGTTCGATTCGATCATCCTTTTCGGAAATGGACGAAATGGTTGAAAGCTTCTTGAGAATCACCAAGACCTATCTATTTTCTAAATCATTGAATCTGGCAAAGAAGCTGATTCAATTAAGGAGGCAGCAAACACACAACATGACAAATATAAAGTAGCACTCTTTATTTGATAGCGCTTATGGTCGTTGACTATAATTGTCTTGTAGATAAATTGTCATGATTTCTATGTCTTCTGTCGCTAATTGATTTCGATCTAAATTCGATGTCTGTTGATCTTCAGAAACACAGTCAACAAATTTCAAAACTTGCGGACAGTTTGGCTCGCCAATGTACGATCGCGAGGATTGATAGTGGAATTTTCCGGATGTTGGGACAAAATTTCAACTTTCACAATGGAACTAAATCGCCATGGGAAATAGCACTAAATTGGAGCACAGGATCCCGAAAGTATAATGCAAGTATTGGTAAATGTTCTGCAGGATGGATGACAAACTCAAATTGTATAAGATATGCGACAATGGTAAATGAAAACATTTCACAAATGGGCTGTAGTCAGGGAAAGTGTTCTTTTGGTACTCTGACCATCTGCCTGTATGACAAGATTACAAGTTCAGGGATTCCTGCGTACAAAAAAGCAATTAGTCAACGCTGTGAATCGTGTCGAACTGGGTCAATCTGGTGCCATTACGGACTTTGTCAGGTGCAAAATAACGCAACAACTTGTGAGTAGTAATTCGTTATGTAGAAGAGACTAAACCAGGAATTAAATTCATGTCAGCACAAAGCATTTAACAAAACAATGATACATGTATCGCACGATTACAATTCTTTAGTGTTATTGATGACAGTCAGCAGCAACAGGTCTCCATGACATCTATCAAAGGTGATGTCTTTGACACTTAGACGCTAGCTTCAGTGCTTCCAATCAATGGAAGCGGCAACATCGCTAGCATTCTCATCAAGTGAGTAAAGTATAAAAGTCTTCTGTATGAGAAACAATTCTGACACTAGAAAACGAAGAAATGTCATTAATTAGTAGACTGAATAAGAAGATACCTAGGATCAAGACCTGTGGTAGCTCAGTGGTGGGATTCTGCCACGATGTAGATCCCACGCCTAGCAACATGTGAGAGAATGCTTGTTACCATGTTATGGGAAGAGGTCACAATCGTAGGTGCATCAGATCATACTTTTTGTATCGGTTGCCGTTCAGAATACTAAATTAGCTTAAAGAGTCAAAGGCTTGCGAAGTTCGAAGGCAATAAGGCGGGCACAGATACATGTAGTGGAGCTGATCAAGATGTGTGGCACGTGACTACTTTTATGTTGCAATTATTACTTTTATCATTTAACAGCACATAATGTCTGATAAAAAATGTAAATGTCATTCTCATTGTAAGCCTACATTAATATTTTTTGAACTTGACCACATAATAGCTTATAAAACAGGCTGACTCTACCTACCCCCGATTAGTGACCATCTAATGGGGATTAAAAAAACGATTAGTGATCATGCATGGCACTTGGCGGTTCAATGCTTTAATCCTGGTCTGGTGTTGTAAAGTATAGTAATTACCGGCAAAAATTACCCAAGCACGATCGATAATAATTATCGAAAGTTTTGATTTGATTGCAGCGTAATTTATCTTTCTATCACATAGATTTTCCCTAAGTTCATAAGTATTATGGTTCGTCAGTTTAGTTATTGTTATTTTGTCTTTAATTTGACATTACTTATATTTGAAATCTTTCTAGATCCTATTCAATTTTCAGTTTATATTCATTCCACCATCTGCAGATGATGTGAAACATACTTGCCTATGTCTTATTAAAAACTGTTCGAAATGGAGTGATATTAATATAGATTTGCTGAAATAAATCATTGTACTAGTGCAAAGTTACAAAACTAATTACAATTTGTTCTAGCATAACTAATGCATTGACTTGCATGTTGTTCAGAATCCTATGTTGATAACCTCCCAGCTAACTTAATGGAGTTAAGCCCCTGCAGTAAAAATTATTCCAAAATATCACTCCAATAATTTATTCTGGAAACCCAAGATACTGAAACACATCATTTACATCGAAAAGGTTGCCCAGGGTCTAATATTGCTGAAATATTGCTTTTCTAAATTAATTGGAACAGGGATTTACCCAATTTCATATCCCTCCATTTCGAACGTTTTTAATAAGAGATAGGTAGGCATGTTTCACATCATGTTTTATGAGCATATAGCCAAATATTGCTTATATATTGAATTGTAATTTATTTAGTAAAATCCTCTTTGTAGCTCTGTTAATGAGGAGGAAGATTCAGCATTTTTTCAATCTTAGTTATTGTACAACTGCTTTTATTAGTGGAATGTTCTGATGCTTTCAGCTAATTGGTGGCAGACTAAACGCGTTAGTATTCGGACCAAAAGAGCAGGTTTGGTGATGCCTTGTAATAGCTGATGCTGTTTGTTTTAATGAAGACAGTGGTCTAAATTTCTTGATGTGTGATTTTTACCTCTTGAATGATTTATGGGACACGATATACACCCATATCCACAAAAACTGCCAGATCGCGTTTTGATTTCGGAATGTTTTTTAATAGTATGACGACATTGTCTTCATTTCTTTCCTTTACAACAAATCGATTATTCATCAAATTATGCCTTTAAAACTTCCACTTTTACTCTTATGATATGTGTGTGTGCTAAGAAACTTAACATACAGGTTTTCCTTTACAGCAGCAGCACAAATGTAGGATCTACCTCTAAAAATTCATTTTTAAATGAGATGAATTTTAGATTTAGATCCTATGTATTTGTGCTGTTATCATAAAGGAAAACACGTTGCATATGTATTAAACAACTTGACTAAAGACAGTGCAGAGTCTGGGATTCTATGGTAGAGAACGGCAGCCTCCGGTTCACGATCCAAATGCGGTCGGCGAACCCTTCTATTGCGACCGCGGCTCCTTTTCAAAATTGCCTTTCGGATGGTGCGCCTACACTCCTGCGAATCGTAGGTAGCCCTAGAATCACCTCCAGAGCTCGGACATCACCAGAGAAGACACGTAGCCATGTTTTCTTATGCATTCTTCTTCGCTTCTGCCTTCAACCTCAAGATGAAAGAGTGTCTTCGTCCAGTCATCTCTTCTTTTCATAATGTGGCCATTAGGGATATTCAAAAAAACATTTTCAGTCTGTCCTGGCATTAGATGAGGAACCTGATCTAGATGAAGAAAGCGAGTGACATAAAGCCTATTTTTTTAAGAAAAGTGCCATCAACCAATGAAACAAATTCTCGTTTTACATTTATATAGTTGGAGGCCTGCTTGATAGCAAAATCAACCTGATCCTGAGCAAGACGTGTCTCCAAGTTGGAGTGTGGAAATTAGGTGAGGATGATTGTCATGTCAGCGAATATCGCTGACTGACTATTTGGGTTGCGATATTTAAAATAAGTTTTGTAAATGTGGTTAAAAGAGCAATGTTTTTGATGTCTCTTTTAAATTTTTTGTAATTTGTTTCCTGTGAAAGGCATCTTTACCTTTTTTCGACACACAATTCAAAATTCTTAAGATCATGTAATCCCTTCTGTGCATGTATCATTGCGTATGAAATGTCATTGAATCCTTTGACAAATACACTTTGCAATACTAGTAGAGCGAGTGCAGTTTACTCGATTCACAGTTAGTACATACAGTGCAGTTACAGCGATAATCGAATCTACCGCGGCAGAATTTGCATGGAATTGCTGTGCTATTACTAGTTATAATCAGCATTACCATAGCAAGGTTACTAAACTCATGAAGGTTGTGTGTAACAACAGACTTCAAGAATATATTTTTGTAAATGATTGCTTCTTATTTAATTCCGGCGATGAAAGTGACGCTGTGTGTTTTAAGTTATGTTTAGTGGGTTAGGTGAATGAATATTCCTAATCATCAAGAACTGTTTTTACTGTAACTTGCATTCATGCAATATGATTGTTTTATCAATCCTTGTTTTGTTTTACGACATACCAGCAATATGTCACTTCGAATTTTCTATCATTATTTCAGCAATAATCTAGTATTTATTTATTTTCGTCTCCTCTTTCATTTAGCTTAATCTGGCCAATTATTTGTTACTTCAAAGGTAAACAAACCTGTGTATTAAAATGAATTGAAAAAAATAAATGATAAGCATTCCGAAATATATGACAAAATGCCACTTTAGTCCATATAAGCTGTGTTATGAGCGAAGAAGCTTCATTCGTCACAGAGAATATCTAAATTTGCAGCGAATTCTTTGAAGACAAAAGCTTTCAAATGTCAATGTATCTAAAAACTGGAAGGGGAAAAGAGCATCTTCGATTAATGACCTCACAACTTCAAAAATGGCCTCGTGTGAATTATATGTTTGCAAGACTTCAAGCACTAAAGGAGATTGAGGAAATGCGAAAGGTTCAAGGATATAATGATGGACGAACTCCAGAAACTGTAGTCAGCACCTACAATTTAGCTTCATGCAGCTGCAACAAAAAAGATACACTACCAAAGGAAAAGTTAAGAAATTCCAAGTTGCAAATTTAGGCAACGTTTTTGACATAACAATAAAATCTGGAGAATGACTAACAAAGGAAGACGAAATGTTTTACAGTCTACAAGTAAATGTGAATGCTCATTTGGCCATATAACTACAACAGACGACTCGGCATTGATACACCCATCAAAGCGGATGGGGGTGCATTCTGAACGAGGTCCGGCAAATGATGAAGTCATGTGTGATGGACAAGACTTTGAAATTGATGAGCAAGTCTGCGAAGACTTCATCAAATCTTGCGGTGATGAGATCGAATGCAGTTACACATTTAATCACTATGAAAGATCGTCAGCAAATCTACCAGCTATTTTGATGTCTTGCGGTTTGAGCACACAGGAAATGGCGAAAGTTTGCAAGAAAATAAAATATGAGGGCATGAACATGCCTTCTCTGTCAGTCAGCAATTTGGAAACGCAATATCAAAGAGTAGATGAAAGTTAAAGATTTGATTTGAAAATTTGAAGACGACTAATGGTATTTTAAAGTTTTGCTTTAAAGCAGTAGAAAGAATAAAGTTCCATGTATTTATTTCATAAACGTTAAAAGGAGAAGAACGTCAAGCGCTTTGCCTATCAAGCAAAACTTAGGAGATAAGACGATTTTATAAAGTAGGACTGAATTAGTCAGGTTCTTGACCAATTTGAAGCCGGGAGTTCCATTCACGTGAACGTTTGAGGCATAACAGCTTTGGATGTGCTTTGGATCATATTGCAACAGAGACGCAGAATGACAGTTTACTGACATTGAAATTCATGAATGCAAAGCAACACTGAACAAACTATTTTTTTATGATAATATAATCGAAAGGCTGGAGACATTGTTTTCACTTACGAATGAAATGCTTCGACCATTAATTCAAAACAACATTTCTCATCTCTAGGTACCACAGCCTACTGAATAGTGGAAAAATTTCATTTTTGGAAATCCCTAGTGGCCATACCATAGTGGCCTTCTTCGCAGAATCGGAAATGCCTTCTAGGCAAATCTTCTGCCTCAGAACCTCACTTCCATCGATCAGCCATACACCACAGATTCTTCTTACCGTTTCCTTTTCTGTTCTTTCGATATGCATCTTCATGATTTAATCGCCTTTCACGATCAGCATCTCCATCCCGCATATCATCGTGCTGCGAACACATGCAGGATGCTCCTACATGACCTTTCATTGTCAAGGTGGAAGTTATCGGTGGAAGGAGGGGTGTAATTTCGTGGAACCTGAGCCATCTAGACCGAAAATTATCCATGTCTTTGATCCACATCCTACTACTTTGTTTATCACATCACTTCTCAATTGAGTGTGATCCATGTCAGTTATGAATGTGAATTAGAGGTATCAATGCAGTTATATACTTATTTATATACGTATTCTCAACATTTCATAACCAAGCTTGCAATTTTGAGATTCCCTGCTATGAGACTGACCCATTAGTACCAGTCTGCATCAAAATCAATAATTCTCAAACGTGACAGGCTTGCATCCTATGTTATGCTAATAATTTTCAGCAGATCACAAGTTGATGTAATCTATAAGTTGCAAGTCATAGAGATTAGTCACGTTTTACAGAAGCAAATATGAATATTTATCAATAATTTCATTGGCATTTTAGCCGTTAGTAGGCGTTTGGGGTTCATAAAGTCCGAACAACATGTCACTCAGTGTTCTTCGTGATAAGCAGATTATTACTGCAAACAATTTCTTGTTTTGCTGAACGTTCCTGTATTTGGATGTTTTGGTAGAATATTGGTGAATCACACGTGTTCCTTTTATGAGTATGGAATGCTGACTGGTTAGTTGGAGTTTTATGTCCCAGAAGACTGAGGATTCTTCATTTCGCTTGGTTGTTTAAACCGGTGCTACCTTAAAAAAAAGAAAATTCATGAACATGTTGACCAGTGTCGAAAATAAACAGAAATATCCATGTTGTACTGCATGGTGCATAAAAATGGCCACTTTGACGTGTATGAAGTCAGCGGAACCATTTTTGAAATCACAGCATAATTCCATTCGAAACAACTTCTACTGCATCAAGCTCCCTGTATCTACTGCATCAGCCCCCCTGATTACGAATCTGGGCGCAGATTTCTCAACTTAGCAGTCGTTTTGAGAAATCCAAGCTTAAACACCAAAGCGGTTCCGTTGTGAAATTGGCGGAAACACCCAGCGGAACCGATTTCTTAGACTCGCTGATAGGCGCAGCAAATCAATTTTAAAATTGTCACTGTATCCTCATCTATTCTTTGAAATGTAGTTTTAACAGAAAATCCAAAATTTCCTATTTCTGAAAATTGATTATGAAGTTAGCGGAACCAGATTTCTAAAATCTCGCAGATTTCCAGCTAAAAACTGCATTGTCATGAAAAATGGAGCATGTGTGATCAGGGCAACAAAATGGATGAGGTAGTGACAAAATGAAGTTGATTACTCCGCCAATCAGCGGGACTGAGAAATTGATTCCGTTGGGTGGTTCCACTAACTTAACCCTTTCATTCATAAATTATTTCCAAAGACAAAGTTGTTTTTGAAAATTCTTCTTATTCAAATGTAATTTGCGGCCGTTCTAGACATCGCACTGGATTGGGACGGCACGGCACGGGAAACGCATTGATCTCCTCTTTCTTTTGGTTATAAACTTTTGCCGCTTTGTGATGAACATTGCTGTCCCAAAAGATGCGAGTCGAAATGTTGCCAAATGGACACACATGAATGAAAGGGCTAACGCTAGAACAGTGGGAAATTCTGCATACCTAGAACAGCGAAACCCTTCAATTGACGATTTTCATCTGAAGTCTTTCTTTTTGCATAATTAGGACTGTAAAAATACCTAAAGCAATGTTATATTTTGTAATTTATTATTTAATGATACACTCAGGGTGTCGGGACTTGCTAAAGTGGTCCCCGCACCTAAAGATGCCGCACCCGTGGTAATTGCAAAAATCGCGCACAAATTTCTCGCCGGAAATTCATTTTCCAATTGTCGAAGGAGCTTCGACAAGATGAGACATCAACATGCAACGACGCTCCTACAGTTACTTTGACTCGCCGAGTGACCAGTGCGATCCACGCCAATTGCGAAAAGAATCGCACAGTGAAGGAATTGCGGAAAATCCGCGTGTGGAAAACACCAGGGAAATTGTGTGTGAGCTGCTTGTAAAATCCTTTCCTGTGGTTTTCTCATTTCAGCAACTCTTCCATTTGATCGTGCATTCCTGAAAAACGTAATTCTCGTGATTCTCTACGTGTACTTTAGTAAAAAACAGTTTGTTTTCAATATACAGTTTTGTTTCAAGTTCGCTTTTACCTATAAGAATTTCACTTGCCTGACGTGTAATACATGGAAATAACGTGTCATTAGGCGAAACATCTATTAATATAAAATTATGTTGATCGTCAATTGACGAGTTTCGCTGTTCTAGGTATAACCAAATATTTTTTTAGCGGAAACATAGATATATTTCTATAACTTCATTTTAATGAAAACACAGAAATATTAAAAGTCACGAGAGCCTTCCAAAAAATGTTGCAACGCTTAAAAAATTATAAATCGTCAATTGACGGGTTCCGCTGTTCTGGTGTTAATACACGTGTCACTTTGCCACTGACAAGTCATCTGTCAAGAAACCCTATGTAGGCATACGCTATGTGTTCTTGGCCAACCAATGTGCACTTGATGTTCGTTTAATGCATCGTTTGATATTCTTCACACTAGCAATGGGAACACGGTTTCCCATGGGATGGGAATAACAATTTCAGTTATGGGAATTCTCATAAAAATGCAAGAAGTTTCAATAGAGCTCATTATTTTTTCTTGCATCTGTTGCACGATGACATCAGTCTAAAGAAAATTATGCATGGAATGATTGTACGCAGACATTATTTATATCTTACTAACATGTTGCTGCAACAGAGGCTGTAAAGCTTTAAAGAAGATTTGAGTTATAGAAATTATGATGATGTATGCTTAACGCCTGCAAGTAGCACAATGTTTGTTAAGTCATGCTAACTTTCTCATCATCATTGAGAATCAGATTGTGTATTCATGTAAGATGAAACGAAAGCAAGCCTAGTTGAAATTTCTGTATTTAATCCTCACACTAGGGATTGCAACCCGGGTAACCCGGGACGTGGTCATTTTCGGAGTTTTTTTCCATTTGAAACCCATGACGGGTCACCCGGGTTATTTTTTCTGTAACCCGGGTAACCCGTAAAATTCACATTTATTAGCCAACTCACACTTTTTACCCTCGGTTCTGTGACATTGACTAATAAACAGTTTTCTTACTGGGTCAAAACTAGAGTTTTCAAAATCCCAACTTTTCTGATGCCGGGATTTATCCCGCGTGATTAGCAGGCTTAATGCATTTACTGATAGTATGCTTAGGCTTGCGTAGATTGAACAATACTAGGCGTTGTTATAATTTCTTACGCGAGTATTTTGAACGATGCAGTGTGCAGTACAGATTATGATATCAGATAGACAGCTTTCTTTTCGCTTGCAGACATGAACTATGACTAGATCTGGTAATCGTTCACAATGTACGTTGTCACATTATGTTATGTGATTTATATGATGTTACCTGTTATGTGATTTTCAAATCGAAATGCAAATACCGCGACTTTTGTGACGTCTGGCAAAAGACCGATATTGCATAACAATCGTTTCAAAATTCATTAAATATTAGTGCGCTTGTATGCATAACGCTCTCTCTCTCTTTTGACGGCCTGAACATAGTTTTATTTCTTGATATCAATGAAAGTAAACCATTTTTGGCATACTGCACAAAGATACGCTAAAATTAATTCTAGTATATGATAAAAATGTAAGAATAAGTAATACACAGACCCATGTAATTATAAAACTGCCGTGTCTGATGTATTCCTGATGGTATAGGACTAATATTGACAAAGAAAAAGGAAAAAGTTTCAAATATAACAATATATTGCAACATGCAACAATAAAATACGTTTATCTTCATTGTTGCTCTCTTCTTACTCCATTTTCATACAGCCTAACTGCCTAAAAACAGATGTTAACGACTCCGGGGATCACGTCTACCTAATTTCGGGATTCTGAATCCCGTAAAAATACGATAATCTTCGGATACCGGGATTGAAAACCTTAGTCAAAACGTAAGACGCCATAAAATGCCTGCAGCCGACTTCCACTTGCTTCCAGCTTCACACAAAGTATGAGTGAGTATGCAGTATGATGCTACCATGTATGCTAGTAATGCGCGCATTGTGAGACTTGTTGTCGAGAAGAACAATAGGATATGTGACCTTTAATCTAATTCTGTGGTTAACGTATTAGATTGAAGGGCACGGAGTAATGCTAATGACGTCATTTTTGGTGCTTGCTCACTGAAGACGAATATCGTGAATTTATAGAGAATCAGCCATGATAATTCTCCACCATGTCGTCGAAACACGTCGATATATTGACTCTTCAGGCGAAGATTCTTGGTTGACCGTTGATAGCTCTAAATACAAATCGAACGTGTGGAAATATTTCCAAAAAAATATTTCAGCAACATCTGCAAGAAAGTCATGGTAATATCTGGTGGATCTACCAGACCCATGCGAAAGTGAGGCCACTTGATAATTTTACATCAAATGTCTTTAGACGGAGAAATAGAGCCGCCTAAAGAGAAGGCCTGTCGACATCAAGGCAATTTGTTGCCGCTTATCGAACTGTCAAACGAAAGAGACACTGACTTCTTAATCGCACGACTGGCTGCTATCGATGGAATCCTATTGTACACGTATGTTATCTCAAAAAGTGCCGACCTACATCGCTTGGAGTGTAATCCCACATCATCTTTCAATTCCATCCAACACGGTATCCTTCGAGTGGCGAATTTTGTGAAATCAACTGTCCAAAATGAGTTGTTTGAATACTTGCAAAATGGTAAGTCAACCAACCGATATGCAAGTTTTGTATACTTTTACTTGAATTGGTCATAGTGCTACAAAATTATCCTGTTTCTTCTACTAATACAACCCCGGGTTCTATTTCATTTTAACTCTTGTGACCCGGTTGCTATTGGAGCCGGGATGAGTGATTTTTCTATATTTTTTATGATTTTTCAAATCAATTTTCATTGTGCAAGTGTTTTAATAGAGAATTATCTAATTCTCGAATTTTGAAGAATGTCTAACATGCAAGACATTGACACAGCCTTTTATTGTCTTACTAAGAAACTAGCCCATTTAATTAAAGGTGCCGCTCTAATATGCGGTCTACATAATCATGTTTCTGTTCTACGTTCAATGCGATGACCTCAATATGATGCCGTTACATTTTCTCATCATACCAATATACAGGGTTGTGCATTAAAATTGCATCACGTGATCAAAGACTTTGAAATCAATTTCTATGTAATCTTGTGTATCAGTGGCAGATTGATTATTGCTTTGCACCGATTTCTACATAGAAATTGACAACAATAAAACCTCTAGAATGGAAATTAAGCTTCATGCAATGCACAATAACGGTACATAAATCGCACGCATTTCCACTTAGATGCACCTGCCAACGTCTGTATCATTGGGTTAGAATCAGTCACACGAGTAAATCGAAGCTTTTAATTGTTTCTTCATGCCCCAACTTAGTTCCCTCGGATGTGCCGCGACCTTGAGTCAATTTCCATTCTAACGAACTTCAGATAAACAGTTTATTTCTATGGATTACTAGGCTGTGGATGACTTCTGTTGTCATAAAATGCAAGTCTTCATCTATTATAAATGTTTGAGTTCAAACTTTCAAATTTGAATGAACATACATCGGTTCTGCTTGTTTGCCACTATTCAGTGCATACTGAGAATTCTACAATGACTGACACGCCAAATGAAGTCAGGGCAAAGATTATAGCCTTGTGGGAACATGCTGACAAAAGCACAAGACAGATAGCGGATGATCTGGGCCTCGTACAATCGACCGTATCCAGGATTATTAAGCGATACCGAGAAACAGGTTCACATCAGAGTGACTGAGAACTGTGTCATCGTCCACGAAAGACTAACGAGCGTGACGACAGAGCTCTTCTGCGTATCTCAGTCAAAAAGCCGCACGCCTCTTCATTGGAAATCGCTAATGAGTTGAGAGAACACTTTGATATCGATATTGACTCATCGACAGTTCGACGTCGTCTATTGGAAAACGATAGACCAGCTTATCGACCGTTAAAGGCGCAGGTTCTTACTGACACCATGAAGAGGAAAAGACTTGACTGGTGCAAGGAACATAGGCATTGGACTGCTGAAGATTGGAGCAAAGTCATCTTCAGTGATGAAAGCTCTTTCGAACTTCAACCACCCTCGTCCCAATTCGTGCGTCGCAATCGTGGTCAAGCCCCAACTGAAGATCATTTTCTGCAAGCATTTCGTCATGCAATAAAGGTCATGCTGTGGTCCTGCATATCAGTCCATGGCCCAGGTCGAGTTCATGTGGTTGAAGGCTCAGTGAATTCCAACCAATATAAGGAGGTGATTTCTAATTGTGTAGTGCCTCAAATAATCAAGTGGTTTGGGACAGAAAATTATTGGTTTCAGCAGGATCTTGCACCGTGCCACACCTCAAGACAAGTGAAGTACTTTTTCCATGCAAAACATGTGCGCATCTTGACCTGGCCCGGTAACTCACCCGATCTTTCGCCAATTGAAAACATGTGGGCAATAGTGAAGTAGAGACTAAAGAAAAAGATGATTCGCTCTAAGGTTGAACTTATCAACGAGTTTCTCACCATTTGGGCGAGGTCGGATGAACTAAAACCCATTTGTCAGGCACTTTATGCTTCAATGCCTCACCGTGTATCAGCGTGCATAAAAGCCCGCGGTAGGCCTATAGATTACTAATTGCATCACCTCACGATTCGTATGTTCATTGAAATTGAAGTTTCTTTGATGAAAAATTGATTTTTACTTCAAAAGTTGTATAAAGGGAAGAATAGGATAATGTCCTTCTTTTTATCAGGTGATGCAATTTTAATGCACAACCCTGTATAGGAGAAATTCGTGGCGTAACTAAAACGAATTTTAGTGGACCAGCCCCCTTCACAGTGCATTTGCATAGTTAACAAGCCTTCTAATTTATCATCATGCCGGTGTCAGTATGTTACACGTACTATCATAACTGACTAGGCCACAGAATATGTTTCTGTAGCAATACGTGTATATAGTGAAAGCGTGTTTTTGATAATTCGAAAAATATGATATTTGAAAGAGCAGTATAATTGAGCTTTGAGCACGCATCAGCAAGTTGGAAGCTAATATCAGCTGTTATTATACTGATTCTACAATGTAAATTATTGGACTTACAGGCTTTACCCTAAAGTATGGTTTCAAAAACTAGAATAAGTTGGTTTAGCTTGGTTTCGAGATGGTTGTCTCCAACTTCAAGAAAAAACGTTTTGGCTCATAACCCGGGTAATTTGGTAGAAGACGGCCGTAACCCGGGTTGTGATTGGCCCCGGGTTGCAATCCCTATTTCACACATATGCATGTTGTCTATTTTCAAACACGGATAAATGTACAGGCCTACTTACCTCTATCGGCCTGTATTAAGCAATTTCCATGCAGGTTGACTATGCACTGGCAATATTCTGGAGTATACACTAGAGTTACACATGCACCTGTATAGGCTTAACACTGTTGACGATCCACTTCATAGCGCCACAATTGCCACAAGCAGGCATCTACTCGCATCGGTTAGCAGCAATATTTCATGTAGGGACGTACACGTATGTGTAGTTGCCCTATCATGTTAATATTAGGCTGGCTTTATGCATGGGTAGTGTCTTTAACTATTTTAGTAAACTATTTTAGGTCCTACTATAGTTGAGAACAGGTGCCCGTAGAAGGGCATATTATAGCTTCTAATAAAGAAGGAAGCTTTGGTTTTCGAAGTGCAAGTTAACTGCATCTATGGCAGTCTATGTCATGGATTGTAGACCTAGTGGTGTTTGTAGAGTCCTTTGATTTGATTATCTAATAACATGGAGGTATTAAGACTTGATTTCGGCTCATCATGCATTTACACGGTAGACTTGCAGTGACATAGAAGGATCCTAACCTAGCTGCAAAAGGTTTCAATCGGCTAGGCTTCTCAAAGACAATGCCGTGAAACATCAAAGCTCCTTTGCCTTTGTTTCTTTACATCTCGAGCTGTTTCCGATTAGAAAAAAATCGACAGTCACTCATGAGGAAACAAGCTTTGTATCAATCATCTACAGATTGTTTCATAAAAAATGGATCACCCTTAAACATCGCCTTAACTTCAACTTTGTCTAACTCCGCCAAACTTGAACGAATTTCTCTGAAATTTGGAAGATATGTCAGTTGTGCTTACTAATATCATTCTTGGAAATTTCAAGCATGAATATTGAGTTGTTTTCCTGTTATAGATAAAAAAGTAGTAGATAATTTGATCTTCATTTAGCAATGTTACACAAAATCATACCTCACTCTTATGAAATTACATTTGTTTCCTTTGTTATGTAATATGTTGTTCTACAAGGCAAAAGATATCAAGCAAAACAAAAATAAAGAAAATCGGTCAATCAGAGCCAGTATAGCACCATTATTCATCAACAATAATGTAACTGCTACATGTGATTAACTGGACTTCATGTTCCATAGCTTCCTGACTTCGTTGCGGTGGTGTTGGCAGTACTCCTGATTGCTTTCAGCTAGAAATCTATCTCTTACCGGTTGAAAACAATAAAAAGCACAAATGAACAATAACGAGATCGCATTCACAAAAGGCAAAGTGTCAGGGTTTTCTTTGCGAGCTTTTCTTGGCCAGCTCGTTCTCCTGATCTGAATCCCATAGAAAATGTATGGAGTATTCTAAAACGTAACGTTCGTCGTTCACTGCTACCTACAGATGGCGTATCACAACTTACGTCACTGTTAAAAAGAGAGTGGAGAAAGTTAGATCAGTCAAAAATCAACGATATCATCGAATCAATGCCTAGACGAATTGGTAATGTCATTGACAATAAGGGTAGGGCCACAAAATATTAGCTTCTTAAGAACCGTTGATGTATCATAGCTTATGAGATTATATAAGGACATTTAAATATATTAGGGACATGAAATAACATGAAAAATGCTTTCTGTATCATACTTATGTTTTATTTAGTCAAATTTTAGGATGATCCACTTTTTATGAAACGGACTGTAGCTTGACTTTCACGACTCCTCATACCATGTCACCGAATCATTACGCAATTGTTGGAAGATGTTGACCTGTTAGAGCATGGTGATGAAGCGCAACACAATGAATCACAAATTGAGACCCTGTTAAGGTGGTTAACAAGTAAAAATGAGAAGCATAAAAGGCAATGCATCTAAATGATAAGTGAAAAGCACTAGCTTGATAATTAATTACAATAGGTAGCTTGAATTTAAGCATAATTTGGTGTGAGAACTCCTCATCACAGCATGCTGTGTGGAAAATTAGACTAAGTATTCATAAATTAGAATAGCCTTTTTTGGAAGATGGCCGCATTTAAGTCGTTTAGCATGTATTACTTTGTGTTGCACGTAGAGTATAGAATATATAGCTGATTGGTTGCCTTCACATCGCAGTAAGTTTCAAATCTAGGTTACTTATGGCTAGCTAGCTGCATTCATTAAACAAACGTAATTATACATTACACAATAACTGCAAATCAAAAAATGTCTCGACGCGATTTATATCGGCAATTAAAGCAAATAAACATTAGTTTTGTCAAATAATTGGAGGCAATGAATGACAATAGAAATGATCATGAAAAGTATTTATTCACTGTAGTCGCACACTGCAGAGATGTCTTACAGCAGTGGAATGTTTAATGTCCACTGATGAGTAAAGAAAGATAATTGAATTTGTAATGTTTAATGTAAAATTCCTGCAAGTACGAGTAAGCATAAGGCCTAATATTCGACAATCAGTTATCATTGGATTTGCACAGGGTGACATCCTTGGTGATGCCGAGCATTTAAATGATCTTCGGTGATGCTGAAAGTACAATTACTGTGAAGGAGCAATGACTATTACAAAAAGATATTTCTAAAAAGTTGATAAATGCTGTGAACACCAGATTTCTTTGCAAATCACCCAGGAAAACCTTTCTGTTCATCCACAAATACAATTTTCTTTACATATTTTGTATAGGAGACCTATTAGTCAATCATAATTTGGAATAGCATTTTACTAAAGTAAAAGCTTTATGGTATAAGACCAATTTTGAAATCTAATCCATCTTGTTTTTTTCTTTTTTCCTACTGCCAAACTTTCTGAGAATGAACAAAGAACATGTAACTCCTTGGCTACCTCATATTGATAGACACATAAGTTTCAAATCTAGGTTACGTATGATTAATCTCATTAATCACGCAAGCGCAATTATGTTGCACCCATTGAGAATCAAAAAAATTCTTAAAGCGCCTTTAATTAGAGCAAATATTTTCAATAGGTCACACCGAGATAAATTGCTTTGTCTGCCTCGTTTGGTCAAGAGATGGCATTTTTAATACTGATGGCCACGCCCAACGAAGTCCCACAAAAACGCTATGAGAGCTGTGGGGATGGCCCCAGCATCCATAATTACCCTGTACCTATACCTATACAGAATCACTATCCCCACGGCAAGCCTGGAACTCAAGAATTGCGGCGTACGACTCATTGCAACACCATATTGGATCCTTCTTCACTTGCCAGTTCCCTCGACCTCTCGCTTCGCGTGTTAGTTGGTTCACAGTGCACCCCGTTGCCTCTCGCATGCCTTTCAGTCATCCGCATGTCGGTCTACCTCTCCTTTTTCCCTCCGAACGGCCAACATGATGCCTTTTTCAAGAGAACCGTCTTTCCGACTAATGTGCCCGAGGTAGCGAAAAGTCAAGGTGGCCACCATAGTCTGTAGTTGAGTTGCGATATTTAAGATGCGATATTTTAAATATGGTCAAAAAGCAATTTTTTAATAAGTTTTTTGATTTTTTTGTTTTGCTGTTTCTTGTAAAAGGCGTCTTTCCTTTTTTCGATACACAATCCACAATTCGTAAGACGATGCAATGTCTTTTGCGTATGTAGGGGAAAGTGGGGTATTATCGCACAGGTGGGTAATACCGCACATCTGAGTTTAGGCACTTGTGCTATCCCAGGTGATCTAATAATCCGTCATATGATATTTTCAGGAAATTCAGTTTGTTTAAAAAAATTCAGATTTTGATTCCTTCGGCCATATTTATTTAGCTTCACTTGAAAGTGTTCACGAAGTTTTGAAGTAAGTTTTTGATGATATCTTATTAAGCTTTAGAGCTAATGTAAAGAAGAATTCAAATATATGCTCTGTGAAATCTAATTAGCTAAATATTTGATTAACTAAATGTGGTAGCGGAAGTTCTACAACTTCAATATTTTTCAGATGATAGCTCCATTAAGAATAAAAGTCGCGTCGGGGTAATACCACACACTTCTGAACAACAGTCGGGTAATAGCGCACGTCCGTGCACGGTATTACCCAACAATGTATTGCAATGTACGATATTACCCACATCCAGTAAGCCTTATACATGTAGTTTCCCATTTTCGCTTCTTATCAACAGCATAACTGTCCCTATAGGCTATATCAGTAGGCCTATATAGCGAGTACCTTAGCTGATACTTATTGTTCGTAAAAGTAGCCTTTGATGAACACATACGCAACAACTGTGTAAATATAGGTCTGATAGTAGTAATTAAATTTTTAATATACAAGTATAGCCTACCTACAGTATACGCAAAAATATATCTTTGTAAGGGTATCGAACCAGGAACTTCCAGAAGTTAACCCAGTTCAGCTACTCTAGCTTTCGATTTATCGATGTTACGTTAACGGATATATTCATAGGAGAATTATACTTCAATCTATATTTTGTAGTAATATAAAGCAACTGGAATGATATCTATATTAGTTATAAAAATCATCTCAACTTTCACTATCAAATACGCAACTAGACCTATAATACCCTTATATAGGCTCATAATCTAAACATTTGTTGTGTATTCTTTGATATCAATAGCTTGCTTCTACTTTCAGATGCCACGGAATTATGCAAAGAAAAATTTGAGAGGAAAATGGAATTCAAATGACTTAACCAAGGCGATAGAAGATGTGAAAGCGGGCATGTCAAGGAGGGAGGCGTCAAGAACATATTCGATACCTTTATCGACATTGCGCGATCGAATTAAGAATGGAAAAAAAGACGATCCGTGTCTTGGTTGCAAAACTGTTTTATCGCAAGAACAGGAAAATCTTCTTGTTGAACGATTGCTGTACCTTGCAAATATTTTTACGGTATTACTCCACTTGAATTGCGCAGAATTGTCTACACTTTCGCGACTGAAAACAACTTGTATCATCGCTTCAATAATATTACAAAACTTGCAGGAACAGATTGGTATTATGGGTTCGTCAGTCGTCATCCAGAAATCTGTCTACGAAAACCCGAGCCAACCAGCATTCATCGTATTGCAGGATTCAATAGAGAAGCAATGAAACGATTTTATGACAATATTGAATTTGTTTATGATCAGGGAGAGCTTCGTAGTCATGACATTTACTATGTAGATGAAACAGGCTTTAACGTTGTCCAGAAGACATCAAAAATTGTCGCCAAAAGGGGACAAAAGCAAGTTGGAAAGGCAGTAAGTTGTGAAAGGGGAAGGAATATCACCGGGATTTTCGTTATGAGTGCTGCAGGAACGTATATTCCACCGTTAATCATTTTCCCACGACAAAGGATGAATGACAATTTATCAAAAGATGGACCTTCAGGTGCAATTTACGCATGCTCAAATAACGGCTGGAGCAATGACGAGCTCTTCTTGAAATGGCTAGAACATTTTGCTACTCATGCAAACTGTTCCAAAGAAAAAATCACACTGCTTATCCTAGACAACCATTCGAGCCACATTGGCCTAGCTGCATCACGTTTTTGCATCAGTAAAGGAATAATTATGGTGACTATTTCTCCCCACATCTCTCACAGAACACAACCCCTCGACGTGACATTTTTCGGTCCACTGAAGAACGCTTTCAGTCGAGAGATTGAATTGTTGATGAAGACCAGCCAAGCAAAACGTGCATCCGAGTACGATGTTGCGGCTTTAATAAACCGAGCCTATATCAAGATCGCAACTATGGATAAAGGCCAAAAAGGATTTAAAGTTACTGGAATATATCCATGCAATCCAAGTGTATTCACCGATGAAGACTATCTTTCATCAGAAGCAATGAACATGATATCACCAGCCAATGAAAACATCAATCCCTATACTGAGATGCCGGAAACACGAAAAAGAACAATCGTTGATTTGGCAAGTCCTCCTCCACCTCCTCATCCAAAACGAGAGGTAAAGCAGAAAAGGCCAAAGAGAATGGCATCTGTGATTCTCGGTCTCAACCCAGAACAGGAGATAATTTCAATACCTTCAGAATCTCAAGTAAGATTTATATTAATGTCATTATCATGATTATTCGTTTGACGTGAATTCTAATTGTTTCAACAGGAACCATCTTCATCAACCGGAGACTTACCGGTAGGCCTACAGAAGAAAAGGAAGACAGGCAAGAAGACCTCCGGTCCTAGTAACATCTCCGATACCGTGGAGACAATGGAGGAATTTTACTGCATCTTTTGTGGTGAGAAATATGAAAGCCCCCCGAACGAAGACTGGATCAAATGTTCCAAATGCGACGGATGGGGTCACGAAAATTACGCCAATTATGAGGTATTGAATGATGCTTATGTTTGTGATTTTTGTCAGAGATTGTGTACTGGTAATTGAAGAAGTTATCTGGACTTTTGTACGACTTTTATATCCATAAACAGAACTTTACGTTATTGACTCATAACAACCATGCATTATGATCAAGATTTATGATAGGACGTTTGTTATTTAGTATGTTAATTAACATTTACGATGAATATAGTTCTATTGGATTTTGTTTTTTATATTATTCCCATATACTACTGAGTAGCTAATAAAAATAATGCCTTCACTTGTTTTGTTCTTGTGTGTTAGTAAGCTTTATCGGGCTATTATTTCGGGTTTGCGACTATTCATTCATATTTTGACTATAGTGCAATACATGTAAGCTTATTTGAATTGATTACTAAGCATACCCTAATGAATCTATGGAGATCTATTCTATCTTGAGAATAAGGTACGCAAAAGTATATAAGCCTACATTAGCAGTATGCGTAGAAAATTAGCCATATTTTAAGACATTTCTAAAATCATTAATGAATTTCTAATATCATAAATGTATCACAAATTCTGATAGTTTTAACATTATGCGAAAAGGGTATGATGCAATTGATGTAAAAATATGAACGTCTTAATTTGATGTCTTGCTTCTTATGAATTAGGGCCTAAGACACGATATTACCCAACTATTGCGGTATTACCCATCTTGGCGTGCGATAATACCCGCCAGTGTGCGGTAATGTCCGAATTTTTGAGATTGACCCTTATTTGTTTTACTCGTTTGATAATAAAGAAATCGACCGAATTGCGTGTCACTATTGTAAATTGTTATATGGAGAATAATGCTATTGAAACCGGTGTAGAAATAACATAAAATAAAGATTTTAGACGCATTTTGGCTTAGGGGTGCGGCAATCCCCCACCTTCCCCTATAATTGCGCATGACATGAAATGTCAATGAATCTTTTGACGAATGCATTTTCATAATAGACCGTTCTCAGCTACAGCGATAATCGAATCCGCCGTTCCAGAATTTATGTGGAATTACGTTGCTATTGCTGATTAACAGTAGCATTACCATGGCATGGTTGCGAAACTCATGAAGATTGTTCGTAACATGTAGCAGACTTCAAGAAGATATGTTTGTTAATGATGGCTTTTTATTGAATTCCTCTGATGAAAATGACATGTGTTTTCAGTGATGTTTAGTGTGCTGAGTGAGTGACGTGCGTTGAGTGTAGATCCCTAATTATCAAGAACTGCTTTTACTAAAAATTTGTATCCATCCGATATGGTTGTTTTGTCAACCTTCGTTTTCTTTTGCGACATTCCAGTAATATATTTTTCAATAGTCGCTTTATATCATTGTCTGTATAATTATTTAATATTTGCCTCATTTCGCTTTTTCTTTTATTTAGCTTACACCGTACAATTATGTGTCGCTTCAAAGGTGAACCTGTGTACTAAAATGAATTGAAAAAAATGATCAGCACTCCCAAATAAATAATAAAATACCACTCTCAGTGATAATAAAAATTTAAATGCTCTTATTTTACATTTTAACTAAAAGGATTCCCAAATTAAAGAATCTTTTTGGCTTATTAGTTTTATATCATACCTTCCTTTTAATTCACTAAGTCTTTTAGGGAAGATAATAATTTCCGAGTAATTGCCAAAGCCAGTAGCACAGTATTGGTACAGGGTACCATAGGAGATAAGCTCCACACATCCGTCGGAGTGCGACAGGGGTGTCTACTCTCACCCACCTTATTTAGCATCTTCATTGGACGCATCATAATTGACATGGACGCTGACAGCAGAACTGCAGAAAAGGATCAATGCAGTACAGATGAATTGCTTCAGAACAGTGCGTGGCATCTCCTACACAGACCATGTAACAAATGCTGAAGTGCGCATAACCATCAAAGAGCACCACAAGCACTGTGAAGACCTACTAACCATGGTGAAAAAGAGAAAATTGAAGTGGTATGGTCACGTTACAAGACGGACATCCTTGGGAATCTTGGGGTGCTGAACCAAGATCTTGGGTGACACCCAAGAATTTAAACCCAAGATTAAAAAATATATAGTGTAAAAAAATACAAGTGTAATGCATACTTGTAGGCCTATGTAGAATTTACCCGGAAAATCAAAAAAGTCGTAGTCCTTGAAATCAGTATGTTAGCACCTGCAACCAAATCAAAGAATCTAACATTTTGAGTACTTTACAATATTTGGCCTGAATGTGTATTTGTCTACACTTGATTATTGTAGTCGTTTTGAGTCAAAATTATATTTACACATGGTAATCAAACATATGCCTATGTTTTACACCATCTAATAATAATTAGCCTAATTATCATTTTTGTATAGGTTACCGTTATTATATTTATAAAACCGTTAATATTATTTAGGCCTACACTGTACTTCATTTATGCTGCATATGTAAAAACTAAGAAATGATAAATGCTTAATACAATGTTAAGCTTTTTATCATTTGCTTTGATTAGCATAAACATTTAAAGCCTTGTAAAATAGGTCAAGTTCTGACAGAAAACTATAATAATACATTAATGAAGTATTTGGCTATCAACATTAAATCAAAGCTGAATATCGGCCGAATATTGTAAGCCAATGACGAATATCAAGCCAAGACGATGGATAAATATGCTAATAGAAAAGTATGCTTCGTATCAACAAAATAAATTTCAAAGTCTGTCTTCAGGAATTGCCAGTTGTACATCCTTTACTGAAATCTGGTCAATCTTGGGTCAAATCTTGGGTGACACCCAAGATTATACCCAAGATCAATTCTGGTCTTGGGTTTTGGGGTGTACCCCAAGATTCAATCTTGGTCTTGGGGGTACCCAAGACCAAGATTAGACCCAACCTTGTGTGCGTAAACGTGTTTTTGATATACGCGTAGATGCTTGAATTTCTATGCATATTCACAAGAGAGTACTTGCACATAGGCTTCGCTTATTGATGAAAAACATGACTACTATGTCCTAACTTATACAAATCTTTATTAATTGTACACCACAAGTTCCTAAAAAAGCTATCTACAGGGTAAGGGAGCGCAAGCGCGTTTTCCATTTAGCGGATGGAAGACCTACGCGTTTTCACAAGACGGTAGTCGTGAAAAGCAATCGTTTATTGATGGTGAAACTCTTACACTTGTGAATTAACTTGTAGAAACCTGCATCAGTTTACATCTACAGACAACCAAAAGTGTTTTTGAACTACAGAGCTGATCATAAAAAAAACACCTTAAGTTCACTGAAATTCAATCGACTGTAATGCCTCCCAACCGTGTCGCACATCAAAGTTCCGCACATCGTTCGAGAGCCTCTATTCTCAGTTGTAAAAAGAGCTATGATAGACTTGTATTCGTTGTCGTATTTGCTGAGCAGTTCTCAAAATATGAAAATCGCTCAATTTACAAATCGTGAGTTTTCAATAAGAAAGCATGTGGGCATGATAATGAATCAGGCACGGGAGAACGAGCATTTTCTGCGTTATTTTTGTTATGCTGGTCAATAAAATCGGTGAACTAGGAGAAATTTAGCTATATCGTAAAGTTATCACAGGATCATATCTCTTTTGATTGAAAATGTTGTATTCTCAAGCTTTCTTCAAATATGTTTGGTATCTTCAGAATCCTTGTGTTGTAATGAATGCGAATAAGTAGGTTTTATTCAAGTAAGCTCAATATTTATTTTCCAAACTCCTTCAACATTTTCTTTTTCATTTCCACTAAAGTATCCACAAACAATCAAGGTAAACAATTTACAGTCGCTTTGAGAGAACAAGTGCATGGCTTCGGTATTTGTTTTGTTTTGAACATTCGCTCACCTTTCAAAGTGTTTGTTTACTTTAGTGGAAATGGAAAAGAAAATGTTGAAGGAGTTTGGAAAATAATAAATATTGAGCTTACTTGAATAAAACCTACTTATTCGCACTCATTACATCGCAAGGATTCTGAAGATACCAAACATTTTTGAAGAAAGCTTGAGAATACAACATTTTCAGTCAAAAGAGATATGATCTTGTGATAACTTTACGATATAGCTAAATTTCTCCTAGTTCACCGATTTTATTGACCAGCATAACAAAAATAACGCAGAAAATGCTCGTTCTCCCGTGCCTGATTCATTATCATGCCCACATGCTTTCTTATTGAAAACTCACGATTTGTAAATTGAGCGATTTTCATATTTTGAGAACTGCTCAGCAAATACGACAACGAATACAAGTCTATCATAGCTCTTTTTACAACTGAGAATAGAGGCTCTCGAACGATGTGCGGAACTTTGATGTGCGACACGGTTGGGAGGCATTACAGTCGATTGAATTTCAGTGAACTTAAGGTGTTTTTTTATGATCAGCTCTGTAGTGGATGAGAAATCTAGTCGCTTGGAAAGGACATACTTCAAAAAACATAGCTGGTATTGATGAGAACCATGTGGAAGGTAAGGGCGCATATACACGAGCTCACCATGTGGACGGACATCAGACACACATATCCAGTTGCGCGTGCGCCGTCGTCTCCATTCAGTGCACTCCATGAAGTCGGTCAACTAAACACTGTAAACTGTAAACCGCTAAAAACAGCTAAAATAACCGCTAAACTTCACAGAAAAGCTTCACAGAAAATATCCGTAAATATCTGTTAAAATGATGACGTCACAACATGATGAGTGATGACGTAACAGTTAAAATTCGTTCATATCAGATAAAACAGCGTATGTTTTACGGATATTTGCAGTTCAGAGTGTCAAAAACCGTGAAACTAATTTTTGCTATTAATTTTAACGGATTTTTACTGTTTACAGTTTACAGTGTGGAATATCATTACACATATGAATGCTATAATGTTACATACAAAACTCATTTATACAGAAAAAAAAGTCGGCGACTGAGCTGACTTCCCTCATGTCCTCGGACATCCGGCAGGACCAAAAGCAAGACATTTTCACATTTCAGAGCTTTGGCTTTCGCGAGATCGAAATGACATTTCTCTGCACCTTGCTCCTGGCAACACCAAATGGCCTTCCGGCTAGGAATCGAACCCAGTCCTCGAACTTCTAACGCAGCGTGAAGTTCACCAAGACCAGAGAAGCACGCTTTCCATGATCGCGTCAGAAGCAAGCAAAGCTTTCCGTGCGCAATATGACGTCTTCCTCATGGCTATGAAAAAACAAGACCCGTGAAACAGGTCGATGGTCATTTTGATTCAGTTTCTTCCAATTATTTAGTTTTTTCCCCTTCTCGTTCTTCCTCATCATGTTCTTTTGTTTCTTAACTTCAATCAGCTGCGGCCTTGTGGTTTGCATTTCGTCGGAGAAAGGCCCATCGCTTTCAGCGATGGTCTGGATGCCAATAGAAATATGCGGTCAAAGTATCTTCAGCCAAATTGAAAGGAATGACGATTACTTTATCCAGATTTTTTAGGAAAATATCTTCAAAGCCTGTTACATATGCGGATATGCCTGTAATACTATTGTCACATTTTAATGTGCAATCTAAGTGATAAGCATTACTGCGCATATGTTCAATAAATACGCAATTAGAGACAATCATGTCTATATAATGAGGACTAGTTAGCAAGAGCGAGTTGCGTGTTGCGCTTCGGGCACAACCTTTAGGGTAAGCCTCTAGAATGGAACTTCAGAGAAACAATATATTTCTCTGAGGAGCAAGCCTTCCACTAAACCATAGATATCTGAAGGTTCCAAGGGTTAGTGCACCGCTCACTCCACCAGGATGATAATGTGATTTTGTTGCAATCGTTACAATCGTGTTGGAAATTTCTATTGTCAAATAAATACTCGGATAATATATAATTTTCAACAGTCGATACCAGAAGAATTCAGATGATCTTATCTTACTTGAACATATCCTTGTAGAGCAGTCCATATTGCTTCCGTGACCTCAGGCAAAAAAACGTGAAATGCTTGACTTTGAAACACTATATATAGTATATTCCAAAGTGAAGAGAGGCCATCACCGGTTGCGAGGAATAAGCTACATGTCGCTTCATCTCAGCAGACAGTGGTGTCCTGACTACTGTCATCTCCCTTTACATTGCTGGTGCTAATTTTTGCAGGAGCCACTTAATCTGTTGCAATTAGACGAAGATGATTAAGATATACATCATGGTCTTCGACTATAAACTCCTTCTGTAAATTTGAAGAGGCTCCTGATTTTCTCCTCCCAAAATCCTTTTTCTTGTCCCGCAAGTCCGCTTTTTCTTATTATTTTTTATTAATTCAGCAATTTCTGCTACCACGCCTGCTGCTCTTACCTTCTTCATTCAAAGACATGTCACAATAGAATGAAAGAAATAAATGAATTGTGCTGCTCTGCTGTTCTAGTCTGCCAGTCAAACGTTTGACGTGTGAACGAAGACCGACACACGCTTCGAAGCGGACTGTTTGCGTGGTGTGACAAATCGCTCGCGGCTTAAGGCGCGTTCACATTAGACCGATAACGATAACTATAACGATAAATTGAAACAAACTCGCTCTGTATGTGTAACATAGCTGCTGTTCACATTGGCCCGGTTTTCTCCTCGATAAAATTCACAATATAAACAGTGGAGCTGAACGATAAATTAAATATCGTCACGATTTTATCGTTGTCGTGCTATCGTGAACGCGCCTTTAGGCCCACTTTACACCGGCAGTCGCTGCAGACGAGTGACACGCCCGTCACGTGATTGAAAAGCAGCATGACAGAGCTATGAAACGTAGCTGCATGTGCAGCACCTCATTTACATTGCGAACAGCAAGACAACAAGTCAGGCACTGCAAAGTCCAACCAAAGTGAGTCATAGAACAAAATACAGAGAAAATTAGCCAATCAGATGACACAATCCTCGTTCTAATCGCTGAACTGCACCTGAACTGCCACTGCAGCACTGACGTTATGTTCTGTGTCGGAAGAAATTGCGGTAAACGTCATAACGAGGTCATCTTCGTTATCTGCTGCACAGCACATGAACTGCCAATGTAAAGCAGGCCTTAGTAGAAGTTCATTTAATGGACCCCTGTACATGCGCCTTAAATGCACTAAGTGAGGCAAAGCTTCAACGCATCATTTTGAATGACTGTTGTGACATGTACGTGCATGTCTGCAATTTCATTGGAGTAAGCGTGTTCACTGAGGCCCAATGCCAGTCATTACATTTCGAAAAGACTATTGACTTCAAATGGGAAGTTCAGGGTATTCCACTAACTAACTTTTTGACATTTTGATAAGAATTTTTTCTCTACAGGATGAATCCACTGTTGAAACTATTGCAATTTGTGGCGTGTTAAAATGCTTATTGTCTGGACTAAATACATGATCTAATTTTAAATCACCTTGTGTCTTATTACTTTTAGCAAGCCACAACAAAGTGTCAATGAAAGCTAAATAGACTGTAGAGATCAGCTGCCCTGTGGGAACGAATCTTGCGAAAAACTGGCGAATGTCAGCTGCAGAATATCATGCTAAAGTTCAGTCATATTTGCGGGATATTCGCTGGTAAAGTTCGCCGGCGACAATTCGCGCTATATATGTCACCTTTTACTTTTGACTTTCTCTCTTATTTTCTTTAGCAATCCGTCTCTTCAGCCGAGGCTCTATTCTCTCCCTCATTTCCTCACTATCCCCCACATATGGCTCATCTATCTTAGAAATAAGTGCAGACTATCATTCTCTGACAATGATAAAAATATAGAGAATCCGCTTATATCAATTTTCATAACATCTCTTGACATTCAATAATTTACAACAATGACCAATATTTGAATAATATCATAGTATTTACTGCGACATTTATGGAAGATAAATACTTTTTTTATTTTAAGCCTTCGTGAATTAAAAAAAGATCCCTTTTTATCAGATCAGACTGAGAATACAATACATTTTCATGTGAAGGTAATATACGAACATTACTACTTACCACTAATTAGTTGCTACAATATCCACGATTTCGCCGGTTGGCGAAAAATCAGCTCGCATTAGTAAACAAATATCTACCAACTAATTATAGCAACTTTTTCGCCACCTGTCGTTTTTTAATTTTGCACATGTTTTTGGATAAATGATGACCATTTTCACATGCGGAGATAGTTTTTACACGAAAATGAACCTTTAAAAAAATTATCCACAAAATCGCTACCTCACCAGATAATCTGTTGATATTAGCAGGATGCGTTCCCACAGGGTGGTTGACGAAGTACTCTGTATCAAATACAACAAAATGTCGAAAATGCTAATCTTCTACAAGTACAATGCTCTGATTAGCATGAATGAAATATAGAATAGCACACAGTTCAATGAGCAAGCTTATTTTCATTTGAAAATCATAAGGTGCATCTCAGCAGTATAAAGTCAGTCCTTTATTTAGCGTCTTGCTTTCTTCGTGTTGCTATCGCTACGATAAGCATCTATAAATAATGCAACTGAGTAAAAATTTGAAACTCAGCCCTCTCAGTGTAGATTACAAGCCTCAAAATGTAGCGAAGAAATGCCAATTCTTAAATTGGTAACATCTTGTACTATTGAAACGCACAAATGATCTGAGATTGCGTTGGTTAAGTTGCGAGGTTGTATTAATGAATTAGAAAAGGTGCAGTGGTCCTGCGCAATTGAATTGCACTGTACAGAGCACAATCGCAAATGGGTCTGCAGTTGATCAACATTTTTATCCCCAACACGACACGAAGTTTTTCAGCCGAAACGGGAAAACGAATGAGCTCCTTTAGCACAATATAACACGAACATGAATTCCGAAACGCCTGCGACTAACCAGAAAGTAACAGGAAATTCATTTTTCGAGTAATTCGTGAAAAGTACATAATTCAACACAAAACAATAATAGTTCACTGGAGTAAATTCACCAGATTGAAGTTACTGCAAAGTAATTTGAATTGAATAAAAAATTCAGTGATTTCTATCAAAAGCCTGTTGGTTTGTGGTGTTTCCGATCTAATTCGAAGCTGTTTATCAAGCTGCTTTAGACTTTGAGAACACTGTCTCATGTCATGCCAAACCCCGCCTCTGAAAGTGCATTCCTGTAACGGCGGCCGGTGTGGCTAAAATTTCGGTGTTTTGGGCAGCAATGCTGCTGAGGTTGGGGTACTGGTAGCATGTTAGGGTACAGAGGGTCCGCTCAGGAGGCTGCTGATGCTCTTGGCAAGGCAACGTATTAGTCATAGTCCGGCAGCCAGAACGAGTTTCTGCAGGGAACGAGACCGAAGCTGAGACTTTCACAGAATTATATACCTATGCCTACTACGAATCTACACGTCTGCCGAGTTCTAATGAGTTCCTCTTCTTGTCAGACAGGATCACAGAAAAACACAAGTACATGTAAATCCAATGGGACGCAGATTGCAGTTTTTGGTTAAACTGACATTTTCTATGTTTTCTCTGATTAAACAAAAAGTACTAAGCCCAGAGTCACAATTTTTGACATGGAATGTCTCCAGGTCATTTCCTATGATGTTCATGTGCTATTATCATGCTTCTGATCGGCAATGGATGAGAATGTGGTTGAATGTGGATAAAGGTGCTCAAAATGCTTGTGTTTGTCGACATTAAGAGGCTCGCCTAATCTAAATGTGTTTTGCTTAATAGAAAAGGGTGCATGAACATGAAAGAAAATGACCTGAAGACATTCCATGTCAAACATTATGACTCTGGGCTTAGTACTTCTCATTTAATCAGAGAAAACATAGAAAATTTCATTTTAACCAAAAACTGCAATCTGCGTCCCATTGGATTTACAAGTACATGTGTTTTCTATGATCCTGTCTGACAAGAAGAGGAACTCATTAGAACTCGGCAGACGTGTAGATTCGTAGTAGGCATAGGTATATAATTCTGTGAAAGTCTCAGCTTCGGCCTCGTTCCCTGCAGAAACTCGTTCTGGCTGCCGGACTATCAACTGTGCGTCCTTCGTCGATTTATCCGTGCAAGTACAATAAAAGAATGCAGCTTATTTTTCCTTTTTGCTGCTGAATAAAATGGATTCTAGATCTTTGTCTTGGGACAGAGCAGGTTAAGCTAAAGAATTATCCTGGCAAAGCAAGAAAAAAATAACTTTCTTTGGTTTTACGATCGAGATTCCATAAAGTTAATCAAGTCAGTGAAACGTAGACTGGTACTTCGGCGTCCCGCGCCTTAAATGGTTGATAGAACTAGGTGGACCGTTTTTTTGGTCCACCGACTTTTGTCCAACTACTTCGACCGACTGTTGAAGGCGTGGGACGCCGAAGTACCAGTCTGATTTGTACTGACTTGATTAATTTAATCTCGACCGTAAAACCAAGGGTAGTTACTTTTTTCTTGCTTTGCCAATATGAATATGATCTCCCGTCGTTTGGTCAAGTATATCAAGTGAACTCAAACTAAAAATTCACAATGTATAATTCTCAACCTGAAAATGAAACATGACCCCAAGTGCAACAATACCAACATTATACAACACGAATGACAGGGCTCAACACGACGCGAAACACGATTAGTGGCCGCAGACCTCGGATATAAATTGATAATTTCCTTTCTATCAGACTTCAAAGACTTCTTTTCAATAGCTTCCGCACTACTCATAGATTCGCCTAGCTCAGTCAATATCGATGACACAGACAAGGCAAAATGACAAAAGCAGTTTGCAAAAGGAGCTGAATGTTATTACTTAGTTATGTCTAGAACATGGTTGAATCCAGGTCGGGTCCGGTTTGTACGGGGTCGCCGGTGTAACAGTTTATTTTTACTCCCTGACAAAATTTACTCCCCAGTAATTTTTTCCTAGGAAATTTTTACTCCCCCAGTAAAATTTGCCTAGGAAATATTTACTCTCCCCTGACAAAATTTACTCCCCCAGTAAATTTGGCCTAGAATATTCTACTCCCTAGTAAATTTAGCCTATCCGATGCAGTTTGACTCGCTGATTTCAAATCTGTCATTGTTATCCCACAAAAACCCAGTTTTTGCTCAGTAAATACGATTTTACTTTTTTGGAAGTCAGTTTGTGAAGTTAGCGGAACCATTTTTTGTTACTGACTACTGTTTTCTTCAATTCATGCTAGTCCCATCAATTTGAGGTTCCTAAGAACGAATCTGCAATCAGAATTGTGAAATTCTATCTCATATCAGAGATATCTAACTCCAAAGTCGCCAGATTGGTTCCGCTGAAAATCGAGGGTAATTACTGGGGGAGTAAATTTTGTCAGGGGGGAGTAAAAATATCCTAGGAAAAATTTACTGGGGAGTAAATTTTGGCGGGAGTAAAAATTGACTGGCACACCGGATTCCCCAAATGCAACGTACCCCGTCTATGGAGCTTGGGTCCATGGATCGCTTTTTGGTAGCTCTGATATTACGTGGCTCCCGGCACTTGTAAAATTGTTTATGACGCATGCCTTTATATGCTGCACGTAAACTAGGCCACAGGCATAGCCGGCTAGGTCTATAGCTTGGTTTACGTTTTTGGGTATGTAGGCTACGTCGTACGACTAGGCCTACAGGTGGCTATATAGGCTACCAAGGCCCTGTATGGCTATCAAATGGCAAAATGATATGCAGTAATAATTTGCATCATGATTTCTAAATCGTTGACTCTAAGCCTAGTCAATAATTGGTAACCTGCATACTGCGGAGTTGTAGCCTGAACAAGTAGCTCTACGCAGCCCTACGGAATTCATAGCTACGTTTTCTAGGCTCTAGGTCAGTAGTCTAACTACCGATGCATCAGAGTTTATCGCATATAGGCTTGCATTAAAATTACTAGCCTAATGCATAGGCGATCATAATCGGTGGGCCTCAACAATTGTAGTTCTATGAAGGTTGTTGAATCTTGTAAATAGGCTATCATACAAGCCTATATAAGCCTAGATGTAAAGCGATGTATATGCAACACGGATCCGGCATTGTATAGGTATAGGCCCACTGTTTTGTTATGGAAATGTTGAAGAATTTTCCGGGTCCGCAGATCCGTCCGGGTTGGCTACTACGGGTCCAGGTCTGTCCTGCTCCGCGGTTCTTCCTGACACGAAGACTCCTGGTCATCCGGGTCGCCCGGATTCAACTCTGGTATATAAGATGTTTGTAGCGTAATTGCAATGTTACAAAGAAATCTTGATTTACTGATATTTTTTCACTTCATATCAATGTCTTGATGTTTAAAAATCGCTTTCCGATGATTGAAGATAATTTGACATGAATTACTGATCCATGTATGTTGGTTGCTCTTCAGTTCTTTCATTAAGTTTTTCTTAAAATGTTTTTAATGTTTCTAATATGTCTATTTTTCAGCGTGCAAACTTGTTTGTCTCAATTGCGGAATTCTGAGTAATAATACATGTCAATGTCAATGTGGAAAGGCAAATAACGGACAACTATGTCAAGGTACATATTTTCTTACAGATATTGCTCACAAAAACGGACCACGTAAATATTAAGTTGAATAAACTTATTTAATAAGAGTTATTTTATGAGAGTAGTTTAATAAGTAGAGTGAAAAGTTGTACTCAGTTGCCTATTACATAATCAACACCAAAAATAGAACGGGAACGACATTTTGCACATTATTCGTGTGTATCTGGATATTTTTTCCAAATAGGGACAGTAGTGCTTAGAAATTTGTTAATTACGATTCATTTCCTTACGAATAGCTTCAATTAAAAAAAGAACACTGGTATATTATGACAACATTTCGAAAGACATTTAGATCCGTAACTTTGAAAGTCACTTGATAAGTTCTATCATAATGGAATTTCTGATTTAGAACATGTTGTCTTATGGTGTTTTCTTCAGATCAACATTTGGCCCTTACAGACTAATGAACAAGCTAGTGTAGGTTTTGACAAACATGCAATTGCTTAATAAAATTGTCTAAATAAGTAAAACAACATAATGAAAAATTGTATCAACGATTGTGGGAAATCTCTAAACAAAGTACAGATTAACATCATTTTATATCAATCATTTTAGTGAAAAAAATTGAAATGTTATTATTCTGAAGGTGGAACTCCCAACAATTCGTGCACTAGCAGTAATAGGTGTGAGCGTGTACAACATGGTTGTGGAAATGGAAAGCTTCTCAGACCTTCTTTACAAAGTTGCCGCTGCTCGTGTCCACAGACTTCAATAGGCAGCTCCTGTGAATGTAAGTTGCAGGGCATAGTAGGCATTCTGAATGCTGCAATCATTTCCACCCTTTGTTTCAGACAACCGGATTGAATTATGCTCGTCTACAGGGGTTGAGCTTTCCGGTGCACAATACCTGATAAATGGTAAAAATGTCACTTTTCCTCTATATGGAGGAATGGTAAGCAATCGTGTAGGATCACTCATTTCATAGATGCTTCAGAATTTGACGGATCCTCTATCATAATTAGGAAACATCTAAGGTGAAATCTTACTTTTTAAAAATAAGCACAGTTGCCAGGAAGCTTTTATTGGAGATCGACATAATTTATATTCACGGCAGGGTTTTCTAAGTCCCTAGTCATGCGTGCAACGGCAGGAATGTTAATGCAAAATGGCTTTTGTTTGTGTGGACAAAATGAGACGTATTCACCGGACAAAATGAATGTTTGTAAGAATACAATAATAGAATGTAGCAGATAGCATCGAAACAACAAGATAATAATAGACGGAACTACCAAGGCAGCAATAAACTGCAGCATGCATAGAAATAAACTGTTTATCTGAAGTTCGCTAGAATGGAAATTGACTCGAGGTCGCGGAACATCCGGGGGAACTAAGTTGGGGCATGAAGAACCAATTAAAAGCTTCGATATGCTCATGTGACTGATTCTAGCCCAATGATACAGACGTTGGCAGGTGCATCTAAGTGAAAATGCGTGCGATTTATGTACCGTTATTGTGCGTTGCATGAAGCTTAATTTCCATTCTTGAGGTTTTATTGTTGTCAATTTCTATGGCAGCATGCATCAACATAAACAAAACTTTAAGAATGCGCAAAGACAAATACAGATTGTTTCATAAAAAATGGATCACCCTTAAACATCGTCTTAACTTCAACTTTGTCTAACTCCGCCAAACTTGAACGAATTTCTCTGAAATTTGGAAGATATGTCAGTTGTGCTTACTAATATCATTCTTGGAAATTTCAAGCATGAATATTGAGTTGTTTTCCTGTTATAGATAAAAAAAGTAGTAGATAATTTGATCTTCATTTAGCAATGTTACACAAAATCATACCTCACTCTTATAAAATTACATTTGTTTCCTTTGCTATGTAATATGTTGTTCTACAAGCCAAAAGCTATCAAGCAAAACAAAAATAAAGAAAATCGGTCAATCAGAGCCAGTATAGCACCATTATTCATCAACAATAATGTAACTGCTACATGTGATTAACTGGACTTCATGTTCCATAGCTTCCTGACTTCGTTGCGGTGGTGTTGGCAGCACTCCTGATTGCTTTCAGCTAGAAATCTATCTCTTACCGGTTGAAAACAATACAAAGCACAAATGAACAATAACGAGATCGCATTCACAAAAGGCAAAGTGTCAACCTTGCTAGAACTAGGATTTCCTTTGCGAGCTACAAGCAAGCGACTAAATGTCCCTTACACAAATGTGCATCGATGGCATAATGATGATTTTCGACTCTGTCGTAAAGAGGGCTCTGGCCGTCCACGCAAAATATCCAAACGTAGAGACCGCCTAATTTTGAGATTTGTTAAAGTTGATCCAAGTCTCTCGTTAACTGAGATGGCTGCACTAGACTCGTCTATTTCTAAGTCCACTATTCGTAGAAGACTTATTGAGTCGAATTTCAAGAGCTGTAAGAGGCCCTCTCAGATCGAATCAGATCAGCATACAAAAAGACGTCTCAGATGGGCAATGAGTAATTGTCACTGGCGAAATCAATGGGATCGGGTTGTCTGGTCTGATGAGGCATCAGTCCGTCTGAAGGATAGTGATGGTCGATTGAGATCATGGATAAAATCTGATTAGGAAATTCCGAGAAATTTACATCGTCCCCGAGTACAAGGTGGTGCGACTCTACTGATTTGGGCTGTCATTTGGACCAATGACCGCTCTGAACTTCACATAAATCAAGGAACCATGAATTCTGAACGCTATGTGAATGTTTTACGAATGAACATTGGCCAAATGACAGATCAACTTGGTGATCCATCGACTTGGTTATTTATAGATGATAATGCTACGTGTCACAGGAGTAGTAGAGTCAACTTATGCAAGTCTCAATTAGGGCTTAGGACATTATCTTGGCCAGCTCGTTCTCCTGATCTGAATCCCATAGAAAATGTATGGAGTATTCTAAAATGTAACGTTTGTCGTTCACTGCTACCTACAGATGGCGTATCACAACTTACGTCACTGTTAAATGGAGAGTGGAGAAAGTTAGATCAGTCAAAAATCAACGATATCATCGAATCAATGCCTAGACGAATTGGTAATGTCATTGACAATAAGGGTAGGGCCACAAAATATTAGCTTCTTAAGAACCGTTGCTGCATCATAGCTTATCAGATTATATAAGGACATTTAAATATATTAGGGACATGAAATAACATGAAAAATGCTTTCTGTATCATACTTATGTTTTATTTAGTCAAATTTTAGGATGATCCACTTTTTATGAAACGTAGTATGTGCATAAAATAGAAAAATATGTCAACAGTAGTAAGTAAAACTCCACCACTGGACCGCGCAAGATGGCCGCCGTCGCTGACGTCCCCCCCCCTCTGGAACGGCAGAGTCTCGTGGTCGGCCGTCGTGGTGCTTCGAGTCTGACCTCCCCCCCTCTGGAACGGCAGAGTGTCGTGGTCGGCCGCCGTGGTGCTTCGAGTCTGACGTCCCCCCCTCTGGAACGACAGAGTGTCGTGGTGGACTTGGGCGACCGCCAGGATTTGTCTTGAGGCTATAGTGTGTGATGTTTTTCGTGCAATCTGATGAATGTTGGGTTGTAAAATGGGCTGTTTCGAGTGGAAGCAGTGCTCGGATGTGAAAACGGAGGCCAGATTCGGATTCAGCGTGAAATTCTGCATCGGTATGGTGAGTTTCAAGTCAATCGGAGAGAAAAATTTTCGCTGACCCCCCCCTCGGGAGAGCTCGCTTCGATCTTGGCTTCCAGTGGACGGATTTTGTCGTGCCATAGCTCGTTTGAAAGCTAAGAGTGAGACAAATTCACTGAAAGAATCGGCTTGTTCATATCTGTCTTCGTTTAGATGTGAGACTCCATTTAAGATTTTAGGTCGGAGCTCACCTGAAAAAATCCTAAGTGTCAGAGTGGCTTTGTATGGGCAAAATTTTGAAAATTTTCCAAAGTGTGGCATTTCGACCTGGGACCGTCACCAAAACATTTTTCATCAAATTTCTCTGAACGAGGGGGGAGGGGGGGTCAGTGAAATTTGATGAAAAATGTTTTGGTAAAGGTCCCAGGTCGAAATTCGGAAGTTTTAAATTTTTCAAAATTTTCACCACACTGGATCGTTTGCAACAAACCGCATGTCGCTACGATGAATACTTTCGGAGATAGAGCCATTTTAAGTTTTCTTCCGAGCATATATAAACCCCCGACAACGTAAGTCTGATCACTTCATCGAAAGACGAGGTAAGCGACGGTCGTCGCTCTGAGCTCCCGATATCAGGTGTTTCAAAGGACTCTATCTTTTGAAGTAGGCAAGCTATCTTCTTACTTCAAAGTTTGTATGATAGAGTTTGATAGTGTCTTTACTACTGATAAAATTTTTTAAAAGTAGTATGAGTAGTAAAATGCGGAATTTTTTAAAAATTCTTAATTTTCAGTTTTTTCAAAGTTTTAACATGTAGACTAAGGTTTTCAAGTATGCTGAGTTCAAATCTGCTGTCAGATTTGAAATTTAACTATGTCTAAGGCAGCTTTGAGGGGTTCTGATCACTACCTTTGACTCGGCGTTCCTGTTACCACTTCGGGGCAGTGACAATGATGTCTTCAGCTGTAAAGAGCGGGTATCGGGGAAGATCTCTCACTTCCCTAGTGATCAGTACAAGGCCTTCGGGCTGTCAACGGGATCGAGTGCCACTCACTACACTCAAATCTATCATTCCTGACTAAGTGTAATGCTTTAGCAATATGACTGTACTACATGATTCCAAACTTATACAAATTTCATTATCTTACAGCTAACGATAAAATCTCAGGCATGGCTAATGATAAGAACAGAAAATATCATATCAAAATGTGTGTGTGCGGTCGAATAAATCGCAGTGCGGACGCCAAGGCGCATGTCAAGAAGGCGGGCACCGGCCACATGATTATCTTGAATAGGGTTGCGTGTGTGAAGTGTAGAGTGCTGAAGGGTGATGAGGATGAGACGCGTTTCTACAGAGTGCATGCTGACTGTAGTGGTGGTTTAGTGAGTGACTTGAGATTTACGCAGTTGATTGTGGAAGAGAGGGAGCGAATGTTGGCGATCGAGTGAGAAGGTAAGGTTGAGAATGTTGTTGAGAATGATGAGTTGGCGAGAGCGGTTGCGTCGTTGGAGGGTGAGATTGAGCGAAAGAGAGTGCTTGAGAGTGATGATGAGGATGATGTGGATTTAGATAGGGAGCGTGTGAGGAAGTTGAGCTCTTCGTCGTCGGAGGTGTCAAACATTGTCATCACCGACCCCCCGAAGAGCTCATCTCCCCCAAAAGTGAAGAGTGGTGGGATTCGTGTGCAGTCGGCGAGGTGGTTGAAGGATGAAGAGAAGAGGCATGTTTCGCAGCAGATGGCGCATGATTTGTTGGTGAATAAGTATGAGAGTTTGAAGAAAGTGAAGGATGAAGTTGTGAAGGAGTTGGATGAGTTGAAAAAGAAGGAACTGAAGTCGAAGGAGGTAGCGGATGAAAATATTAGAATGAGGCGTAGTGTGACTGATTTGAAGAATAAGACGCGAGAGTTGGAAGAGAAGAATGATGAGTGTGAGAAGAGGGCGAGTGCTGCGGAGAGAAGAATGAGAGATGCAGAAGCGAAGTTTGAGGAGATGATGAAGGAGATGAGTGTGTTGAGAGCGAGGAATGTTGAGTTGGAGAGGACTGTGGCTCGGCGGGGTGATGAGAGGCAGGCGTATGAGAAGTTGGAGCGCATGAGGGATGAGTGGGAACGTGTGAATGAGGATCGTTTGTTTGAATTTCACATCCCTATTCGGGATAATCATTTGGCCGGCGAAGTACTCGTCAATCAAAATCTGGACGAGTCCATCCTATGTTATAACGGCCATCCGACGAAAAAATGTCTCCATGCCAGCCTGAGAATGCGCGGTCACTTACATAAATTCTCGATTCGGAAGCGCGCGAGACTGCCAAAGGATGGCTAACTTGGTAAGTGAAAAGTAAATAAGATAGTATATCCTATTCTAATACATATCATTTTCATTGCAGATCTTTGCCCGCCTTCACCACCCCATCACGACACTCCCGAGAACGAACCATCGGCTCTCTTAAGGGCCACCTAGGGGCAAGACATGATAGAACCTCCACGCGGTTTGCCCTGGGCAGTCTTCGGACTGGCGAATACTATCATTAAGTTGAATCTGCTATCAGTCAACTTGAACGTTGCGTCGCGTTAGAGGGGTATATAAACCACTGCCTCTCATTTCATTTCATTTCAATCATGCAGACGCCGAACAGTCAAGTCAGCTCTCCTCGCGGACCGCAGTTAAGGCCGCGAAATTTATTTGAGGAGTTTGTCAGGCTAGAGGAGCAAGACAGAGTTTATAATAATCTTGCTCGGATTGGCAATCCGATGACAGCAACTGCTGTCAATCCAACGGAATGGCGATACATTCCACTTTTTAGCCATGTACCAGTTAGTGTGGAAGTCCACAGTGCTACCAAAGAGAGAGTCAAAGACTCTCTCAGCAGAATTGGTAGGATGTAAGATGACGTTACTCCAGAGAACGAACCACCGGCTCTCTTAAGGGCCACCATGGGGCAAGATTTGATAGAACCTCCTCGCGGTTTGCCCTGGGCAGTCTTCGGACTGGCGAATACTATCATTAAATTGAATCTGCTATCAGTCAACTTGAACGTTGCAAATGAAGTTCGGTGTAATACTTCCTTTCGACGGGCGTTCCTGTAAAGGGCGGCGGTGAAACCGTAGCTATGTATACCGCAAGGGACATTCGGCAATGGTCAATCTTGTTTAACCTCTCTGCGTCATGTTTGCAAGTGATTGCCTCTGTCTCAACGTAGTATGCATTCGCGTCAGGGCGACATTTAGCCAACTGTCGAAGGTTGCCTTATAAACTTTCCATTGCATACGTTATGAGAACCATGAGTTCTACCTGTCTCTATCAATGAGACGAATTGATGAATGGAATGAAATGGGAGGACACTCACGCGCCACACGCAACATAACACACCTCTCTTCCGTAGTCTAACAAGCTCTTTACACATGGATCGCAGTCGACTGCTATCCCAGAATCATGTAAGCTATCTTAATTTTATTTAACACTATTTCAACTACCATCATCACCCATATGAAGTGTCATAAGATTTACAAGTTAGACTAAGCGTTCTACTATTTGTAAATGAAAGATATAGTTTCACCAGTTTACAAGTTAAAAGTAAAGTTTCAATAGTGTGTACGTTAGAAATAAAATTTTAGCTGTTTGTATATCAAAATAAAGTTTCAAGAGTTTACAAGTTAGAAATAACGTTTCAATAGTGTGTATGATGGAAATAAAGTTTTAGCTGTTTGTATATCAAAATAAAGTTTCAAGAGTTTACAAGTTAGAAATAACGTTTCAATAGTGTGTATGATGGAAATAAAGTTTTAGCTGTTTGTATATCAAAATAAAGTTTCAAGAGTTTACAAGTTAGAAATAAAGTTTCAATAGTGTATATGTTAGAAATAAAGGTGTAACTGTTTGTAAAAATAAGACCGCAAGATTTACTAGTTTACAAGTTATACTAAGTGTAAATTAAAAATAAAATTATATCTGTTCACGAGTTAAAGCGTTGATGCAACGATGAACAATTAATAAGCTGAAAAGTTTTAGATTCACTTTAACATTACCATATGTTTACAGATAGAAATGTATCACAGCAAAGCTACTTCATGAGTTAGTTTGCCAGGAGTGTATCATCTCAAACTTTTACTCCATCGTTGAAATTTCATGACGACTTTTTGCTAAACGAAAGTTAACACCAGAGGAGCGGAGGGGTGGGTGGTATAAAATACGCCTACAGCACTGAGAGAGTTGGAGTGCATGAGCTATGTACATTCTTTTGACGACGAGAGGAGCGATTCAGCCGATGGCGCAGGTAGTTTCCCAAAGCATGGAGGACATTGTTTAGGTGACTCTAAGGACGTATGTCGAGCTTCCTTCAGTGATAGGCTTCCAACTCATGATGAATGATGATATGCTTACGACCTACATTCAACCATTGGTGTATGCGCACACCCTCCCCCACAACGAGCTTGTCTCCCACATTGTATTCATGAGTGTGGCTCAAAGTAGGAAATTGATTGATGAGACTTTGCTGAAATATCCAAGGCGTGTATTCAAGCATGGTCGCCTACTGTTGGAGTATTATTATCAATGGCGCGACGACACACATTTGCCCACCCGTGTTTTACCACACCTATCAACGGAAGAATACAATAGAGCTTTAGTCGAGACGGTGAAAGGAGACGATGAGCGCTAGCGGGCGAATAAAGCATCGGTGAGAGTGGGAATCAACTTGATGTTATTGTCCAATGAGGATCATCATCCAATGAGAATCAAGCATTTCTATATAAATAGCTAGCCTTCCACAGTGAGAATCATTCCATCATTGAATCACACGAGTGACGGACGCACATTTCCTCTCTCTAGTTCCCTATTCTATTATCCAACTAAAATGGTAAGTCGCTACTTTCCTCCCTCTCCTCCCTTGAACGTAAACTTAATACAATCTTATTCATTTTCAGGCATCTTCTACATCTACTACACTGACAGAACAAAATGGTGGCCAGACGTTACAAGGTTCGCTACGATCAGATCATCTACGACTGAGACCATTAGAAGAAACAACCAAGGTACATAATCCTACACCGCTACAGCGTAAATTTAAACAAGTCTTGCGTCATGAGGATCACAGCGTAGTACTGCGAACGGGAATGCTCCCTTCCACTGATGTGAAGATATTGAGCAATCTGTATGGGGATTACATACTCATCCCCGTGAGTCCGTACATTCGCCACCAACTTGACATTATTGAAGAGTACGTGACATTAAATATGGACATTCCTACTCCTCTTGCTCAAGAGTGGAAGGCGAGAGATGAAAAGGATACTCCCTATAGAAAGATTTGGGATGGCAATCATTTTTGCCTACCATTATTACATTGGTGTAGTTATTATAAAAAGGATGGAGATCAATCAATACCCATCAGATGTGATGAGCTCGGAAAAGGTACTTGGGATATCATTTTCAAAGTGAATGGACTATATTATGGTCAGCACAAGGATAACAAAATAGCCTCTCTTTCGATATACGCTGAATCCATCCTATATATTCCAAAGCCACCCAGCGTAGATGACATTATTGACGAAATCCTTAACGGGGGTGGTACGAAGCGCAAGTCGGAGAAGAATGCTGCATCAAAACGCAAATCAAAGAAGGAGAATTACTAGTCCTTTCCTAACTCTACCCCATGACAATTCGCTTATGTGCTTTGAGTGTCGTAGACGTGGTCTTATTAGATACATTTTACTTCTTCGTTGCCATCATATCATTTGTGTATTTTGTCGTGAAAAGCATCGATGTAATTCTTCATTTTGTAATATGTTATAGAACGTTTCCTTAGATGTGTAAATTTCCGTTTTAGGCTTCTATCATCATTTTTATGGATTGTGAGGGTGAACCTGTACAGGAGCTCAATGCTATTGCTATGAACAATTGGACATATCAGATTGTCAGTGTCTATCATCAACATGCCAACTGTGATCCCAATGTTGATCAGTGGGCGAGAAAACACATTCATGGACTTAATCTGAAATATTTGCAAGACTATGGCTTTTCTTGTGAGAGTACTCTTCTTATTGACTTTAAACGATGGTTAGCTGCTTTCAATGTTATACGCATCTTTTGTAATAATCCTGGTAAGGAGAGGAAAGTATTTCCCAATCTAATCATTGATGATATTTTGCTCCCACCTTGGGATAGTAGAGTGAATCAACACTATCATGAAGTCACGAAACGTTTTAAGGATTTGTCTGTTCCTATTTTGTCTGTTCGTTGTAGTAGCTACGTTCATAACCAATGCTTCTTTCCTCCTTACCTCAGCACTGCCAAAGTCCTGTATAGTTATCATTGCTCGCTGTATGATAGTTACCAGCTGTATCTATTTTATCTCTTTCAAACCATCGATTTATAATGCATGCTTGTTACCGTTATTCAATAAATGTTACTATGAGAAGAGTTGTTGTTGTTTTCATGCAACGGATGGGTTAGTTAAAGGGTGATCATATCTTTTTCAAATGACAGTGGAACACTGACTTCCATGATGAAGATTTAAACAGTTAGATTTGATGACGAATAAGATTTACTAGTTTGCAAGTTAGACTAAGCGTTGTATTATTTGTAAATGAAAGATATAGTTTCAACAGTTTACAGATTAAAAATAAAGTTTCAATAGTGTATGTGTTATAAATAAAGTTTAAGCTGTTTCTATGTTAGAAATAAAATAAAGTTTCAACCATTTACAAGTTAAAAATAAAGTTTTAACCGTTGTACGTTAGAAATAAAGTTACATCTGTTTGTAAAAATAAGATTGCGAGATTGAATAGTTTGTAAGTTAGACTACGCGTTCCACTATTTGTAAATGAAAGATATAGTTTCAACAGTTTACAGATTACAAAATAAAGTTTCAATAGTGTGTATGTTAAAAAAGAAAGTTTAAGCTTTTTGTGTGTTAGAAATAGAATAAAGTTTCAACAGTTTGTAGATTAAAAATAAAGTTTCAACCGTTTACAAGTTAAAAATAAAGTTTCAATAGTTTACAAGTTAAGAATAAAGTTTCAATAGTGTGTATGTTAAGAATAAAGTTCTATCTGTTTATATGTTAGAAATAGAATGAAGTTTCACCAATTTACAAGTTAAGAATAAAGTTCTATCTGTTTGTATGTTAGAAATAAAATGAAGTTTCACCAGTTGGCAAGTTAATGATGAAGATTTAAAAAATTAGATTTGATGACGAATAAGATTTACTAGTTTGCAAGTTAGACAAAGCGTTGTATTATTTGTAAATGAAAGATATAGTTTCAACAGTTTACAGATTAAAAATAAAGTTTCAATAGTGTATGTGTTATAAATAAAGTTTAAGCTGTTTCTATGTTAGAAATAAAATAAAGTTTCAACCATTTACAAGTTAAAAATAAAGTTTCAACCGTTGTACGTTAGAAATAAAGTTACATCTGTTTGTAAAAATAAGATTGCGGGATTTAATAGTTTGTAAGTTAGACTAAGCGTTCCACTATTTGTAAATGAAAGATATAGTTTCAACAGTTTACAGATTACAAAATAAAGTTTCAATAGTGTGTATGTTAAAAAATAAAGTTTAAGCTTTTTGTGTGTTAGAAATAGAATAAAGTTTCAACAGTTTGTAGATTAAAAATAAAGTTTCAACCGTTGTACGTTAGAAATAAAGTTACATCTGTTTGTAAAAATAAGACTGCGGGATTTAATAGTTTGTAAGTTAGACTAAGCGTTCCACTATTTGTAAATGAAAGATATAGTTTCAACAGTTTACAGATCACAAAATAAAGTTTCAATAGTGTGTATGTTAAAAAATAAAGTTTAAGCTTTTTGTGTGTTAGAAATAGAATAAAGTTTCAACAGTTTGTAGATTAAAAATAAAGTTTCAACCGTTTACAAGTTAAAAATAAAGTTTCAATAGTTTACAAGTTAAAAATAAAGTTTCAATAGTTTACAAGTTAAGAATAAAGTTTCAATAGTGTGTATGTTAAGAATAAAGTTCTATCTGTTTATATGTTAGAAATAGAATGAAGTTTCACCAATTTACAAGTTAAGAATAAAGTTCTATCTGTTTGTATGTTAGAAATAAAATGAAGTTTCACCAGTTGGCAAGTTAATGATGAAGATTTAAACAGTTAGATTTGATGACGAATAAGATTTACTAGTTTGCCAGCTAGACTAGGAGTTGTATTATTTGTAAATGAAAGATATAGTTTCAACAGTTTACAGATTAAAAATAAAGTTTCAATAGTGTATGTGTTATAAATAAAGTTTAAGCTGTTTCTATGTTAGAAATAAAATAAAGTTTCAACCATTTACAAGTTAAAAATAAAGTTTCAACCGTTGTACGTTAGAAATAAAGTTACATCTGTTTGTAAAAATAAGATTGCGGAATTTAATAGTTTGTAAGTTAGACTAAGCGTTCCACTATTTGTAAATGAAAGATATAGTTTCAACAGTTTACAGATTACAAAATAAAGTTTCAATAGTGTGTATGTTAAAAAAGAAAGTTTAAGCTTTTTGTGTGTTAGAAATAGAATAAAGTTTCAACAGTTTGTAGATTAAAAATAAAGTTTCAACCGTTTACAAGTTAAAAATAAAGTTTCAATAGTTTACAAGTTAAGAATAAAGTTTCAATAGTGTGTATGTTAAGAATAAAGTTCTATCTGTTTATATGTTAGAAATAGAATGAAGTTTCACCAGTTTACAAGTTAAGAATAAAGTTCTATCTGTTTGTATGTTAGAAATAAAATGAAGTTTCATCAGTTTACAAGTTAAGAATAAAGTTCTATCTGTTTGTATGTTAGAATAAAACAAAGTTTCAACCGTTAAAAATAAAGTTTTAATAGTTTGCAAGTTAAAACTAATGTTTCAATAGTGCGTATGTTAAGAATAAAGTTTTATCTGTTTGTATGTTAGAAATAAAATGAAGCTTCACCAGTTTACAAGTTAAGAATAAAGTTTTATCAGCTTGTATGTTAGAAATAAAATGAAGCTTCAGCAGTTTACAGATTAAAATAAAGTTTCAATAGTGTGTATGATGGAAATAAAGTTTAAGCGCTTTGTGCGTTAGAAATATAGTTTCAGCCGTTTACAAGTTAAAAATAAAGTTTCAGCAGTGTGTACGTTAGAAATAAAGTTTTAGCTGTTTATATGTTAGAAATAGAATGAAGTTTCACCAATTTACAAGTTAAGAATAAAGTTCTATCTGTTTGTATGTTAGAAATAAAATGAAGTTTCACCAGTTGGCAAGTTAATGATGAAGATTTAAACAGTTAGATTTGATGACGAATAAGATTTACTAGTTTGCAAGTTAGACTAAGCGTTGTATTATTTGTAAATGAAAGATATAGTTTCAACAGTTTACAGATTAAAAATAAAGTTTCAATAGTGTATGTGTTATAAATAAAGTTTAAGCTGTTTCTATGTTAGAAATAAAATAAAGTTTCAACCATTTACAAGTTAAAAATAAAGTTTCAACCGTTGTACGTTAGAAATAATGTTACATCTGTTTGTAAAAATAAGATTGCGGGATTTAATAGTTTGTAAGTTAGACTAAGCGTTCCACTATTTGTAAATGAAAGATATAGTTTCAACAGTTTACAGATCACAAAATAAAGTTTCAATAGTGTGTATGTTAAAAAATAAAGTTTAAGCTTTTTGTGTGTTAGAAATAGAATAAAGTTTCAACAGTTTGTAGATTAAAAATAAAGTTTCAACCGTTTACAAGTTAAAAATAAAGTTTCAATAGTTTACAAGTTAAGAATAAGGTTACAATAGTGTGTATGTTAAAAATAAAGTTCTATCTGTTTATATGTTAGAAATAGAATGAAGTTTCACCAGTTTACAAGTTAAGAATAAAGTTCTATCTGTTTGTATGTTAGAAATAAAATGAAGTTTCACCAGTTTACAAGTTAAGAATAAAGTTTTATCTGTTTTTATGTTAGAATAAAACAAAGTTTCAACCGTTAAAAATAAAGTTTCAATAGTTTGCAAGTTAAAACTAATGTTTCAATAGTGCGTATGTTAAGAATAAAGTTTTATCTGTTTGTATGTTAGAAATAAAATGAAGCTTCACCAGTTTACAAGTTAAGAATAAAGTTTTATCAGCTTGTATGTTAGAAATAAAATGAAGTTTCAGCAGTTTACAGATTACAAAATAAAGTTGCAATAGTGTGAATGTTAAAAAATAAAGTTTAAGCTTTTTGTGTGTTAGAAATAGAATAAAGTTTCAACAGTTTGTAGATTAAAAATAAAGTTTCAACCGTTTACAAGTTAAAAATAAAGTTTCAATAGTTTACAAGTTAAGAATAAAGTTTCAATAGTGTGTATGTTAAGAATAAAGTTCTATCTGTTTATATGTTAGAAATAGAATGAAGTTTCACCAGTTCTCAAGTTAAGAATAAAGTTCTATCTGTTTGTATGTTAGAAATAAAATGAAGTTTCATCAGTTTACAAGTTAAGAATAAAGTTCTATCTGTTTGTATGTTAGAATAAAACAAAGTTTCAACCGTTAAAAATAAAGTTTTAATAGTTTGCAAGTTAAAACTAAAGTTTCAATAGTGCGTATGTTAAGAATAAAGTTTTATCTGTTGCATGTTAGAAATAAAATGAAGCTTCACCAGTTTACAAGTTAAGAATAAAGTTTCAGCTGTTTACAAGTTAAGAATAAAGTTTCAATAGTGTGTATGTTAAGAATAAAGTTCTATCTGTTTGTATGTTAGAAATAAAATGAAGTTTCATCAGTTTACAAGTTAAGAATAAAGTTTTATCTGTTTGTATGTTAGAATAAAACAAAGTTTCAACCGTTAAAAATAAAGTTTTAATAGTTTGCAAGTTAAAACTAATGTTTCAATAGTGCGTATGTTAAGAATAAAGTTTTATCTGTTTGTATGTTAGAAATAAAATGAAGCTTCATTAGTTTACAAGTTAAGAATAAAGTTTTATCAGCTTGTATGTTAGAAATAAAATGAAGTTTCAGCAGTTTATAGATTAAAATAAAGTTTCAATAGTGTGTATGATGGAAATAAAGTTTAAGCGCTTTGTGCGTTAGAAATATAGTTTCAGCCGTTTACAAGTTAAAAATAAAGTTTCAGCAGTGTGTACGTTAGAAATAAAGTTTTAGCTGTTTATATGTTAGAAACAAAATAAAGTTTCAACAGTTTACAAGTTGAAAAATGAAGTTTCAACAGTGTGTACGTTAGAAATAAATGAAAGTAAGAACTTCATCGTATGAGTATTCAAAGCATGTTTTGTAAATCAAATGTGTGTAGTACTGACATGATAGAATCGCGTTAGAAATAAAGTTTCAGCCGTTGACAAGTTAAAAATAGAGTTTCAACAGTGTGTACATTAGAAATAAAGTTTTAGCTGTTTATATGTTAGAAACAAAATAAAGTTTACAACACATTTGATTTACAAAACATGCTTTGAATACTTTCCCGATTTACTAGGACCCGAGACAATCATGGATGAGTCATTTTCTAAACGGAAATCCACCTTGTCAAATCATAAAAGTCAGACATATATTCCATGCATCATGTATTAAACATAACTTAAAATAGTTTCCAGAACATAGAATCATTTCCAGAATAAAGAAGAGGTGGAATAAAACGTCCACGTGTACATGTCTTAAAGAGCGAGTTTTCAAGAGCAGTCACCATTTCACTCATCAATGTCCTTTCCATGTCATTGGTAAGAGGATTCATATTTTACCGTGCAAATGATTCCTTCAACATGTTGGGAAAGGCGCGACGATGGATTTCGTAGGCACTACGAACAATGAAATAATGTTCAATATAGTTCAACACAGACCACTTCTCATTGACACACTGTCCTGCTTTGTACCATGAGGATGACACATACCACTGACTCTCCTGGTTGTGTTCCACCATATCCTTGAACATTTCGAGGAATCGATTGATCCATTTCTCGGCTTGTATTTGATCACCGTCAAAGATATGCAGCGCGTGTGACTCTTCCCGGATGCGAATGTACACACCGAGTGCTTGCGCCTTGGCATAATCCGTCCTCATCCTCTTCCAATCCTCCTCCTCCGTGGGTTGAGCACTCCACCTTTGAGAAAGCATGCTTGTCATCTCATCCTCCTTTTGTTTCATAAGCACAGTGCTGTCCTCTGATCGGGATAGATGATCGAGATCCTCTATAAAGTGTTTGAGTTCCTCCCAATCAATGTCCTGTTTAGGTTGCACCATGTGTATGAGATTAAATAAACCACTGGAGGGAATGTGTGCCTTCTTTATATCGAGTGTCAGCTTTGTATTCTTCTTCTTTTCCTCCACCGCTGTGCTCTGACATTCCTCCACCTGTTTGATACGGACTTGGATTTGATTCACAGTAAAACAGAGTTTCAGAGTCTTTGTCTGTGGATTACAGTATATGCCTGTGACGCGGAAGATGGTATTTGCTTGAAGGAAGGTATTCTCCTTGAGATTGGAAAGAAGATGTCCAAGAGTGGCCAAACTAACTTTCTTGTTCTTTCCATTCTCCTTCATCAGGAAGATGGGCGTGTCCTGCTTCAACTTCATAAAGACACTGTCGTAGGCCGATTTCTTGTGTACATAACCGAGACAGGAGATGAGGTTGTAGGCAGATTCGGGTTGGACTTGTTTGTAGAGGGATTTTATCGCATCTTCCAATGTCTCCAGATCGCGTGAGACGGCTTAAGAAATGGTGAAGAGGGAGGAGAGTTGATCGGAACCGTACCCAGCGTCATTGTACGTTTGTGCACGCCATCCATAAAATCCCGTGGCAAACACGAGTTTTGAGATGTCTCGTCGTGATTGCCAATCCATCGCATTCATCATCGCATTCTCTCCGCGAATGGGATAATATCCAGTGATACCCCATTGCTTGCCCAATACCAGACGTGTGATGGGCAGAGGCTCCAACTGTGGATGTGCTTTGGTAAGGTAGTTCTTCTCGGCTTTCCCATTCGTATGGAAATAGGGTTCCGTCGCTTCAACAAAGACTGGCTTCGATGTCGGTGTATCTGACGAATACGTGACTTTCATCTTCTTCGCGAGAGGAGCTTCCGACGTGTTCGTACGTTTACCCATGACTGAATGAAAATGATTGAAATGGCTCAGTTTATATAGAGTTGAGCGTGGGAAAATTTCTTCTCATTGGTTGACGCCCACGCATACAAGTGCTCTGATTGATGCTCCGTCAAATTCGCGATGAATCATTCATTTTTGGCGGTGTACGGGAATTGTCCCTTTTTGTAGGTCAAATTCACGAGATAACGCTTGATTTCATGGGAATTTGCTGAGTCATTTTACGATAACATGGGTGATGACATTCAATGTCAATTGAGTAAAAATTTGAAAAAACTCCTTGGTTTTTCAATGCTACAAACTGTGTTCACTGCTGCGCATACGATTGGTATAGAAACACCAATGACACTTTATAACCATGAACAGCACCTTTACATTCAAAGTGATTTGATTCTACCTATTTCTGTTGGTGAGAAAAAAGAATACATTTTACACGATTTCATTCATGATAAAGACGCTTCATATGGAATAGTCGAGAAGATGTTTGAATCTATTTTCTATCATCCCGTCGTCAAACAAACTAAACCCTCTATTGCTATCAAAATTACCAATGGTTTACAAGAGTGCATCCATGTGAAAGATACTAAATCCCTCGTAACTTTAGTGTTTCGGAAAACAAAGTGAAGTCATTGTGATATGTTTATTGAAATAAAAATATGTATATGAAAAAGTCTTTTCACAGATATAGGGGGAATGAGCTAACTGTAGGCATATATTCACAAGGAAGAAACGATCTCATGCGATACATAAAACAACCATGTATATCTACAAAAAGCAACATCAAAATACTGAGTTAAAGTTGATTATGTCAATACATCTCCTGAATGTGGTAGCGTGAGTTTTATACTTTTGGGTGGAGGTATGTTTGTGTCAGGATGTCCATGTGGAAGAGATGTGTTATGTCCTATCCAACACCTCTTATCTTCCCATGCTGAAAGTGCTCGTTTCTTGAACGTGTACGTTTTCACAGTATGAACTTGAGATTTTAGGATTGTCATATTGACAAACGTTATAGTTTTATTTTTATAGGCCTTCTTATAGGACCGATGTTTCATTTTGTGAACAATGGATTTTGATATACCTTTAGCACGCTTAATACTATCTGCACATTCTTTTAATTTTATGGAATACATTTTAGGACGGAGGAGAATCATTTCATCTATTTCCTTTCCTGCTGTTTCATCCTTAAAACAACCAAGTTTGGCTTTATTCTGTATGGAATAGAGTGGATGAGTGGGATTGTAGTTAGATGTGTCGAAATATTTTTCTAATGACTTGCCTACTTCATTAAAATTTAAATCTTTTTGAGTGGTAATTCCTAAAAAGAAACTATCTGTATCACCACCCAGCAAGCGAACCTCTTTTACGAGAGGGCATGGTTTTAATATTTTGTAGAAGAGTTGATACATTTCAAGCTTGGAATAATCTAAAACGGCTTGCCCAATATAGATGGGTTTGCACAACTCAACTTCTGATTTAATCATTTTAACACCTACAAGATCCTCATCGATAATGTCTCTATCAATGAAAAGAGGTGATGAGGTCAATTTGTGATATTTTTGTTCATCAACGACTAGTTTGTAGTTCATACGTTTTCTGACATCCTCCATGGTCTTTCCGAAAAGACTTTTATTCTTATATTTATAAAAATCCTTTTCAAAATTATTTTGGGCGAGTGCACGTTTTTGACTTTTACTATCTATGTAGGGTTTGAGGAAGGCTTTCTGTCTAAATTTGATAATGCGGTGAACTGACTTTAGAAGCATGCCCATTTCTAAATAGAATTTTAGTATGCAAAAGTGTACGAGATAATTTTTCTTATCATATTGGGTGAGTAAAAGTTTGCGGCATGGTTTGTACCTTGGCTGTCCACACTCTGTTAAGTTATTATGAAATTGTGACATGAATGGTGAAAACATATCTTCAGTCACTTCACCAGATTCAGGTGCGAGTGGGAAATCAGCAGTTTTATTTTTAATGCTATTTGGATAAATCAAATCCACTTCAAAATAATATCCCCAATCACCTTCATCTGGAATCTTCAGTATGTTTGAAGGGTTGGAGTAATACTCAAGCTCATCTTGATTTAACCAACTAAACTCGGAATGAGGTAGTGGTTTAGACAGTGAACTACCATATAAGTTATTTTGGTCATAGTACTTTAGGTGGATATGATCATCACCTACTGTTTCAGATTTTATATGATGTTTATTTACAAATGTGAGACCACCGCGTATTCCGCGCTCAAATATATTATACATCTCCGGGTCTTGTAACAGATGAATGGTCTCACCAGTCATTTTAAAGGCTGATTTAAAGGACATGGCTGGTAGACTGACAAAGTGGATAGGATCTAATTTGTCTTCTTCTAATGCCACTCGTCGAAATTCCTGAAAGACATCAGCCAGCAAAATGACATCTAATTCTAAGTAAGCGATCATATAATCGCCAAACGTTTTACAATTAAATTTTATCCATGCCTCTTGAGCATGTTCATAATCTTCTACTGGACAATCTTCACCCGTAAAATCGTTTTGGAATTTGTCAATGGATGGAAGGGTTGTTTCATTTAGTTTAGACATTGAGCTAAAATACGCATAAGGAAAGACTCCTTTGCGAGTGATTATTTCATCCGTTAAGTTTGGATAGTGTTTCTTCAAAGTTTGACTATGGGGAAGAAACTTGAGATTACGAACGAGAGAAGCTAGTGACGCTGACATGAATTGGAATGAATCTAAAAATTTTATTTCGAAGAAGACTGTCTTATTTTCTTTAGTTTTATCTACTGGTACTTTTGCTGTCATTGCCATGAATTTTTCTCTCGCTTGTGCTATTACATTAAACTGCCACGATTTCATCTGGCTCAACCCTCCTTTTATGAGCATATGACTGTCATAGCCCTTAAAGTTATGAAAAATGACGGTAGTACACGACGTCTCAACCTAAGTGAAAAGTTACATTTGGAGCAGAGTGCGTTTCTAAATTTACCAGTGATGTGATCATGATCACGCACTTTCTTAATTTTATCGTCATCAAACGTTTTATGACATTTAGGACAGGATGTGCAACTTTCAAATTTTTGTTTGTTTTCATCTGACATATGTAGTGACTTACGCTGCAATTGGGAATCATATGATTGTTGAAATTTAGCAGCTTTATCGAGAAATTCTAGAAATTTTGAAATGCAATCTTCACCTTGCCAAGTATGCATTTTGTTTTGTCTATTCCTAAAGTGGTCATGCCATACTTCATAGCAGGATATGGCTGCTGGCTTGTGGATGATATCATCAATGTAGCATTCTATGTCTGCGTAAATGACACGCAGGGGACTTAATTCGTCACCATTATCCCTATGTGAAAATATTTTATCTTTGGGCATGCGTTCCATTTGTAATTTACCTCGCTTGCACCATTCATAGTGAGTTTCAAATTTATCTTTACTCCAAAAGGAGCGGATGCAGCGGTCGCATACAAAATGTTCAGCTCTTTTAGAGTGCTCCAAGTGAGTGTACAAGCGAGAGATTTTGGGAATACCACAGTAGTGCCATTCCTCGCTATCATCTTGTTTTACTAATAAGAGGTTGCCTACACGTTCATAACAAGTTGAACGTGAATTATAGCGGGCACCCTTCAACCCCTTCTCCCACACGTGAACGACAATTTTAATCTTATTATGTTTTTCGAACGTTTCTACATCTTTGATTTTCATGTTGTTACTATCACAACCTTCAAAGTCTAGTTCATCCTCCCACTGTCTATAGCTATAGGTGCGATCTCGGTGCGCGTTGATATCATTATAGTGAAGGATGGATAGGACTGCATATTTGAAACACTGTGATTTACAATCGACATTGATGACAGCTTTCTTATTATACAACGTTTTTGGTAGTTTAAATGTACCTCGAGCTGCATGACTTTCTAATAGTGAAATTTTGAATATGGCTGAGTCCACACCATCAAAAATGAGAGCGCTGTCGCGTTGATTGAATTTATCTACATTTGATTTTAAACATTGAATGTGAAAATTTAGCCAAGACTCGCAGTCTACAACTTCGGTTGCGTAAGAGGAAGGAACATGAAACTGTAATCTCTCCGTCACTTGACCCGTTTGAAAATCTATCTTAATATATTTTAGTTTAAGGTAGATGAGCGCTTTCATTCTAAAATTGTCTAAATTGTTGAAGAGCGCTTCGATAATGTTAGAATTTTGAAGGAGCCACTCAGGAAAATCTACTATTTGAGTATTGGACTCCATGCAGTAGTCGCGTACTAAATTATTATGTGAAACATTAATGAGGGAGATGGTAGAGGTACCGTTGGTGTAGTGATCATTTGCATGCGTGTGTTGAAGTCTGTGCGAAGATCGCTGAAAGTGACTATCAAAAGAAAGAGGGCACAAATCGCAAGGAAAGGAGATGTCATCGTCAGAATCAACTTCACCTCCGGAGATTGACGCCGCTTTGCGTTGACACATACGTTGTTTGATGTGTCGAAGGAGACTGTGCTTCCTTGTAAACATATGTCCGCAGTCGGCACATTCCCACTCGTTGCCTTGTCGCGAGAGTCCTGAGCTGGAACTCACATCACCTGAAAGAGAAATCATTCTATCATCTCTGTTCAAGTCTCAGTGTATTGTTACAACCTACCTTGACTCAACGACTCTAAACTTTCCTCGAGAAGGGAGGGCGTTGGTGATGAAGTTGATGGCTGAAATTGAGGAAGATGCTATTAACCACACGTTTGACGGAGATGAGTGAAGAAATTTTCAACTTACCATTTCAACGAAATCGAGTTTAAGGTTGATACTTCAACAAGATAGAGACTTCACGAGAGAGCAGTTTACTTGTACGCCTCAAATATAGAATTCGTCAGAGAACACTTCACTTATATGTCACAAAGACATAGTGAAATGACACGAATGTCACTTTACATATATACTTTCATATCCATCATTCATTGGCTGTTCATTCTGATTGGTTGCTTGTTGATACTTAAGAATTAGAAAACATTTCAAAGTTATTATTCACAGTCAACATGACAAGCCCTCCGACAACACCAAACACAAAATTTTCTTCTCCATCCTCAACACCAAACGCTCCAACGAAGGTAGAGAAGGTGTTATTACCAGCGGACAACGAAGAGAGTGTATGTGAGAAGGAGTGTCCCGACTTAACAGGCGTGAGGTGGAAGTATCTCCAGTACGATACTGACGATGTGATGGAGATCACCAGCACCAAGTTCCTCCACCAATTATGGGAGTGGTACACCCCTAACTCCCAGCCACGAACTATGGCGGAGTGGGAGTATATTGACAAAGTGAGGCTCGCAGTGGAAGAACGATTAAAGCACGTGAGCTGTTTTTGTTATCTATGTGAAGCCAGACTCTGGGACGATATTGACGATGAAGACCTTTTGAAATACATGCCATAATAAATTTTTATTTCGTATTATCTTTGCTTTCATACTGACTTACTTGAACGGGGCTTCAGTGGATGATTTAACCATGTATACATTTTCATTTGGAAATAGTAGCACGCTTAGTCTAACTTGTAAATCTTAAAACATTTCATATGGGCGATGATGATAGATGAAATAGTGTCAAATAAAATTAAGATAGCTTACACTTCTGATACAGGGATAGCAATCGACTGCGATCCATATGTAAAGAGCTTGTTAGACTACGGATGGGCTTAAGTGGATGATTTAACCATGTATACTTTTTCATTTGGAAATAGTAGCACGCTTAGTCTAACTTGTAAATCTTAAAACATTTCATATGGGCGATGATGATAGCAATCGACTGCGATCCATATGTAAAGAGCTTGTTAGACTACGGATGGGCTTAAGTGGATGATTTAACCATGTATACTTTTTCATTTGGAAATAATAGCACGCTTAGTCTAACTTGTAAATCTTAAAACATTTCATATGGGCGATGATGATAGATGAAATAGTGTCAAATAAAATTAAGATAGCTTACACTTCTGATACAGGGATAGCAATCGACTGCGATCCATATGTAAAGAGCTTGTTAGACTACGGATGGGCTTAAGTGGATGATTTAACCATGTATACTTTTTCATTTGGAAATAGTAGCACGCTTAGTCTAACTTGTAAATCTTAAAACATTTCATATGGGCGATGATGATAGTTGAAATAGTGTCAAATAAAATTAAGATAGCTTACACTTCTGATACAGGGATAGCAATCGACTGCGATCCATGTGTAAAGAGCTTGTTAGACTACGGAAGAGAGAAGTATGTTATGTTGCGTGTGGCGCGTGAGTGTCCTCCCATTTCATTCCATTCATCAATTCGTCTCATTGATAGAGACAGGTAGAACTCATGGTTCTCATAACGTATGCAATGGAAAGTTTTAGGCAACCTTCGACAGTTGGCTAAATGTCGCCCTGACGCGAATGCATACTACGTTGAGACAGAGGCAATCACTTGCAAACATGACGCAGAGAGGTTAAACAAGATTGACCATTGCCGAATGTCCCTTGCGGTATACATAGCTACGGGTTTCACCGCCGCCCTTTACAGGAACGCCCGTCGAAAGGAAGTATTACACCGAACTTCATTTGCAACGTTCAAGTTGACTGATAGCAGATTCAACTTAATGATAGTATTCGCCAGTCCGAAGACTACCCAGGGCAAACCGCGAGGAGGTTCTATCATGTCTTGCCCCATGGTGGCCCTTAAGAGAGCCGATGGTTCGTTCTCGGGGGTGTGAATTTAAGTTGACTATTGGCTGGAATAGTCAATGGGTATGACGGTTAGGTTGTCATAGACCCTATACCGCCGAGGTCGTGCTGGTGCATCTGGCACCTTTCGGATGCGAGTGGTATTCGGAGTCCACACCCCATCCGTCCAAACGATCTTCTCGATCTTCCCCTTCTTATCATCCTCCTCATCCCACTCGTCGAGGATGACGAACTCGGGAATGGCGTTGTCTTCATCAATGAAGACGGGAATATTGTTGGCAGATGTCGCTTCCATCGTGACTTGAAATTGAATGAGAAGCGCTACAAACTTCTGGCTTATATAGGGTTTTCAACAATGAATTGCTCAACAGCGAATCAGAATGCTTCAGGGATAGCAATCGACTGCATAACGTTCAAGTTGACTGATAGCAGATTCAACTTAATGATAGTATTCGCCAGTCCGAAGACTGCCCAGGGCAAACCGCGTGGAGGTTCTATCATGTCTTGCCCCTAGGTGGCCCTTAAGAGAGCCGATGGTTCGTTCTCGGGAGTGTCGTGATGGGGTGGTGAAGGCGGGCAAAGATCTGCAATGAAAATGATATGTATTAGAATAGGATATACTATCTTATTTACTTTTCACTTACCAAGTTAGCCATCCTTTGGCAGTCTCGCGCGCTTCCGAATCGAGAATTTATGTAAGTGACCGCGCATTCTCAGGCTGGCATGGAGACATTTTTTCGTCGGATGGCCGTTATAACATAGGATGGACTCGTCCAGATTTTGATTGACGAGTACTTCGCCGGCCAAATGATTATCCCGAATAGGGATGTGAAATTCAAACAAACGATCCTCATTCACACGTTCCCACTCATCCCTCATGCGCTCCAACTTCTCATACGCCTGCCTCTCATCACCCCGCCGAGCCACAGTCCTCTCCAACTCAACATTCCTCGCTCTCAACACACTCATCTCCTTCATCATCTCCTCAAACTTCGCTTCTGCATCTCTCATTCTTCTCTCCGCAGCACTCGCCCTCTTCTCACACTCATCATTCTTCTCTTCCAACTCTCGCGTCTTATTCTTCAAATCAGTCACACTACGCCTCATTCTAATATTTTCATCCGCTACCTCCTTCGACTTCAGTTCCTTCTTTTTCAACTCATCCAACTCCTTCACAACTTCATCCTTCACTTTCTTCAAACTCTCATACTTATTCACCAACAAATCATGCGCCATCTGCTGCGAAACATGCCTCTTCTCTTCATCCTTCAACCACCTCGCCGACTGCACACGAATCCCACCACTCTTCACTTTTGGGGAAGATGAGCTCTTCGGGGGGTCGGTGATGACAATGTTTGACACCTCCGACGACGAAGAGCTCAACTTCCTCACACGCTCCCTATCTAAATCCACATCATCCTCATCATCACTCTCAAGCACTCTCTTTCGCTCAATCTCACCCTCCAACGACGCAACCGCTCTCGCCAACTCATCATTCTCAACAACATTCTCAACAACATTCTCAACCTTACCCTCTCGCTCGATCGCCAACATTCGCTCCCTCTCTTCCACAATCAACTGCGTAAATCTCAAGTCACTCACTAAACCACCACTACAGTCAGCATGCACTCTGTAGAAACGCGTCTCATCCTCATCACCCTTCAGCACTCTACACTTCACACACGCAACCCTATTCAAGATAATCATGTGGCCGGTGCCCGCCTTCTTGACATGCGCCTTGGCGTCCGCACTGCGATTTATTCGACCGCACACACACATTTTGATATGATATTTTCTGTTCTTATCATTAGCCATGCCTGAGATTTTATCGTTAGCTGTAAGATAATGAAATTTGTATAAGTTTGGAATCATGTAGTACAGTCATATTCCTAAAGCATTACACTTAGTCAGGAATGATAGATTTGAGTGTAGTGAGTGGCACTTGATCCCGTCGACAGCCCGAAGGCCTTGTACTGATCACTAGGGAAGTGAGAGATCTTCCCCGATACCCGCTCTTTACAGCTGAAGACATCATTGTCACTGCCCCGAAGTGGTAACAGGAACGCCGAGTCAAAGGTAGTGATCAGTAGCTGGGATCTAACCCCTCAAAGCTGCCTTAGACATAGTTAAATTTCAAATCTGACAGCAGATTTGAACTCAGCATACTTGAAAACCTTAGTCTACATGTTAAAACTTTGAAAAAACTGAAAATTAAGAATTTTTAAAAAATTCCGCATTTTACTACTCATACTACTTTTAAAAAATTTTATCAGTAGTAAAGACACTATCAAACTCTATCATACAAACTTTGAAGTAAGAAGATAGCTTGCCTACTTCAAAAGATAGAGTCCTTTGAAACACCCGATATCGGGAGCTCAGAGCGACGACCGTCGCTTACCTCGTCTTTCGATGAAGTGATCAGACTTACGTTGTCGGGGGTTTATATATGCTCGGAAGAAAACTTAAAATGGCTCTATCTCCAAAAGTATTCATCGTAGCGACATGCGGTTTGTTGCAAACGATTCGTCTCATCATTTTCTATCATATGACACCTGAACCATTCTCATATGACCACGGGAAGTTGGTCCGTCAGCACATGTCCATGTAACATGCCACAAGTGAAAAAATTCCGAAGTGTGAGAGCTCCAGTGTGGTGAAAATTTTGAAAAATTTAAAACCTCCGAATTTCGACCTGGGACCATTACCAAAACATTTTTCATCAAATTTCACTGACCCCCCCTCCCCCCCTCGTTCAGAGAAATTTGATGAAAAATGTTTTGGTGACGGTCCCAGGTCGAAATGCCACACTTTGGAAAATTTTCAAAATTTTGCCCATACAAAGCCACTCTGACACTTAGGATTTTTTCAGGTGAGCTCCGACCTAAAATCTTAAATGGCGTCTCACATCTAAACGAAGACAGATATGAACAAGCCGATTCTTTCAGTGAATTTGTCTCACTCTTAGCTTTCAAACGAGCTATGGCACAACAAAATCCGTCCACTGGAAGCCAAGATCGAAGCGAGCTCTCCCGAGGGGGGGGGTCAGCGAAATTTGATGAAAAATGTTTTGGCGACGGTTCCAGGTCGAAATGCCACACTTTGGAAAATTTTCAAAATTTTGCCCATACAAAGTCACTCTGACACTTAGGATTTTTCAGGTGAGCGAGCTCCGACCTAAAATCTTGTAACAGCTCTAACTTTTGAACGGCTGGTCCGATTGACTTGCGGCAAAAAATGTCGTCCAGCAGTTTTTTCTCCTCTTTCAAACGAGTAGCTGTAAGACAAAATCCGTCCACTAGAACCAAAGTTAGAAGATCGCTGTCGGGGGGGGGGGGGTCAGCGAAATTTGATGAAAAATGTTTTGGTGACGGTCCCAGGTCGAAATGCCACACTTTGGAAAATTTTCAAAATTTTGCCCATACAAAGCCACTCTGACACAGGATTTTTTCAGGTGAGCTACGACCTAAAATCTTAAATGGCGTCTCACATCTAAACGAAGACAGATATGAACAAGCCGATTCTTTCAGTGAATTTGTCTAACTCTTAGCTTTCAAACGAGCTATGGCACGACAAAATCCGTCCACTGGAAGCCAAGATCGAAGCGAGCTCTCCCGAGGGGGGGGGGTCAGCGAAAATTTTTCTCTCCGATTGACTTGAAACTCACCATACCGATGCAGAATTTCACGCTGAATCCGAATCTGGCCTCCGTTTTCACATCCGAGCACTGCTTCCACTCGAAACAGCCCATTTTACAACCCAACATTCATCAGATTGCACGAAAAACATCACACACTATAGCCTCAAGACAAATCCTGGCGGTCGCCCAAGTCCAACACGACACTCTGTCGTTCCAGAGGGGTGGACGTCAGACTCGAAGCACCACGGCGGTCGACCACGACACTCTGCCGTTCCAGAGGGGGGGAGGTCAGACTCGAAGCACCACGACGGCCGACCACGAGACTCTGCCGTTCCAGAGGGGGGGGACGTCAGCGACGGCGGCCATCTTGCGCGGTCCAGTGGTGGAGTTTTACTTACTACTGTCAACTAAGAATTACCTCTAAATTAGAACGCTGCGCTAACAAATGGGTAAAAATACATGTGGTTGACAAGATTTTATTCTATCAAGTATCTCCTCTAAGCAATAAATTGCAATTAGTGCATAGTGTTTTATAACAGGGCATACTGACACGACTGAAAATACGATAAGAGGTGCGAAAGAGTAAGTTGCAAAATTGCAGCAAAATTATGCTTTCACAGCGTGTGTTGGAAGTCATCGTAATCGGTTACGTGTTTATAAACGGTGAATGCACAACAGCCATGAAATACAGTACGAAAGCAGCACAGAGGATGCTCTATGATGTGCTTTCCCTGGATCCGCGGTAACATTAAAAATTATGTACGAAGTCAGACCGGTTGGCAAATAGTTTATGGTCTCATAAGCAACGGGTAAGTGTCAAACGGAAAAATGTTTGGTAACAGGATGAGACTACTTTACAAGAGAAAAAAGCCACCTTCAAAAGGCAGTCTCAAGAATGTGTCTCATTATCCTGGCTCGGTCATACAAATGTCTGAATCTGACAAGTCAAGGCCAAAGACTGTGGAAGATTACTCTTTGGGCCAGACTTGTGTTTTAGTGCCGTAAAAGTATGAAAATTCAGCAACAGACCTGCCCTAATGGACTTTCTATAAGCAGATGTCAGGGCTCATCCATCAGACCTCAAAGTCAGCAAATCAAAAAAGATAAAAGCCCACTCGAAGATTCTATTTTATAAGCAGTTTCAAATTACAGTGTCATGAATGTAATTGAAAGTTGATAACAAACAAGGAAGAATTAGTAGCACACATATGCGCTGTCTTGGAGTATTCTTGGACTCAGAACTTTCATTCAAGCTAAATATCTCGAAATGTGTGTCATCGTGCTTTGGGATGATGCGCCAGATTCGCAGTATTATCCCTTATATCCCACGTGATCTACTCCTGACATTGATTACTTCCATGGTCATCTCAAAGTTGGATTACTGCATTCTTGTCATGTATGGAATCCCTGAGCAACAAGTGAAGCGATTACAATCTGTGCTAAATGCAGCCGCCCGTATGATTTACGGCACTTCCCACTATTCGTCAATAACTCCTTTGTTATATGAATTACAGTGGCTGCCTATTCGTCAACGTATTACTTATAGACTATCAGTTCTGACCTTCTGTTATCGCCGAGAGTGTGCTCCTGATTATCTCAGCTGCTCCCTGGTGGATGTCTCCTCTATGCCTGGAAGATCCCGATTGCGGTCTGCAGATTCATTCTGCATTGCGGTCCCATCTTATCGATGCCCAACTTTTGGTGGTAGATCATTTCCGGTAGCTGCTGCGAGGAGTTGGAACTCACTTCCCCAGAACTTGCGAGCGATTGACAATATGCGTTCCTTCAAGAAACAAGTGAAGAAATACCTTATCGATCTTACTTATAAATGACTTTCCTTTGTATCTCTTTTATTTCTATTTCTTATATTGTAAATTATAAAGTGGCCTTGAAGCCTCGTAGCATAATGCCACTCTAAATATAGTGCATATTTGAATTGAATTGAATTGAATATCATGAAAGGCTTGAATTGATATTATCCTAAAATCAATGAGTTAGAGGGGCATTCATATATGTCTTTTTATTCAATTTCAGACAGGAAATATATGGACTAAAGCTGTAGAACAAGTTATCTTGGATTCTTTAGACAAACTCTGTAATAGCTCTGCCACGAGCAATCTTTGCTGTGATAATCGTCCAGATTTACCAGAAATTCGTTTAATCAAAGGATATCCGAAAACAAATGCGCATTGGCGTTTGATTATAATTTTCAACATTTTGGTAAAAACCCCACTATGTCTGCAAGATTTGAAATTGAATGGTACCGGTAAGTAGCCGATGCATCGTTCAAGCTGTGTGTGTCAAAATGACGACTCTGTAAATGTGAAGTAGGCCTATACATGGTGCATGTAGCATCTCCAACTTAGTTTACAACCAGAGTCGTTGTTAAGACGATCGGTAGGTCTCAAATTTCTATTCGGCGGCTGATGTTCACCGCGAAAATTGTCATTTATGGACCTAAAAAGCTTATAGGTGAACCAAAATTCTCTTTATATGCGCCAAACGGGAATAACATTAAAAATCCGGAGGTTCATCCCAGATGTCTATTTTATTAAGCCTGAATTCACGCTGTCTCTTTGAAAGCAAACGACAGAATGAGCCTAAGTGTTACCTGTCTGTGATAATCCAGTTAAATATCAGGTTAGCGGAAGCCCTCCGTAGTTATAAAAAATTCTTTATTTTAACCAGCTTTATTTGCCTAAATTCTCGGCGTCCAACGCCTCCGACGGACAGATGAACTTCCGGATTTTGAATGTGATAGGTAGGCTAAACCGATGATATCTGTGTAACCCTTCTGTATCTAGCCAACCCTATCGCTAGATGTACCCATCGACATTTCATGATGATGTTTCAAGCTGCATTTGTAGCCACTATTGATAACTGTTCGGTTAGATTGCGCACTATATGAGTTTTTCACATAGAAAGGAATCCATATCCATGAATTTCTATTATACACAGGTGCGCGTGAGTGCATAACTGACAATTATTCTGTAGTCGTTCATAACGTAAACGAAATTTAGGAAGATGTTTTATTTGTCACATCTACTAGAAGAACTTTGATGATCTACTGTTCATTTTCATGCACTAATTGTAATTCTTTATTCCTATAATTTACAAATTACGGAACTTACTGTTAACTGGCTCATGGACCTCGGATGTATAAGGACGCGACACGAGAATCTGGGGTGTACAGCTGGTGGTCTAACTCAAATTTTTGGTTGGTTGAATTTTATTTACTTCTGTTCATTTATAACACGAAAGATTATTATTATTATGAAATATACGTTATATGAGCAACTTTATCTAAATCTATCAAAACTTATTGCTTGATAATTATTATTCTTGAACTAATATTCCTATATTTCTGTTAATCGATCGAACTTCACATGTAGATCTAACATAATATTCCAGGATTGTATCGTGATTCGTGAATATAGGCCTACAATTCCCACGATCAATATTTTGCTAACTAGGCCTATTGATTCTGAATCATCATTTTTTACAAAGCCATAAAACCAATAATGACATCAACGCTGTTTATTTGAGAAAACATTGATTGCAAGGTTGATTACGTGTAGGCTAATACAAGAGAATAAAAGTCACGCATCACAATGACGATTTTGACTGTAGTTTGGCAATCTTAATTGATTGAGATGTCCTTCGGCATGTTTCTTGAACAAAATTCTTTGCGAGGGTATTAAAGAAACACTTTAGCACCATATCACTGTGAGAAATCAAATCGTTCCTGCATAAATTACATTCATCCAATGCATCAAAATTGTCGATCGATATATATCGCTTCACTACATGAATAAACAGATTACATGAATCGGCTGACAAAAAGTTGGGGAAATGACTACTCTGCTTTATACATATAAAACATTTATACGCAAGTATACAAACATAGAACAAGCTTTCTGACGGACATTTTAAACCACCTCGGTTTACAATTTCAAAAAACGACGATGCTTTACCATCATCAAGCTTATTTTTCACAACATGCGAAAGTTTTCCGTCTGATAATCGGTGCATGAAGAAAGCTCTGTTAACTGGGTGGTTATCAGAAATGGTAATTATGACCTGGAAACCTGCGTCTTGAACCAATTTCAACGTATTTTGGTAATGAATTTCAAGTTTATCAACACTTAATCCTGACAAAGGTACCAATTTTACAACGTCACAATATTGTGATGCAACTGAGCTTATCATAAAGCATAAGACTGATGAAGCCGGAGATTTGCCATCCTCACTTAAACCGATGAATTTGCCATTGGCATAATCGATGAGTTGATTGATGTAAATTTCATCAAATATGAGTGAAACAACTGCATCCATATCCAACAAAGCAGCCCTACGCTTTTTCAAATAACGCATCATTTCATCATCAGAGTCAGTTTTGAAATGTTGAGTCAATCTTTGGAGAGTTCTTACAGAAGGTAAAGACAGAATATCTATATTCAATAAGAAATTGTAAGAAGCAGAACTGATCGAATGATGAAGACAGTTCACTAGAAGGTCCACGGAATATCTCTTGAGCTTACTATTCTTATCAATCAATGAAAGCTGTTCGCGAATAAATTTCATTTTAGTAATTTGTTCTTCTGAAAAATCATTATCATCGCTTAAGAGAAATGCGTTAATTTTTTCGCACGCATTTTGAACTAGAACATATTTAGCATCGTTCATTCGATCGACCGAATTCAAATAAGCTAACATATTCAAAAAATCTGAATAAAATGATATCTGCTTAGAATTTCGCATCACTGATGAATACTCACTTTCTTTTAACTGACGATCACAACGAAAAACAGTGAATGTCAAGTCAGAATTGACTTGAACCGCTGACACAATTGTTGGGTTAAACGAATCACTCAAACACGTGAAGAGAAGATGATCATCAGAATTCGATGGATACAAGACGAAATCTGAAGGTACATTCGATGATTTTCTAAATTCTCGACGATGTCAGATAGTTGTGATACTTCTTCTTCAGCGGCTGCAGCAGATAACAATTGCTCGTTTCTTTCATACTCATACCGAGCACGTTTGGATTGTGTTGTTGGTTCTTTTCTTCTTGTTATATCAGCAGTTAAGTAAGATGGTAGACCAGGGAAAATATGCGGAAAGGAATCCTCTTTCAAAGTTTTCCTCTTCAGCTCACTTTCATTTCTTCGTTTTCGGCGACGTTGGTTGTTATCTGTCGACTGTTGTTTGTAATCATCATCACAAAAATGTTTCGAACATACACGCGTGTAAGACGTAGGTATAAAATCACTTCGATGAATTTTCTTAATCCAAATAGACCTCAGCGGTTCTTTCAGTGGAAATCGATGGAATGATAACGTAGCATTGATTGCTTCTCCTGTATATCCGCTTTTACATCATGGTACACAACATACCGGCATTTCTTCGCGCGTCCGAACTTATGATCAAGAATAAAACGTTTTGACACGAGGCATACTAGCTACTTGCTACAGCAGTCACTCAACGATCAAGCAGTGGTGATTATCGCCTCTAATTGGCCTAGGACGAATCCCCTTGCGGTAGAAAACGATAACGCACGCGCATTTCTATTATACTCTTCCTACAGACTGTTGTAGCGTACGACTTGCTTTAAAAAACCGTGTGTTGGCGTGTGACACCTCCAACCACCAGCTGTACACAGAAGTAAAAAATAGTCCTTCGTGTCGCGTCCTTATACATCCGAGGTCCATGAACTGGCTATGAAATTACTGGCATTTAAATTCTGATGTTTTTTTAATGAGCGGAAAATTGAGGTAAGATTTGATCTAGGACAGTGTCAAAATAGATCTGACAAAATCAAGGAATATACTTAGGTCTATCCAAACAGAAACATAATATTGGTGTTTGTACATGGCAAAGCATATCAATGCCTGAAAGCGGAGATGGTGACAAAAAGTATCGATGACTAGGTGACGCATAGAAGGCACAGTTCTAGTTCACATTTAAATGAAGGTGGCATGAATTTATCAATTCGCAGTTCCTTCTTGAATCTATGCATGTTTACAGTAAAAAGAGAGTAATGACTTCTCTGAGCCGCCCTTCAAAACTCCTTCGATTGATGGCTTCATAATTACCAACCACTAGGTTTAGACAGGGTTGCCGTGGGGATTAAAATTTGAATCCCCACATCCCACATCCTATCCCATACCGATAGAAAAAACTGTGGGTATCCTCACAGAATCCCCTGTCGGCAAATCGAGACGCTTTCTGCTTTACTATCTATCTACGCATGTGTCAAAATAAATGTTGGTCTAAGGTCATCTATCTCTGTGAAATGAATTCCATAAATTTATCATATATTTAGATACATATATAAACGCAACTCACCGTATCATTATTTTGTTCTTTAATATCTTTGTTTAGAAGAACCAATGCATTTGCACATTGCGTACGTCCGACAGGTTTTGACATAAAACGTAGAATTGAAATTTTAGAAAAGCTGTATAATAAATTAGGATATATTGTGATGAAATGTTTCTGAATATATTAAATTGATCCAAAATACCAGTCATCGAGTTAATTAATATAATAGATAATCAAACCAAATAAGAAAAAGATATGCGTATAGAACTCGAATGTATTAAAATGAAGTCAATTAAATCACAAATTTTCGGCCGAAGCCTTCATCAGGTGAGAGACAAATACACTGTTGAGATGCTGTTGTAGCAAGTGTTAATTTTCATGGAGTGGCAATCATAAACGTCACATGATTTAACAGAAGCTTCAAGGGTAAGTACATAGAACACACAATAAGAAGATATGGCACTCTCAATGCACCATCCGTAACATAGCTAAAAACAGAGAATAATAAAGAAAAAATAAATTATCAAGATGTTAACCCTAAGTCGACTGATTTGCCATTGAAGTGGAAATTTTTAGATAAAAATGTAAAGCATCCAAACGTTCGACGGTCTATAGAAGCATTACATATTAAAAGAAACCAGGGATCGCTAATGAATGGATGCATAGGCAGGGAATTAGATATTTAATATTTCTTTTCCAGTCGATCACATTTTTTAATGTCATGGTGGTAATATGATTTTAGTACATGCTGCTTTGTTGTACTTACTTGTGTTTGTGTTTTTATAATTGTACGTAATTGATTTTCTATTTTAATATGCGGTTTTATCCATTATCTGTTGTTCTTTATTATTCTCTGTTTTTAGCTATGTTACGGATGGTGCATTGAGAGTGCCATATCTTCTTATTGTGTGTTCTATGTACTTACCCTTGAAGCTTCTGTTAAATCATGTGACGTTTATGATTGCCACTCCATGAAAATTAACACTTGCTACAACAGCATCTCAACAGTGTATTTGTCTCCCACCTGATGAAGGCTTCGGCCGAAAATTTGTGATTTAATTGACTTCATTTTAATACATTCGAGTTCTATACGCATATCTTTTTCTTATTTGGTTTGATTATCTATTATATTAAATTGATAGTTTAGAGACTATTGTCATGATTCATTTCAATAGTTCCTTGTGGCATTAATAACTAGATCAAAACATCTGTCGGACGTACAGTGAGCGATGCAGAGCACCATCAATTTTTTTCGATCAGGGGTTCTCACCAATAACACGTGGTAAGGCAACATGGTAGTCATACTTTCCTATCGTCAATTAGTTCTTCCCAAAGTCATTCTATTTAATGAGCTACAACAAAATTTGTTTGTATGTCCGACGGATAGCATTTTCTTATACAACCACCTTGAAAGTGTAATTAGAAAAAATCTGAAACCAAATGGACTTGAAAATTATTGATTCCATGAAATAATGGATATTGTCTTGCTATTTTAAATATCAAAACATTCCAGAAAGTAAAATTTAATTTTGATGGGTGTGATGATCAATTTTGTTACAGGTCCTTTCATACTATTAGCCAATTACAGCTGGCAAGATTCACGCAATTTCTTGAATACCAGAAACAACAATAGGAAATGCTACCACAGCCGGGCGCTTGACACCTACCCCTGTATGAATAGAGAGATACTTTGCGAAGTCTATTATAAGGCATACAAAAACTATTACACGACGCTCTGTCGGCTAAGATGGCCTTAAGAATTCCTGTTTTCAACACATAATCATCAAAGTGTTATCGATTACAGACTGCTCCGATCGCAACTGTCAACATTTCATTAAAACTTGATGTGCCTTGCTTCTGGCACAACCAAGAGAAATGGTTTCCTTGGTGGGAATCGAACAATGATCGAAATGCTAAGGGCTTCTTCACTGGCGAGAATTAGACATCAACCACAGCATAAATAGAGACATAGCTTGCTGGAGACCATGAAGGAGCTCGTGTGAATAATAAGTGATGATTTTGTTGGCGAATATCTTTGTTTGAAATGCACCGGATTTACTCAACATTAAGGATGCATTTAGATGTTGTCATGACAGTTGTCACAAGAATTGCGTGTCTTCCGAAATTAGAAATGAGCTAATAATAATTTGCATGTCGACAGAAGCCCATTTACCAAATAAATTTGATATCCGTTTCATTTGCTTAATCGAGACCCTCAGGTGCGAACAAAGATTAAATATCAAATATTAAACATAATCATAAGCAAAAAAGTCAGATTTATGAATAATCACTAGAACTTATTATTCTTCATCTGCCTTGACATGCATCTTCTACTGGTCCTTATGCTGTGGAATTGTTCCAAATGCCTAGAAAGTGCAAACGTCATACCCATCCCTAAGTATAACAGACCTAAATCAATATCTGATCTCCGGTCAATTTTCATCCTACCTGCTATTTCAAAAGTGTTTGAAAATTTGGTCAGAAAACTTGTCATTTCTTTTGTGAAAGACATTGTCGCAATTAGCCTTCATACCACAATTTGGCTGCGGACCTACTTGCGCACTAGTCTTAGCCCAGCACAAAATCTTCAGCTTTTTGGTCCTTCATCTGCTGCGGTGCGAATTCTGACAACTGACATCTCAAAAGCCTTTGACAAATTGCTGCTTCTATTTCCCTCTCCCACATCTTCCAGTTTTCCAAATTCATTTCATGAAACTTAGTCACATTGGATTTTGAATATACTTGATCTGTCACTCAGTGATAGTAAAACACCACTGAGAAGTCGTACTGATCATGAACGACAAAGCAAGTGCTGTAACTTTTCTATAAACCAGGCGAATTTAACACACTCAGCGCTTTTGCGACGGTGGTAAGACTGCACTTAGGGCAAGAGAAGATCATTGACGATGCAACACTCTTGGGTGTCAACAATAAAAATGTGGGGGTGGGAGAATAGAAGTACTGGCAAACTTAGTCACGATGTGATTTTTGAAGCCTATACAGAATTTAAAATTTCATCTTCTATTGCTCGCTGGATCCGCAGTTTTCTTTTCTCGAGAAAACAACACGTTCCGGTTAATGGATCTTATTCTGATTTCGCTTATCTATGCAGTGGCGTACCTTATGGCAGCGTGTTATGCCCAGTTCTATTTGCTCTTGCTGCCAATAACCTTGCCCCAGTGTGCGGTAACTCATCCATATTATGATATTCTGATGACATTATCATTTTGTACTTTCTGAGATCGCCTCTTGCTGACAATCTACAGGCAGAATCGGATAATGTTGTGCTGTGGGCTAACTCTGTCTCACTCAGGGTCAATTATTCTCAATGCAAAGTTATGGGCATTACAACAAAGACATCTATTGTTCACAATCGTGTGTTTATCTCCAATAACAACTGCATCAGCAATGTAGAGTCGCTTCTTTATTTAGGAATACTATTTTCCCATTGACTTGAAATGGTCGCATCACTTTGACCTGATTGTGAAACAAGCCGCCAACCGTGTTTACCTTTTTTGTAACCTGATACGCAAAGCACTGCTTTAATGAAAAGGCGCTACAATGCATGTATTCGTTCAATGTTGCTTTACGTCTATGCAAGCTTTTGCAAAGCTCCTCAATCTTTTTTAAACGACTTCTTGATGTTTGAACGCCGAGTTTGTTGCATCCTTGGCTGCATGTGCGAATTCTCTCCTCGTAACTGCCCACAAGACTTGTAAAAACCATTTGACATTATTGAAAATGTTAGCACTCATCCTCTAAAAGAAATGTTTATAAAAACGTATTGCGCAATCAGCATGCTGCTTCTCGCTCTTCTGCCATGCTTCGACCACCTTTTGCCTCTCAATCCTCTATTTCGGAAAAAAGTCTGAGAAAAGAAGAAAACTATGTAGCTGTTATAGCTATATATACATACTTCATATTCGAAGTTAAATCTCGAATACAATTCTTTAAAATACAAGGACGGGCATGGGGTTTTTCAACCAGGCATCCAATCAAAAAAGTCTCAGAATCAAAACAGAAGAGCACACCAGCTTATGTCAGAGTAAATCTCTTTTGAATATTAGTTGCGACATTTTTTGCATCGTACTGACCATTAAATCTAGTTTCACGTGCCGTTAATTCATCAACTTTAAGTCGGATACTTGGTTAGCAACCTAAAGAAATTATGTTCGAATGATCCGAAGTACTTTCTTCGACATTTATTTCGTTCAAAAATTCGAGAGGCTTCTATTTTGCAATTTACATCGTGCCGAACATTATGTTATTCAAATGAATCGCACAGGTTCGTACTCTGGTCCAGTCCATAAAGCGTCGCAAGCACTAAAGTTATAACATGAAAATCGTCATTCACAATTGCTATAAAGAATGGACAGCCAGGCACTTCCCATCTTATTAAAACCGTCACAAATGGCATCGATTCTCGTGATGCGTTTCACTGTTGGACGCGGCTGGTCAAAATTATGCATCCTAACATGGAAATATACTGTTTATCTGAAGTTCGCTAGAATGGAAATTGACTCGAGGTCGCGGAACATCCGGGGGAACTAAGTTGGGGCATGAAGAACCAATTAAAAGCTTCGATTTACTCATGTGACTGATTCTAGCCCAATGATACAGACGTTGGCTAAGTGAAAATGCGTGCGATTTATGTGCCGTTATTGTGCGTTGCATGAAGCTTAATTTCCATTCTAGAGGTTTTATTGTTGTCAATTTCTAAGCATCCTAATGAGAAACGGGAGGTTTGCCAAGTCGTCTTTCAAGTTTGCATCAGACCAAAATTTTCCGCACATATTTTGCAAGAGTTCCGTATCTTCAGGTGATATTTCTCCATTATTCGAAGCGCTGAAAATGATGCCTTCCATTATCTGGACAACTTTGATGTCTGTCTGATTGCATCGTGTATCCATGCCGTTTGTAAGGCAGTCCAGGATTCCAAAGTATTGCCTCTTCAATTCGAAATATGAAGCACGTTCTAAGTCGCGCAGCCAGTATCAAGGTCATCAGCTTCTTAATTGTATTCCTTTGTCTGATGTGATGAGATCAGCCAAATGCGCTACTTTCTTCACAGTGGCGGATCTAGAGAAGGGAGATGTCGAGATTCTTAACCCCCTCCCCCGCACCTGATAACCTAACTGTATTTCAGTTTTTTTCATTCAATTAAGCTTGTAATTACGGGATAATATGGGATTGGATTGTCAATAAGATCTGAAGGACATTGATGTCGTGATCCGTAATTCTTCTTTTCTTGCAAGCAAGGAAGGGGCAAGTGTGGAAATAATGAAAGACAATTGAAATTATCAGTGAGCGCGTGCAGATTTCTCAATTACTGTAATGATCGCTTAAACTGGGAATTGCTCCTGTCATGTTTTACGCTGGTTGATGGCTATACCTCTCGTCAATTGGACCGGATCTTGTTTGAAGTGCCATGAAGTAATTAAGTGACCATCAACGTGGACATTCATTGAAACGTGAGAGATACCGTTTACAAATTTCAACAAAGTCGATCTTTGTTCAAAATCGAAAATGAAGAAATCGATAAAAATCTTCTGCACATTGCCAGGAACTACTTGATTGGTGGCACTAATGTATGCTCACCCAGAAATTCTTATTGATGTCGAAACGGTGACCGACACCTCTTCATTGGAGAATAATCGAGGATCAACTTTCAATAAGTAATTTATAAATAAACACTTTGTTTTTCATACATGTGCGTTTTGAAAACTGCTGCAAAAGCATCATGTTACGACAATTATATTTACTTTCAATAATTGAAATGAAGGATTCTAGACAAAATTACTTCTTTTCTAACCTAACATTTCGTTGACACTCATTTTAAGTTTTTACAGACATTCTATTTTAATATTTACTAAGGTCAAAAGTCAAAAATGTTTATTTCCAAGAACATTGGAAAACAGGAGCATGTGTGCTCACATAATATCCACAAAAACATAGAAAACAGCGTGCGGTCGGTGTTGTTAAAACATATTCTGAACAGGAAGGAGAGGAGAATTGACGAAAATAAATTTCCAGATTTCACATTTATCGATTAGTGAATTCCTTAGTTATCGTTCGAAAGTCGTTTGCTTTTTTGAGAAACCTCGCGATGGATTTTGCCAGTTTCGGAGTTAAAATATTCATCAATTTATTGAATTCTGTTGTATTGCTACAGTTGCATAACAAAGGCGCTGTTTCTTGTCGTAAATTTTGATATAGTGAGCATTCTATCATGAAATGATACAGAGTCTCCACTTTCGAATTATCACATAGCTCACATAAACGCTCTTCATATCGCAGTCGATTTCCGTAACTGCCAGTTACGAAATCTAATTTGTGATTTTTTGTTCGAAATTTTAATAATATATTGATGTCATTGTATTCAATATCAAAATTCAGATATGATTTCATAGTATTCTCAAAACCACAAAATTCTAAATAATTCAGGCCAGAATGACTATCTTTTGCTGTAGATATCTATCTTTCTCTAACGTAATGGGTCACTCGATTTTTTGCAGTTCTCAAATATTTCCCTTTATCAGCCGTTATCTGTTCGTCCCATAGATTTGGCAGGCTGAGTTTTGTAAGTAACTCCCTTATTCGCCAGCACCATGTATATCTACTATCATGACCATCTGAAGTCATATTGAGATATATTGCATCATATACTTCTTTCATCAAACTTCTTTCACTTCTCGTAATTTTTCGTAACTCAGGTCTGTAAATATAGCCTGCGAATAAGATAAGGAAACTAACTATTTCAAATTTTGATAAAACGACAATTGCAGACATGCATGCACTGGTATTTCTAAACGTTTCTGTTTATTGACTACTGGAAAATTTAAAAAACAAATTCAACCTTTTTTTATGAGCGAGCTAGACCTACATCATATGTATTCATTAAAGTTGGGCGCGCTCCGACCCGCGACCCGCACTCCAATTTGGCGATCCCGTCTGCTCCGCACTCCGGAGCACGGTGACCAAAGTAGGAGTGCACATGCCCGCCACTGGTATTCACAGTTCCCCCCACTGGAAATTCCTAGATCTGTCACAGTTTCTTCCTCTTTCTTGAAGGTTCTACTTTACTTCCTCTGCTTTGGCAGTCGTAGATACTGTATCACTCTCTAGGGGTGCACAACCTGCGGCCGTATCAGAGGCAAAGTACGGCCGTGACAGTGAGAAGTAAGTGAAAAAGAATATTGTACATGTATATTGCAAATGCTTCCGGAGTTCAAGGCAATCGAAAACAATCGGAGCTATAGTAGCATGCTAGTCACCTTGTAACTGTCGAACACCTTTATGCCCATGATGCTTGGAAAAATACGCGCCCGCAGGCGCGATGAAGGCGTTCAAGCAGTTCGATAACTCATGAATAGAATATTTTAGGGAAGTTACATTCATAATGAAAATGGAAGTTTGCTCCCTCTGTTTTTATGCCTCAAAATAAAAATTAAAAATATCTAATTTCTTCAGCGGACGTTTCGGGTCCAGACCCTTTATCAACGCAAGAATGATGGAATTTACAGAAGAGATGAAAAACGTATTTATACAAAATGACGAGAACAACTCTATGCGGCGCAACTAAAATGTGTCAGCCAAGCGGCAATTCATGTCGTCGATTAAGGCTCGGAGACCTAGCCTGAATCAACCTCGCTTCCCACAACGCACATTCAACACTGTCATACGTACACTTCAAGATATCGACCGTAAAATCATCAGCACTCGCACAATTACAATCGCTAAGGACATGCGCACTCAAGGCACTCTTTACATCTCCATTATTTATACTGCGACAATGTTCTTGATAGCGAATTTTGAAGTTTCTAGATGATTTACCTATATAAATACAGTTACATATTTTACATTTGAATTCATACACAATATTCTTAATGTTACATTTGTATTTATCTGGCAAAATATTACAGTATTTACAGTTATCGTGCTTATTTACTTTTTTGTTAGTGAAACAATCTTTTAGCTTTTTACTGTTTCTATTTACCAATCGGATGTTCAAGTTATATTTATTAATTAATGAGTTGATTTTTCTATTCGTTTTGTCGTTGAGGTAAGGGAGAAATAAATTGGCATCATACTTTTTATCCAAACGGGTCTTTCTACGTTTACGTTTATTTTTTATATCACGTTTTCTATATCCATTTTTCTTTAATTTTTCATTTATCTTAGTTAGAGCCTCATTCTTTAGTAAATCAGTTTTACATCTATTTTCTACCATATTCAAAGTATTAGTAATGAAATTATGTTTTATATGGCTAGGAATCCAACTGTCCCTATTTAACAAATTGTCAGACTTTATGTCCTTGCTGTAGTATTTATAATACAATATTTTTTCTTCTATCCAAATACTTATGTCAAGAAAATTTAGTTCAACTTCAGGTACTTCTATTGTAAACTGGATATTCTGGTTAACTTTATTAAAAACTTCGAGAATCTTATCAAAATCATTGCCTTCTTTTGGCAATGGTCCTATGATGATGTCGTCAATGTATCTTTTGTAGATACTTGGAATAATCTTACATTTAGTTTTTAAATTATCTAAAGCGATTTCTTCAATGTGATTCATAAATATGATAGCCAAAGGAGGAGCAAAATGTGTGCCCATTGGGACCCCAGAAAACTATTTCTGGGGTCCCAATGGGCACACATTTTGCTCCTCCTTTGGCTATCATATTTATGAATCACATTGAAGAAATCGCTTTAGATAATTTAAAAACTAAATGTAAGATTATTCCAAGTATCTACAAAAGATACATTGACGACATCATCATAGGACCATTGCCAAAAGAAGGCAATGATTTTGATAAGATTCTCGAAGTTTTTAATAAAGTTAACCAGAATATCCAGTTTACAATAGAAGTACCTGAAGTTGAACTAAATTTTCTTGACATAAGTATTTGGATAGAAGAAAAAATATTGTATTATAAATACTACAGCAAGGACATAAAGTCTGACAATTTGTTAAATAGGGACAGTTGGATTCCTAGCCATATAAAACATAATTTCATTACTAATACTTTGAATATGGTAGAAAATAGATGTAAAACTGATTTACTAAAGAATGAGGCTCTAACTAAGATAAATGAAAAATTAAAGAAAAATGGATATAGAAAACGTGATATAAAAAATAAACGTAAACGTAGAAAGACCCGTTTGGATAAAAAGTATGATGCCAATTTATTTCTCCCTTACCTCAACGACAAAACGAATAGAAAAATCAACTCATTAATTAATAAATATAACTTGAACATCCGATTGGTAAATAGAAACAGTAAAAAGCTAAAAGATTGTTTCACTAACAAAAAAGTAAATAAGCACGATAACTGTAAATACTGTAATATTTTGCCAGATAAATACAAATGTAACATTAAGAATATTGTGTATGAATTCAAATGTAAAATATGTAACTGTATTTATATAGGTAAATCATCTAGAAACTTCAAAATTCGCTATCAAGAACATTGTCGCAGTATAAATAATGGAGATGTAAAGAGTGCCTTGAGTGCGCATGTCCTTAGCGATTGTAATTGTGCGAGTGCTGATGATTTTACGGTCGATATCTTGAAGTGTACGTATGACAGTGTTGAATGTGCGTTGTGGGAAGCGAGGTTGATTCAGGCTAGGTCTCCGAGCCTTAATCGACGACATGAATTGCCGCTTGGCTGACACATTTTAGTTGCGCCGCATAGAGTTGTTCTCGTCATTTTGTATAAATACGTTTTTCATCTCTTCTGTAAATTCCATCATTCTTGCGTTGATAAAGGGTCTGGACCCGAAACGTCCGCTGAAGAAATTAGATATTTTTAATTTTTATTTTGAGGCATAAAAACAGAGGGAGCAAACTTCCATTTTCATTATTGAAAACCTTACATTTCAAAATGCGCCTCCCGTTAACTGCCATTACATTCGTAGTTACATTCATGTGCATTCATGGCTAGAGTCATAAACTAAAAGAAACAAAAGGGACAATTGTAGTTTACTCGAATTGTTCGCGCGCGTTAGCTTCAATTGCATGGTCTGAATAAGGATGCCTGCTAGATCACCGGCCCTGTGATGAATGAATGAATGAATTTTGTATGGCTCGTGATTCCTTTATGAATTATTACAGTAGCTTAGTAAAGTATTTTCTCCTTCGGTTGCCCTTACAAAACCATGCTTTCAGATTTTCAAGTGCCAATAACACCTTAAGCTTAAAATCTTTTCGGGTCAAAAATGGCCGTCGGTCGTAAACGGGTTAACTTGCTAACTCATTCTTTACGAAGCAGGCCTGTATGCGATTTTCACTGCGTCATTCATTGCGGAAAGCTAATTTGAGTGGTGGAATATATAAAGGATTGGCTATTGACCTAGTTGTTTGCACACATATTAAGTGCGGCCGTGATTCTTTCAGCCTTCGAAATGGCGGCCGAAAAATGTAAAAGGTTGCACACCCGTGCTCTATCAGATCATTGAGAATAGAAAGAAATAATCAGGTGCGTGTGTGTAGTGTGAACTGTCTGTGAGTCGACTGCTGTCAATCGGCAAGAAGGCAGTCGACCTCGAAAGCATCGCAGCTGTTTATTACGCTTGCTTTGATTTACGCACCATTTGAAAATTGCTCTACGTGCATAATTACACGTCTGCTTAAGGACACTTTTGCCCCGTTGCCCCTCCTCAGTCACGGTACGGGGCCGATGTCCCGCTCGCACACCCCTGTTCCGGCATCGTTGAGGATAATAAATTGCAAGTTAGTATGTAAAGCATGCAAAGTTACCTGTAAAATGAAATGCTGGAGTCTTCAGAATTATCCGGTTTCTAGAAATTTGAGCAGAAGGCAACTTTATAAAATTTGGAAGTAGACCACTGTCAGAGTCCAGCGTGGTGCCATCGAAACTGGAATGTCCGCTCGAGACAACATATAAAAAGTACATGAAAATTTAATGAATATAATCGATGGCCTGGGCAAGATGATATAGTTGACCGATTTCATGGAGCATACTGAACCGAGACGATGGCGCTCGCGAAATTGGATGCGGTTGTCTATGTGTGCGGCAGTGAGCGTCTGTGTCCGGGTGCGCATTTAGAACTCCGCGTATTAGCTGCTTCTCAAATAAGTCAGTGTGACAGCAAAGTTTGGAATTATTTTTTTACAAAATTGGCGCGCAAACTCACATAATGGACTTTTTCTACACTCCAGCAGTAAGTAGAATCCTTGTGACTTCAATGTGTATGTGACACGATCACATAATTTTTCTAGAGGCTTTACTACAAGATAAAGCATATCATTACAGTTGCTCATTGCAAGCAATAAAACCATTTTTTTCAATTATTATTCATATTTGTAAAGTTTATAGGTTCTAGTGTGCTTATCATTTTTTAAGCAACGGCAAGCAACCAGCCCATCTAGTATTTCCTTTACCATTTGCAGGCAAATACATGGTTTCACATAAACTGGTGAAAGCTGTGATGCAATCAAGCATTGTTGCAAAAGCAATGGCTTCCAATTACCCAATTCATCAGCATTTTCTTTCAAATGGTCACAATTTCACTGGGCTGACAGCTTCTTGTTATACAAGCGCCAACAATAACCGCACAATTAATCCAATTAGCACAAAGACCACCGCGAATTCAACAACCTCAAAATTATTGAAAATTTTGCTCCCCATTGCTGTATCACTTTTTGTTTCACTTGCAGTTTTTTCTTTGTACATTTAAACAGGTAAGCCATTGTCATTTAAATGTTTGATATAGCATCGAACAAAGCTACAGTCAAGTCACTAATCCTAAAACAACAAGTTGATTCCCGCTAACTTACATAAAAAGCAAACCTCGGGGACTTAAGGGTCGAACGAGTGACCTTTTATACAATTTTCGAATCTTGTCCTTTTCCTCGGAAGCTTATAATGAAAACACCGGAAGGCTTCAGATCAAAATTTTGATATTAATTTCCTTTGATGAGAATTGTCAAACTGTACAACGGTTGGTATTTCACGATATTAAGCCACTTGCTTCTTAGCAGTACTTGAAAAGAGCTAATTTGCTGGATATTCTGACTGAACAATAACTAATTTGCCGGTATCTTGAAAAAAAGAAAATTGTAAGTACTTTACGTTCCAATTGTCTCTGTCTGTCACATGCTCAATGATAGCTTTACCGCAGTTCTTGCTCTACACATTCCACAGTGGGACCTTTTCCTGAAAGGAACACTGTGAATGTGAACAACTATTTTTATTATTAAAGTGAGATCATTTAGACCAGCGGCTCTCAGGCCTTCCTCGCCGCGACCCATTTTTGATTTTTCTGTGTCGACGGCAACCCACGAGGATAAACATTACCAATGTAAATTATCATCATTCATTTGATAGGTCGCTAGAAATTTAAATACGGACATACTATGCAATACAATGTTTTCTGAATAACAAACCGCAAAACGCAGTTTCAATTACAACATTCAGCCATGTCGGACTGTGAATAATAGCGAGCGAAAAACATGCGGCAAAAACAAGCGATTTTTACACTCAAAAACTATTAACTTGGTGAATAGACTCAATTTAGGATCACTTCCTCGTTAGTTTCTGGTTACGAGGCTCATAGCTGATAAGTGCCATAATCAAATCGTCTTCGAAGTAATTGTGGGTCCGACCGATGTCTTCAACTACTTTCAGTGAGAATCCAACTACGCGCAAGGGCCCGCAAGCCTCTTGGTGGACCAATTTCAAGTATCACTCGAGTGTTATCGTTATTGAGCGCGGTCCGCAATAATGTCCTCCAGAGTAAACTAAAATATGTTTCATTTCTTGTCAAAGTTGCATCAATCGATTGAGCAGTTAAGTAAGAACATGAATATACGGTATAACACACTCAGACTTGCATATTTCATAAAGAAGCATGATGTGAGTGAATTGATATTAATAAAAACACTCATTTGTTGTGGCAGCAGAATTCATTGAATCTAAAGATGGCAGAACACTGATTGGGTGGTTTCATGAGGATTGATTAGCAATACAATTTGAATAGAATCTATTAGAAAATAAGGTGGAAAAATTCAATTAGCAGCACAAACGGGTGGTGGGTAGGTGTGAATATTGACATCGAAAGATACATCATTAGTCATTACAATTTTCTTTTCTAAATGTCATTTAACAGAAGTCAATATACATTAGCATTCGTGGCATTTCAGTTTTGTCTCCCCTGCATAAGAATAAATGAAAATGTTGACCACAGTAATTGGCAAAATTACAGTACTAATTCAATGTAATTTGAAGACTTAAAATAAACTCACAAAATTGCACAAGCGCTCTCTAATCTTCAGGCGCATATAACACCAAGAAATTTTCAAAACCAAAGTATTTTCTCCTGAAGTGTTTATGCCACAATAATTACAAATTAGATAAAGTAGATACAAAGTTGCCAACGTTTCGGGTCCTGACCCCTTCTCAAGGCAGTTAACTATAAAATGAAATGCTACGATATGTGAATTGTTGAACCTCCAGTTGTCTCGTGACGTCTGTTCAATGAAAGTTTATGAAAATCAATGAGACGAGGTTCCACCAAACTTGTTTCTACAGGATCACGCAAGCACCTCAGCAAATTTCCTACTTCGGAAGAGAATACTTTGGTTTTGAAAATTTCTTGGATATGGTCCTCCACTGCCATTGCTTATACAAACAGCACCGATTTTATGAAGTCAAAAAATAAGTGGATTAATCAAGTTCATCGTAAGTATTTCAGTCTTCAAATTATATTGAATTAATACTATAATTTTACCAACTGCTGTGATCAACATTGTCATCTATATTTACTACCAGCAATTGTGATGAAGACTTCTAGAAATCCTCATGAAGCAAATAAAATAAAAATTGATCCTGATGAAAGTGACAGCAGCATTGAACATTTCTTTGGCATGTTTACAGAGAAACTCAATATTCCTATCGAAAAAACATTTACTACAAATGAACTATTACAAGTACTTATTATAATGAATATTTGAAACTTTGAGAAAAAAGGAAATCAAATGAAAGCATCAAATAACAAGGGAGGAAATAAAAAAAAACAAGCATTCAATTGTCAAATGTCAAAAACAAGTGTCAATTTTTATCAACACTGAAAATTGAGACTATGAAAATGAAAGAAAATGTTGGCATTTTCTGGACTGATTTGTTGGCTAAACAAAATATGTCTTATTTGTCCTACTTAAGAAATCAAAATCTTGCAGAAATGTACAAAAAGTTGATCGAGAGGGATACTCCGACATTACCCAGAAAATATCGCATAAGCATGATTAAAAGAGAGCCGGAAGCTGAAACGAACATTAGGATGAAAATGTCCTTGAACGGAATGAAAGGTGGAATCGAGCTTCTGAAAGTAACTTTCAGATAGTGCGCAGCGCATGAAAATTTTCTTAACTTTCACGCAGCAATCGGAAATTTCCAAATGTTCCACCAGGCAGTTGAAGGAAAAGCAGTTGGAAATGTTCTGTAAAGACAAAATACGATCTTTAGCATCAACGAGGAACATGCTGTTAATTGGTAACTGAACAGCTTTCTCATCGAAGTCGAGCTGACAAAGAGCTTCCGCCGATTTATTCATTAGAACTTCCGGTCTCACGAAACAAGTTGAAAAACTCCCTAAAAATATTCTCTAGCTCCTCATAAACTAAATGAACCATCGGTTCTTGTTTTTGGAAAAGTTGATTGTATTTCCGCAAAATTGAAAGAACTCTCCCGTAAAGCCTCAGCGTCACAATTAGCTCTTGCCTCTCTACGAACAAGAAATTTTCAATGCGATCAATTCTCTAACGTCCAATGTTTGTGAATTATTTTTCGTATTTCATCTGCAATGAAACGTTAAGCAGCTGCGGATGCATTCCTTCACCTAAATACATCGATGAGATAGTGACGATGATTCTTTCGTTCTTCGTTTTTCAGAAATACATGTAAGAATACAGTATTGGCATCCATATGCTCCAAAAAATGGCACATAACTTTTACACATGACCAACAATACATCTATTGAATAATGTATATCACAATTCTTCAATCAATTCCACTTTACATAACCAGTACTGTAGCATTTTTCACAGCGAGTATTCAATGAAATTACCATAGAAGTGACATCTACATGCAATAGTAGATGAAAAATCAAAAATTCGATGAATAATTTCAAAAATAAACAGCTCGTAGTCATAGCAGTCCAGCAAAACACTACAATAGTGCTAGTTATAGGGATATTTGTCTTCGCAATTTAGGAGATTCTTTTGGTTTCAATTCATTCAAATTCTTCAAATGTTTTGATAACATCGCTGTAACAATTGATTAGACAAAGCAACCGCTAAGCATACCGCAGTCACCGATCACAAAAATAAAGAAATCAGAAGCAGAAGCGCTGCAAAGGATAACCATATGCGAAAAACTCGTAGATGGAAGAGCGCGCCAATCCTTTTACTTTGCCATATGCGCGCGTTTTGTCATTAGATGCTTTCCTTCTAAACATCTATTAACAGAATAATTTCCGTAATTAAGCACCCTCACCCTTTCCATCTCATATTTTCATTGAAGATTTGCATCAATCTCAAGAATGACCAAATTCATCCATAAATTTACGTTAATCCGTAAATTCACGGAAAAGTAGGCTGTCTAATGAAATGTAATGAGTCTACTAGTAGCGTGTCAAAAGGCAGATTCTCTCTTCTTTACGACCACGCCAGCGCTTCTTTATTCCAAGCTTGCTTTACTGAAGAGTACAGCATCATGGAGAACATGCACTGTGCCCCACACTTGGTACAGAATCGGAAATCATGTATAAAGCAAAGTCCCACCAGACAATCTTTAAAGCTGCTGTTGTCATTACCTTCACTTTTGTAAAAGCTGCTTCGGAATATTACATACTTTATTTGAGGCGTTTCAACTTTTGCTTGCCTACTTGCTTTGAACCCATTAGGGTTTCCAATTTCTGACATAAACCTTGTCTAGTCAATTGCAGTTTTACATTGGTTTTAATTGATGCCTTGTCTGTTAATGATGAAATGTAGGATTGTAAGGGAGATAATGACAGAGTCGTCCCTTGTGTACCCCATTGGAAAATGATTTATTCGGTGATTAAAGTAGGATGCAAATCATGCAATGGAATATTGTTTCTTTCGGAAGATGGAAGACCAATCTGCCAACATAAAACTGTTTATTCATGACTAATTACAATTATTTAGCTGTAAATTTTATAATTGCAAGCAATGCCTCACGACGAAGCAGTTTGATCTTTGCAGATTGGTATTCTAATTTCCAGGAAAAGCAATCAACAATTAATGCGTCTGCCTGAACACACCTCTCCCAGATTACAATGAGTTATAGATTATATCATATGTCTTATATGGACATTGAGCAAGCTGCCATAAACTCCCAACTGACAATTAAAACTTAAAAATTAAAGGGTTGCCTTGAATTTGCAAAATAAAGAGGGCCTGCGAAGCAAAGGCCTGGTAGCCAATGATTAAAGCCAAATTATGAAATGTCATAGATGACCATCCATAATGTTAACATCATTTTTCATTCTTTCAGATTCTTCTGTCGGATTTTTCCAACAAAATGCAAAGTCAATGTAACTACAGATAAGCTCTTTTAACATTGATGCATTCCTCTTAGAGCCCAATTCAGAGAATGTAGCAAAGTCGTCCCTCGTAATGATGGTACATTGACGATGTTCCTTGATTTTGCGAGGGATATTGAATGTGTTAAATGTGATGCTCATTTTATTCTACCTCACTCCATCTATCCAAGGGCAATTTAATATTTTTGGTTTCCGTTCAACAATGGTTCCGCTGTTCCATGTAGACCTCTTCGTCCCTTTATGACAAATTTAGTGTATAGATCACTCGCCAGAAATCGAGAAAAATGATTTCCAATTGCTTCATGAGTGCCTTACACTGCAAATCGCTCAATACCAATCACATACGACGGATGTTGTATGTTGTTTGGTATTTGTCAAAATATTGTTTGGTATTTTTCTGTATCTATTTGCATGCTTTTCGTGTATTATTTCAATTGTAGTATGCTCTACATACTACAGCCATACCAGCACAATGTTAAAGGAAAGCATCAATGATGTCTAAAGTCTGTTAATTTAATGCATTTTGTCAATAAAGATCACACTAATGTTACTACTGTTTTGTAAGTAGTGAGATAATGACATTCAAGAGTCATACTTGCAATACTGAATTCGATTTTAATACATGTAAGTTTAAGGCATTTCATAGATAATCGATAAGTATTCAACCATCAACAATTATGCATTATGTAATATTGAAATGAAGCATATTATCAATCCGAAATAAAAACACATTATAATTCATGAACGCAAAAATAGTTATGTTTGATATATCTGAGTCAACATGGTTGCTTGAAAGATATCGTTTGAACTTGGTTCATAACGTGGAGCTAACCAAGTAGGCAGGTAAAAACGACGCCATACTCGTAGAGCATAATATTCACAATAAATCTTTTCGAAGATGAGTAAAATACCACTATCACAAAGAAATATTCACGACTGAAATTACTGAAAAAAGTTATTTGACGGTAGTATATAATACACATAATTTTTTTGCTATGTGACTTAAAGCTCTACATACCAGAGACGCACGAATGAGGATGAATTTGCATCGAATCTCGTATATAAAACATACCAACAACTCGTATTTCATCGTAACAGCCAATCACAGATAGAATAGTTCGCATCGCTACACACCAATCACTTACGAAAGTAAGTGAGATTTCGTATGAAAAACATACCAGATCTCTGTAAACATACGAGAATCTCGCATCATATGTTAGTTTCAAATTGTATGTGAATGTGGTATATGTTTGTATGTAACGTATCCAGCGATTTGCAGTGTAGATCTTCCAAAATGGCACTAACACACCTCGCTCGTGATATGAAAAATGCTATTTGTACTTTTTCATAAACAGTCTCTAATGACGCTTACACAGATATTGTTAAAGATTGAATATGTGGCTTCTCTTTGCATTGTCTAAGCTGACGGAGGTAAAATCACGGTTCCAAGATGTTGTCTATATATTATATTTAAGTTCGATAGACAACATCGACGAACCGTGGTTTTCTCTCCGTCAACTTAGATATTACACTAGATAGTAAGAAATGCAAGCAATAGCTGATAAAAGAGTCTATAAGGGCCACATTCATTCAGTACTTGTCAATAATTCAATCAGATGAACTCGCTATTTGTTTAGCATCTGTTTCTATTGGAAATATTCTTTCAGATTGTAAAAGATGACAATGTCAGTGTGATGATTTGTATATTATAATGTTATGCAATATTGTGTTATTCTTTTAATGATAAGGAATTCTCGCAAGCGCTAACCATGAATGACATGATTAGCTACATAGACTGAAAGTTTTGAGTGATCAAGAGTGCATATTTTGATTAGTATTCTCGACTTACGCAGCCATATGGCTCTTTCCCTCTCTACTCTGATGAAATGCTGAAATATATTTTTCATCAACAATCTTAAAACATTTTTATCTTTCTTCGTTTGTCAATGCTCACTTGACTTGACGTCAGTGTATTCGTGGTATTATGTTTGATCAAGCGTAGAAAACACAAATTTATATTCATTTTGTGAAGGAACCCCAAAACTAGCTGATGTTTACTAGATTTTCGAATCTCCATTGCGAGGCCTTTCAGCCAGCACAGACGGCTATCGTCAGGCGAATGACAGAAACACATTAGATGACATCACTCATACTGCAATGGTCAGACACAAATTACACAATAGAAATGGGAACGAGCAGAGAATAAAATATGACTTCAAGATAAAAATAGGGGCACGAAGATGCTACCTATAAATACTGGAAAGTAACAGTAAAGAAAAGGAAGAAAATACTAAGTAACAAATAAAAACAAAAATCACTGATACTGAAAGGCCTCGCAATACAGGTTCGAGAATCTAGTAAACATCAATTAGTTTTGGACTTCATTCACAAAATGAATAGAAACGCACGCCTTGCTCAGGCCCACTTTTTCCTGTGATCACAAATTTACATCAAGCTTCTGAAGTTCATGTATAAATTTCAACAATTGTTGATTATCAGTTAATCATAATTTCCTCCATTCTTCACAGTTTCTATGACCATGTCCACATTGGTTAATTGAGACCTTCACAATCACAAATTGGAGCAAGTCTCCAATTTGAAAATTTGTTATCCGAGACTTAATGTGGTTTGATTATTTATTAATACTTAGAGACATAAGAAATTTCGGATGGAATTTTGCTCTATATTGCCTACTTCAATCAAAATGCGCAACAGGAATGTCTTTTACTTTGACTTAGGCCTACAAGGCATATAGAAAATCAAGCTGCGAGTAAGTTGTAGCACTGATCAAATAGGCCTAGTTGTGCACTAAGTAGATAAAGCTCTTGCTGGTACAGTATTAATGATTATGACAATTTTAGTAAGGGCTGTTGTTACTGAGATCCAAATATTAATAACTATTGTACAATTGTGCTATATATTGCAATTTTTTATATGCTGTTTATTTTTTCACACCCAAATTTTCGCCTTCATAGACCACTAAGGATTTCAAAGAGGTTTGAATTTTTAAGCTAACACATAACTTCGAAAACATGCATGTAGGTGGATGAAAATGACATCAATAATATCACTATTTTTAGAATATTCAGTGAGTGCAATATTGTCAATTCACCGTCAATGCATGTTTAATTTGCGACGCACTGATAGATCATTAGGTACTGTAATGTCCCGTATTAAAATTGCGATCTTGTGTAGAGAGTCCTGCAAGAAACAAGGAGAGAGAGAGAGATGTGAAGGAGAACCTGTATAAGCGAAAGTTTTCATGCGGCGAGTGTATAGAAAAGATTCACAACCCAGAATGTACGATGATAAGAGAAAACATGAAGAAACACGACGGCAATCAGATACTGCTAAACGATTACGGGAGAAGAACTAGCATTGAGGATGAAGAAATCGGTGAATTGAAGAGAACCCTACATGAAGCAATCATGAAGAGAAGTGAAATGGAAAATGAAATCGAGATGCATAAAGAGGAAATCAGAATACTGCAAAAGAAGAATGAAGAACTTCAGATGTCAATAGCAACCTATGAAGTCCAGCTCCGAGTGTTCGAGGAGAAAGAAAGAAACAAAGAAGAAAGGAAGAAACAATCTGAGGAGAATATCACAGAGAAGAACTATGACGACATTATGAAGCTGATACAAATCCACCAAGGGAATACTGAGTCAGAAATTGCAGTGATGAAACATCTATTTGACGACCTGAAGGCAAATGTGAAAGGCAAACTCAACCAACAAGTGCAATACCAGACATCTCCCCAAGCACCACCACCACCACCACCGCAGAGACCACATTACCAAAGAAGACCAAACTATCAAAGAAGACCGCCTCCCGTTTGTCACTCATGCGGACGGCGCGGACACATTGCCCGCAACTGCTATGCAAAACCAAGATGGTATAGACCTACGAACTATAGAAATACCTACCAACAGCAACAGCATCCTTACAGGCAGCAATATCAGCAGCAGCATCATCCTAATCAGCAACAAACTTTCGTCCAACCCACTTACCAACAAGTGTATGCACCAGAGACCCATGGTCACTTTAACCAAAATGTGAATCAAGTCGGTGCGCAGCAGTACTTTTAACGAAACTGAAGGAGGAGAGGAGACGATAACAGCTGAGACAAAAAGTGAGAATGAAGTGCAATCAATAAGAATACTCTATACTAATATTAATGGATTAAATATCAGTAAGATTAAAGATATTAATGCAAGTATAGATGCATATGAAGCCGATATAATATGCTTTACTGAAACGCACCTTACTGAATATAACTTATTGCCACTTGACCAGTATAGTATGATAGGAACAACTAGTAAAAACAAAAATAATTTTGGCCAACAAATCAAAGGAATAAACTTATACCATAAAACTCAGAACACTGTAATTAAAGACATAATATCTGAAAATGGTGATATAATAATAGTAGAAATGAAAAATAAACAATGGAAAGAAGTGGAAAAAATACACATGATTATCTGTTATAGAGAAAGCAGAGAATCTAAATATGCTGACAAAAAGTATTTTGATAAAATAAAAGAATACATAGAAAAGGTTAAAATGAAACATATTATCATGTTGGGCGACCTAAATAGCAGAATAGGCAAAATGAATGATAACAAGCACTTGAATCTCCCGAAAAGAAATTCTGAAGATTCAATTGTTAATAAACAAGGACGAGAGCTGATAAATTTTTGCAATGAAACTTCACTTATAATAGCAAATGGAAGATATGAAAAAGGTAAGCATACATTTTGCAGGCTTCAAAATGAGAAATGTTATAAATCAGTCATAGACTATTTGTTATTAACAAACTCAATAGTGAAATATTTAAAAGCTTTCAAAATAATGGAGCCCAAGTTATATACTGATCATCGACCACTGAAAATTGATTTTAAAATAGCTCTAAAATCTAAAATGCCTAAAACAGTAAATATTATAAGCAGATCACAAAGGAATGACAACGGTAAACGAGTAATTCCCTTCAAATGGAAAACGAAATGTAATTCTGATAAATATCGCCAAAAGATTACAGACAAAAGTTCAAAGCTTCTAGAAGAAGTTAAGGATAAGCAATTAAGTAAGTCAGAAATCTATGATAGATTGGTTAAAGTCAATAAGGAATCAATAAAAGCTACGGTGGCATCAACCACTGAGATAATATATTCTGATGATACAAGATGCTTAAGAAGAAAATATAAACAAAATGTTGATGCGTACAAGACTGATCAAAGCGAACTAAACTTAAGCTTACTATTACAATCAAAAAGGGAACTTGGCAAAAATATTAAAAGAGAAAAGAGAAACCTACAGAGAATAAAGCTAAATGAACTACAAATAGCAAAAGCGAATAAAGACGTGAAAAGGTATTGGGATTTACTTAATAAAAATAAGCTGAAGAAAAATTCCAAACAAAAAACTGCTTTAAATGCTGAAATATTTAAAGAAAATATGAAGAAAAGAGATAATGAAATTAAAATAGTAAACGACAAACGAATAACAAGCGACATTGCAAATCAAATTATTCCAAATAGAAATGACGATGAGTTAAACAAAAATTTCACGATAGCTGAAGTTGAAAATGCAATCAAATATTCAAAGAACTCTAAATCTAGTGGCCCAGATGAAATGGTATACGAAATGTTGAAGAATGACCAGAACCAAACACAAATTCTATATGCTCTATTCAATCAAATAATGAGCGAGGGCAATGTTCCTTGGCACTCTAGTTGGATCACCCCCATTTTCAAGAAGGGTGATAAAAATGATTCAAACTCTTACAGATGTATTAATCTATCTTCCTGTATTGAAAAGCTGTTGACAAGAATGTTAAATGATAGACTAAGTTTGAAATATTGCACGAATCACAAACTGGATTTAGAAAAGGACATTCAACGATTGACAATATCTGGGTGCTAAAAGAAATTATTCAAATATATAAGAATGATAATAAGACACTATACACATGTTTTGTCGATCTCTCGAAAGCATTTAACACTGTTCAAAAAAGTAGATTAATAAATAAGCTGAGGTATATCATACCTAACGGTAACTTTTTGTCATTAATAGAAAATATTATAAACAAAAAAAGATATAAAATTCTTTTTAATGGAGAAGAAAGTGAAGAACTCCAACTAAATTATGGCATTCCACAAGGAGATAGCTTATCGCCAACCTTATTTTGCATATATATGAACGACTTTCTAATTGAACTTAATAAAAATATTAGCGCATTCGATCCAGCAAAAATAACGAATATAAATTTAGCTGCTCTTATATATGCCGATGAGATATTGTTACTCAGCGAATCACAAGTTGGTATTGTCGAATAGATTAAATTTCTCCATAAATTTTGTGAAAACAACAGCTTAAAAGTAAATTATAATAAAACTAAAATAATGATATTTAATGGAAAAAATAAATATGAAAAGCTAATTTTAGATGATGGGAATATGTCCCCAATTGATGTGGTAGATGTATATAGATATTTAGGTGTTTCGATTGCAAGAACTGATAGAATGCATATCGAAGAATTAACGAAAAGAGGAAGAGCATCTTCATATGTAACTGCCAAAACTTTGAAAGAATTTAACACAGATGATGGTAGAATTTTAACGGAAGCACTAGAAATGCTGACTATTTCGAGAATGAGATACGGCAGTGAAAATTTTTTTGATAGAAATATAAACGACTTAAATCGTGTGATTATGCAATTTTACAAAAGATATTACCACTTACGCACAACAACACCTAATTACTGTGTTATCGGTGAGTTTGGTGTTAAACCAATAGAATATTATTTTTATAAATCAGCTTTGAATTACTTTCTTAAACTAAATATGAGCGATGATAAGAGATTAATCACACGATTATTCAGAACCATCAATAAAAATACAGACAAAAAATCATTTCGTAATACATGGTGTAGCAGAATAGATAAGTTAGTTCATAAAATTGACCTAAAAAATATACAGAGCTTGGAATACAGTGGAAAGTCCAAAAAGATAATTGACAATGCATTGATTGAATATTTCAGAAGAGAGTGGATCGACAGCGCTAAGCATAGTGTTAAAGGATTAAGATATCTAGAGTTATGCAGATGTCAATGTCAATTAAAACCATATTTAGCAATTAGTAACAGCAGAAATAAAATCTGTAGCGTCATCAAAGTAAGAACTGGTAATCACACTCTTGCAGCAGAAGTTGGAACATATCAAAATCGTAGTACTTATAAAGACTGTATTTGTAAATTCTGTGACTTGAATAAGATTGAAGATATCTTCCATTTCATTGTTGAATGTTCATGCTATAACGATGAAAGAGATGCACTGATTCCGGACTTGAGAGACATAACACGATCAGATTTCTATGTCTACATGGATGCATTAAAAATAGGAAAAATCAGACCAGTAGACGAATATATTGACAGAGCCATGGACATCAGAAATCATAGATAGCGGAGTGTAAAATAATTGACATCTACAAATGGACTATCATGTTAATGTCTGAAACAATAGCAACGAAAAGATGGCAATATAATTGTATAGATATCTGTGCTGATTCAAACCAAGAGTAGACCAAATAAATCAATAACTTAGTGATCAGAAAAGGAACAGATATCAAAAATCTGCTATAGATAAAAGCATTGAAAAGCTGCATTATCACAAAATGTTGAGAAATATTCACTGACCCAATCAAAAGAATGGAAGGCATGCATTACCTTTCACTCGCTAAAATCTCATATCGGAGGACGGACGTTACAAGTGGTTGATTATTTAGCTGAATTATATTTCAAATCGTTTCAGGTATGTACTAACTATTGTTGATTGGAATCAATGTTTCAAATTATGTTAATTTGTAATTAATCCGTTCCTCCAATCAAATAATCACATTCGTACCACCCATGCAGTTTTTTCGTCATTGTGCTCTATAACATTGTGCTCAGTCATTTCAGACATTCATCTCATCGATCTCATCGAAGACAGTCATCATGGTGCAGTGTGATTTTATCTATCATTTCATTCTCATCCCTTGTCATCTTTTCATTCATCCGTACGCCGCTTAATATGTGCATATTTACCTTATGTAAACTCAGCCATGTTTGACCGACAAGATGGGCAATAAACCATTTTGAATTTTGAATTTAGAATTTTGAGAGAGAGTCCGCACACATTTCTTGACATCGGAGGTCGGTTAGTCTTACTATCCAAGCATTGCTGTTAAAATCCTTTTTCCTACATCATTCCAGGTTCATTCTAGAGAGATGCATGCGGCAACTGCAACAACCCCAGTAACGATTCAACCTTCCTCATCTCCTTCACCATCGCCATCATCCCAATTCTCGAAATCAGAAACGTTATGTGGCAAATGTTCGAAGCCGACGCCAACAGACTTTTTCCTCTTATGCAGAAAGTGTGACAGATCTTGGCACTATGACTGCAGTGACCTCCCTCCTTTCGAGGTAGTGAAATACTTCAAGGAGCATTTGTACCACCGGAAATTTACGTGTTCGGAATGCATCGAAAAAATGCATGCCAACGAGATGGCTACAGTCAAGGCAAAAATGAATATCTTCGATGGCAAAGCTCAACTGCTCGAAGACTATATGCGCCGTCTACAAGTAAAAGAAAAAGAAATGGACGAACTTCTGGAGACAATGCACCAAGGAATTGAAGAAAAGCACCATCTTGAAGAAAAAGTGAGACAACTCAAGGAAGACATTCGAGCTGTAGATCGAAGAAATGCAGAGTTAACCGATACGATATCTGCTTATGAAGACCAACTAAGTGAATTCGAGAAAGAAAAGTTGAACCAAAACTCCGAACAACGAAACAATAACAACATCGTAAGAATATTGGAAAAGCAAAAAGAAGAGACAAAAAGTGATATGACTGTGTGTGGTGAGCTGCGACAACCGCACCAACCACTACCACCAGCCGGAATACCCAGACATTTCAATCGTCAACAAGGAAGGCCACCACCCAAGTGTTACTCTTGTGGCCGATTCGGACACATCGCGCGAAATTGCTACGGCACCAGACCACCAAGGCAGAGATGGATGGGCAATTACAGGAACAATTACCGCGGACAGAGAAGTAGACCACAGCAAAATCGGTTCCATCAGCAGTATCCACCATCTTACCAGCATCCTATTCCAAGTCAATTCCACCAGCCCTACACACAACAACAGTTCCCAACGATGAACCATCAGACTGTACCTCAGCCAGGTATGATGTATCCTACCTCGAATTTTCAACCAGTACAACCTTTTGTTTAACATAGATGAACGAGGAGGGGAGACTGCTATATCAGGTGAAATACGTGGTAAAGACAACAAAACATTGAAAATTTACTATACTAATATAAACGGATTAAATGTAAATAAGCTTCATGACTCTGATATGATCAATGATATACATGATGCGGATATCATATGCTTCACTGAAACACATGAATGAAAATACATCAATAAATTTGTCGATAAACCAATTTAATGTTATTGAAACGTTTTGTAAAAACAAAAATAATTTTGGAAGACAAATAAAAGGCGTCAGCTTGTATCATAAAGATGAAGAAAACGACCTAAACATAGAACAACTGATATCAGAAAATGGAGATCTGATAATGAAAATGATAAATCCTCAATGGAAAGATCTGAAAGTAATATTTCTAATTCTATGTTACCGAGAAAGCAGAGAATCCAAATATGCTGACAAAAATTACTTAAATAGAATTAAAGAATATATAAAGAAATACAAGATGAAAAACATCATCATATTGGGAGACCTTAACAGCAGAATTGGTCATTTGAATGACAATCAACACATGAATCTTCCCATCAGAAAATCAGAGGATCAAGTTATAAATAAACAATGTAGAGAACTGATTGAATTTTGCAACGATAACTCTCTCATAGTAGCTAATGGTAGATATGAAGAAGGGAGACATACATACTGCAAAATTCAAAGAGAGAAAAATCATAAATCTGTTATCGACTATTTGATCCTATCAAAATCCATAATAGAAAAATTAAAAGCCTTTGACATAATAGGACCTAAATTGTTCACAGACCATCGGCCATTAAAAATAGAATTAGATATTCAATTAAGTTCATCAAGTGAGGCAAAGTTAGAAAAAAATAAAAATAATGATAAAGTCATCAAGCCATTTAAAATGCCACTAAACTTCGATCCTTGTGAATATCAAGAAACTCTTCTACTGAAAAGTACAGAACTAGTGGAAAAATTGAAAATAGAACATTTGAATTTTACAAAAATATATGAATTGATTAATGCAAGTAGAGATATATATAGAAAAGTGAACAAACAAACAATATACTCAAAAGATACACGCAAACTTCGTAAGACTTATAAGACTGCGGTTGAAACATATAAGCAACACCAAACCGAAGAAAACCTAAACACTCTACTGCAAAATAAGAGACAATATAACAAAACCCTAAAATCAGAAAAAAGAAATTTGCAAAGGGTAAAACTACTAGAACTTCAAAATGCTAAAATTGATAATGACACTAAGAAATATTGGGAACTATTAAACAAGAACAAGCCAAATAAACGTAAACAAACCTTCACAAATCTTACTGCACATAACTTTAAAGATAGCCTCAAAGACAACGATAAACAGTTAAACCGATCTAAAATAAAAATGAAAAACGAAATTGTTACCCATCCATGTGTAAGAAGTGTAGATGATGACTATTTGAATGATAATATCACAATGGAAGAAATTGAAAAAGCCGTTCAGACTACCAAAAATTCAAAAACGAGTGGTCCAGATCAAGTTATATGAGATATTCAAGAATAACCGAAATCAGTATCGTGTATTAGAAGTTCTTTTCAATCAAATTTTACGAGACACAACTACTCCATGGCAGTTAAGTTGGACAACTCCAATTTTCAAAAAAGGAAATAAAAACGAAACTAATTCCTATCGATATCTAAACTTATCCTCATGTGTTGAAAAGATTCTCACTAAAATATTGAACAATAGGCTAAATAAATGGATTGATAAATATAAATTAATACACGAATCTCAAACAGGATTTTGAAAAAAGAACTGTACCATAGATAATATCCGGATATTGCGAGAAATTATACAGATTTATAGAAATTACATGTATAAGCAACCATTATACATCTGTTTCATTGATCATTCAAGGGCTTTTGATTCGATTCCAAAGTTCCATTTAATAAATAAACTCAGAGCCATAATACCGAAAGGTGATTTTCTTTCCCTAATAGAAAATATCATAAATGATAAGAAATATAAAATTCTATTTGATGGAAATGAAAGTGAAATCTTCAAATTAGAAAATGGAATTCCACAGGGAGACAGTATATCGCCAATTTCATTTTGCCTTTACATGAATGATCTGCTCTGTAAATTTGACAGAAATATGAATGATATCGATCCAGTGGAAATAATTGATCTAAAATTGGCTTCATTGATATATGCAGATGATATAGTTTTACTCAGTACTTCCCAAAAAGGGTTAATCAGACAACTAAAATACATGCGAAATTTTTGTCATGAAAACGGTCTTAAAGTAAACTATAATAAAACAAAAATTATGATATTTAATGAGATAGAATCATATAAAGAACTGTTACTAAAAGATGCAGACACTACATCAGTTGAAGTAGTAGAAGAATATAAATATTTAGGTGTCTGGATCGCGAAAAGTGATAGGAAACAAATAGAAGAAATTACAAAAAAGGGAAATCATCATCATATATAACAGCCAAAACTCTCAAAGAATTTTCAACAGTGGACGCAAAAATATTAAATGAAGCGTTTGAAATGCTGACTTTGTCGAAAATGAAATACGGCTGTGAATTATACTTTGATAAGAATTTGAATGATCTAAATAAAGTAATAATGCAATTTTATAAAAGATTTCATCATCTGCGAATTACTACACTGAATTATTGTATTATTGGTGAATTCGGCATAAAACTTATGGAATTCCATTGCTATAAATCAGCCTTAAATTATTACATTAAATTGAATAGCGAAAATGATGGAATGCTAGTCACTAAATTTTTTAAATTAATAAGCAGCAACTTGAATTTAAAATCATTCCAAAATCCTTGGTGTGATAGAATAATGAAATTGATACGAAAGACTCAATTATTGCAATTCAAAGGCTGTGATTCTTTGGATAAAATATCAAAAAGTGTCATCAATAAAGTTTTGATTGAATATTTTAGAAAAGAATGGATAGATAGTGCAAAAAATAGTAACAAAGGATTGAAATATTTAGAGCTATGTAGATTCCAGTGCGAAGTGAAACAGTATTTATGTTTAGTAGGTGACAAAATCAAAATTAATAATATCCTTAAGTTGCGAACAGGCAATCATACTCTCGCCGCAGAAACTGGTAATTATCAAAATCGAAGCACTCATAGTGATCTTGCTTGTAAATTTTGTGACAGAAATGAAACAGAAGACATATTTCATTTCATATCAATTTGTCCTCACTACAGAGTTGAAAGACTTGCATTAATTCCTTTCTTAAATGATTGTGAGCGATCAGATTTCTATGAAATTATGAATGTATTAAAGGTAGGACAAGCTTGTGCAATTGATGAATTTATTGACAAGGCAATGTACATCAGGAACAACAAATAACATCAGGTTTTACATTTCAAGCTATTGAAATGCTGTTAAGTGCATTTATCTTGAACAACTAATTCTCGATACGATTTCTATGTACTGAGAACATATTGAATTTTTGACAAGCTCATTGTTATTGATGAATTCATTGACAAAGCATTATGCTTCCGAAATAATAGTATAATGTAATGTCATGCAACCATTTCAATCTGTCCATCTTACTAAGTCAATTGATTTTGACACGATTTCTATGAAATTCGTGAATCGACGAATCCATGAATTATCGATAAGTTCATTGATAAAGCAGTGTAGATTTACCAAAAGTGTTCATTGATTAAGTTTCATAAGACGCGAAAGATAAAATAAAGACCTTTCATGTCACAAATTCATCAATATACGCATTTCATCGTCGTAATCACTTATTATTTTCGATGCGATTTCTATGAAATTCTTGATGCACTTGATAGGGAGTAAATACAGAACCACTTAACAATACATTTAGATAGGGAAAGACATCAGAAGCAATAGCGACTGATTAATATTCACTGACAATAACAAACTTTACTGCAATTGTCTCATTCCGCACACATTTCTTGACATGGTTAATCTTACTATCCAAGCATTGCTGTTGAAATCCTTTTTCCTACATCATTCCAGGTATGTGTTAATTTCCATATTTTAACTACAGCTCTTGGGTGCAATGTGCTCTGTCGGTTTGGTCGCTCTTCCTCCTTCATGGGACTGCTGATGGCTCGGGGGATTTCGCGATGTGGCATGGTCTTTCGGGGTGTCTTGAACATGGTTGGAATTCAATCCTAACATGTGATGGCATACTGTGCTATGCTGTGTCGCGTTTTCCGTTGACCTGTCGGTGTTTCTACGTTGGTTTCGGGGGAGTTCCTGGCTGGTGGGGTACATTTCGCTCAACTGCGGTAACTTAGTATGTAATTGCTTCATGATTAGTTAACTGTGCCTCCGATCAAATAATAAGGCTAAATAATCTACTGTGATCAAGTGTGATTGGTAAATAAAAGATTATTAATAATTTAATAAAATTAATGTTTTCGTTCATTTCCGAATGTATCATCATGACTATTGCATGTTTGCTATACTATGAAACTGAATGATTTGTCTCCTCTCCTCATTTGTCTATGACATGTCTTCCCAATCATAATCATTTATTATGCTCACATAAATTGACATTATGATTCATGCACTTGTATATAGATTATGCTCATTATCATGCTGACATGCATTTCCAAGAAATTAAATGTTTATATTGCAATTTTTCCATTTGTGAATATTACCATGAAATTCATCATAAAGAGCACCATGTAAAAATCATAATGAACTCAGACTTTTTTCAGACAGTGATTTCAAACTTTTCATCTTAAAATTCTGTTTTGCTGCTGTTGCCGCTTCTCTCACTATTCACCTCACCATTTATGTAATTAATAGCTTCATCTCCATCATCGATACCATGTAATATCACACATGTCATCATCCTCATTTCATGTTTGTACCAAATTGGTCAATAAACTTTCGAGAGAGAGAGAGAGAGAGAGAGAGAGAGAGAGAGAGAGAGAGAGAGAGAGAGAGAGAGAGAGAGAGAGAGAGAGAGAGAGAGAGAGAGAGAGAGAGAGAGAGAGAGAGAGAGAGAGAGAGAGAGAGAGAGAGAGAGAGAGAGAGAGATTCCTTGCACCATTTCAGAATGATGAATGCGGCGACAGCAACTCTAACACCAACACCGGTTGTAAATCAGTCAACATCCCCATCGTCCAGCTTTATCGCCAATGTACAGAATATGTGCAAGAAATGCCAACAATCCACATCACAGGACGGATTACAATGCAGAAAGTGCGACACATTTTGGCACTTTGTGTGTACCGACCTCCCTGAGTATGAGCTAGTAAAATATTACAAAGAAAATCTTTACCACCGAAAATATGCTTGTGCAGAGTGCGTCCAGCAAATGCATCCAGCCGAACTGACCATCGTGAAAGAGAAAATGTCAAAGTTTGATGGTAAATCTGCTCTTCTGGACGATTACAAAAAGCGACTACAATTAAAGGACGGAGAAATCTTGGACTTAACTCACAATTTAAGCAAGGTGATAGAAGAGAAAAACACTCTGAAGGAGCAGATTGAGACCCTTAATGAAGAAGCGCGAGCCCTACAGAGATCAAACGATGATATGGCGCTTTCTTTGACAGTCCTACAGGACCAATTGACCCAATACGAAGAAAAAGACCACCAGAGCAGGCCAAGCCACAACGACAACAGCAATGATGATGACCTACGGCATATGTTCCAAAAGCACAAAGAGGAGACAAGAAGTGAAATGACTGTCCTAAAACACTTACTCGACGACATCAGACATTCGATGAGCGAGAAGCAGTATCACCAAAAGCAACAGCAGTTCCAACCAACACCACAACCAACAGTTCCACCTCCACCTCCACCACCACCAACGGCAATATATCATCGTAATGGAACCTATAACCGCAACAATCAAAGAAGACCACCTCCTATCTGCTATGTATGTTCTCGATCCGGCCATATTGCGAGAAACTGCTACAATGCGAGGAGACCAAGACAAAGATGGAATGGAAACAATAATGGAGGATTTTATCGAACAAGAGTGAGACCCCAATATCATGGACCAGCACCTCATCAACATCCGTCGCATGGCCAATACCAGCTCAATTATCCTCAACAACAGCAACACTTCTCATCTGTGAATTATCAACCTGTGCCTCAACCAAGTATGATGTACCCCAACACGAACACTTATTCAGTGCCACCTTTATTTTAACATAGATGAACGAGGAGAGGAGACGGAAAATACCGAAAAAGTGAGCGATCCTAACTATGAAACATTGAAAATATATCACGTTAACATTAATGGCCTAAATGGAGATAAGCTTCAAGATTCTGACATGATGAAAGATATAAATGGTGTTGATCTCATATGTTTCACAGAGACACACTTCATTGAAAATGAATCGAACAATATTTCTCTCTCATTAAATCGATATGGTATAATCGAAACGATAAGCAAAGATAAAAATAATTTTGGAAGACCAATTAAAGGAGCTAGATTATATTATAGAAATGATATAAACCAACAAAGTATCAAAAAGGTAATTACCGAAAACGGGGATACATTAATAGTTAGAATTGCTAACATTAAATGGAAAGATATGAAGGAAATCTTTCTGATACTTTCCTACAGAGAAAGCAGAGATTCGAAATATGCTGATAAATATTACTTGGATAGAATAAAAGATTATATTAAAAAATACAAAATGAAGAACATACTAATGTTGGGAGACCTTAATAGTAGAACTGGTATAGTAAATGACAACGAACATATGGATCTCCCCATTAGAATATCAGACGATTCAGTAATAAATAAACAAGGTAGAGAATTGATAGAATTCTGCAATGAAACATCTCTTGTCATAGCTAATGGCAGATATGAAGAAGGCGCACATACATTTTGTAAAATCCAAAATGGTAGGAACTATAAATCAGTTGTTGACTATCTAATCTTATCAGGATCTATGATAGGAAAATTGAAAGCCTTTGAAATACTTGAACCTAAGCTATTTACGGACCATAGACCATTGAAGATAGACATAAACTTGAATATAAAATCAGAATCAAAAATGCATAATAAAAATTGTGGTCGCACCATGTATAAGAATGTAAGACCATTCAAAATGATATTTAATTCTAATTCCTATGAATATCAAGAAGTCGTATTTGCAAAACGTGTAGAACTTGCAGAAAAGATAAATAAAAAACAGTTAAATACAAAAGATTTGAATCATGAATTAGTTAACACAAGTAAGGAGATTTACCAGAAAATGGATTTAAAAAAACAAGCTAAATACTCAAAAGATACTAGATATCTTCGAAAAAATTATAAAAATGCAATTGATGTGTACAAATATAACCAAACTGAAGAAAACCTAACATCTTTATTAGAAAAAAAGAGACAATTTAATAAAACTCTGAAACTAGAAAAAAGAAAACTACAAAAAACAAAATTAGAAGAGTTACAAAAAGCAAAATTAAATAATGATTCCAAAAGATATTGGGAACTAATAAATAAAAATAGACCTGGAAAAAACAAAAAAATAGACACTAAACTAAGTGCAGAAAATTTTAAGGATGTTACTAAAGTTAAAGATTTTCAATTGAGCATCTCAAACGTAGTTAAAACAAATCAACCTAACTCTTTCAATTTACCTGTGATAACTGAGGAAAATTTTTTAGATAACAGAATCACAGTCGAAGAAATCGAAAAAGCAATAAAATCAACGAAAAATATGAAATCAAGTGGTCCAGATCATGTTGTATACGAAATATTCAAAAATAACCCCAGCCAAATCCAGATATTGGAAATACTCTATAACAGCATTTTTCAAGATAAAAGCACTCCATGGGAATTAAGTTGGATGATACCTATGTACAAAAAAGGAGATAAAAACAATAGTAACTCATACCGATGTCTAAATTTGTCTTCCTGTGTTGAGACAGTGCTTACAAAAATATTAAATGACAGACTGAATACTTGGATTGACAGACATGGATTAATTCATGAATGTCAAACAGGATTTCGGAAAGAAAATTCTACCTTAGACAATATCTGGATGCTAAAAGAAATCATACAAATCTATAAAAACAGTAAAAAGCAATTATACATTTGCTTCATTGATCTATCAAAGGCTTTCGATTCAATCCCAAAATATCGTTTGATCAATAAATTAAGAGGCATCATTCCTAATGGTCATTATCTTTCTTTGATGGAAAATGTTATAGATAAGAAGAAATACAAAATTTTGCTTAATGGAGCCGAAAGTGAAGAATTTATATTAGAAAATGGAATTCCACAGGGAGATAGTTTATCGCCAACTTTATTTTGTCTATATATAAATGATTTTTTGATAGAACTACATAAAAACATAAATAATATCGACCCAATTAAAATAGTTGATATAAAGCTTGCCTCATTAGTCTATGCCGATGATATTGTTTTATTTAGTGAATCTCAACAAGGATGAATCAAGCAAATCAAACACATGAAAACTTTTTGTAATGAAAATGGACTTACCATCAACTACAACAAAACTAAAATCATGATTCATAATGAGAAAGAAAACTTTAAAGAGCTCATGCTAAAAAATGATGATGATACCACAACATCTATCGAAATAGTAGAAGAATACAAATATTTAGGTATCAGGATAGCTAAAACTGACAGAAAGCATATTGAAGAGATCACAAAGAAAGGACGATCATCATCATATTTGACTGCTAAAACACTGAAAGAATTTGGAAATATCAACTCAAAAATTCTAAATGAAACTTTTGAATTGCTAACCTTATCAAAAATGAAATATGGTTGTGAGTTCTATTTTGATAGAAATTTAAATGATCCAAATAAAATAATTATGCAGTTCTACAAAAAATTTCATCACCTAAGAATCACTACACCGAACTATTGCATTATTGGCGAATTTGATGTAAAACCTATGGAATTTCATTGTTACAAATCAGCCTTGAATTATTATCTTAAGTTGAAAACTAAAACTAATCAAAGTCTAGTTACACGTTTATTTAACAGGATAAATCACAGCATTGATAAAAAATTATTCCATAACACATGGTGTAACAGAATACTCAAACTTATGGAGAAAATCCATTTACAAAAGTTGCAGAATATTGACATTTACGACAAAAGATATAAAACTGTTGTTAACAATCGTCTAACTGAATATTTCCGAAGTGAATGGATAAATAGTGCAAAGAATAGCAACAAAGGACTAAAATACTTAGAGCTCTGTAGATTCCAATCCGATATGAAACAATATCTGTGTCTAGTTGATGAAAAAATAAAAACTGATAATATCCTTAAATTGCGAACTGGAAATCACACTCTCGCAGCTGAAGTTGGAACATATCAAAATCGAAGCACTCATAATGACTTTACTTGCAAATTATGTGAAAATGATGTGACGGAAGATATCTATCATTTCGTATCAATTTGTTCGCGATACAACGCAGAAAGAAGAATGCTGATTCCGTTCCTAGCAGACTGTACACGATCAGATTTCTATGAAATTACAGGTTTTCCTACACGACAACGGCAACTACCGAATCAAGAGCGGCACTTTAATTTCTAAAACGTTAAAAGATAAAATATTACGTCATTTCACAATTGAGAGCGACAACAATAAATAAACTGCAGCAAAATAGTTCAATTGTGTCTCTATCAGATTAGTGAGCGGCATTTCACGTGAAGAATAAATGATATCTATTCGGTTTGATCCAAAGCCCTATATAGATGTCTTCACATCTGCTAAATTAACTTATCAATATGGAGCGCCAGCGAATGCCTGCTGATGTTAAACGCAGAATCATTATGGCTCACGAAGCCGGAAATGATTATATTGAAGCCGCTCGAGTTCTCGTTGTAAAACGGGGTACTGCGTATTCAATAGTACATGGTTATATACTTGAAGGAGTCATTGAGCGTCCCAGAGGAGGAAGACGACACCAAAAGATGGACGAAGATATGGCAAATACTGTGAATTTTTTGTGAATGGTAAATACTGTGAATTTTTTGTGAATGGCAAATACTGTGAATAGATTGTTGAATCCCAACCGGAATTCACGTTAGCCCAAATCAAAGCTGACTACAAGCGCGGATGCCGGACAAGCCATCTGTCTCAATTCAGACTATCAGCACATGTCTGAGAAATCGTCTTATCATCTTAAAGAAAATGGAGACTGTTCCAAGTCAACCGCAATAGCCATGACGTCAAAGTGGAAAGGGCTGAGTATGCGAACTGGTATCTGCACACGATCAACGCAAACCATCCGCCAACATTTATTTTTGTGGACGAATCCGGCTTTAATTTATGGATCAGTCGCACACGACGTCGTGCCAGACGGGGAGAGCGAGCTGTCAGGATTGTTCATGGACAGCGCGGGCGGAATTTTACACTCATCTTGGCGGTCTCTAATGAAGGTGTCGTCCATCATGAATTCTACGAAGGCGGAACCTCCTGTGAGAGATTTAACTCCTGGCTGGAAGAAGCGTCCGTTGCGGCTGGGGCTGGACCTCGTGTATTCGTCATGGATAATGCTCCGTGCCACAATAGAGCCCGTGAAGTCAGTTTGCGAGAGGGACACTCTATTAGGTACTTACCGCCCTAATCTCCATTTCTCAATATCGCAGAGAACGCGTTTTCCATGTGGAAAGCGGCTTTCAAGAGAGAAGTAGCTGAGATTCGTGAGCAGTTACACAACTACACTGGACAACAGCGGAATTTGACCTTACTGCAACTCGCCTCCCAAAACATGAGTGCCATCAATGCAAATAAGATGGGAAGGTCTTCCAGACATATGGGCAGATTGATGCCTAGACTAATTAATCGCGAGGATGTCTTACAAAACCATCAATGAATATTACGGTACTTGTTTTGTTTCATAATGAAATAAAAAATTTCAAGATTATCAAAACTTTTTCGTATTGACTTACCTTTTCGTAAAAAAAGTTTTTAATGACTTACTGTATTACCTTTATAATTAAAATAATTATCAAACTTTTCCTTTTGACATATTTTACCTTTTCGAATTAAAAAAAATTATCAAAACTGTTTGTATTGACTTACCCGTTAAATAAAATATAATTGAATATGAAAAGCCATTTATGATTTCAGGTTGCCGCTCATTAAACTTATAAATCCATTAATAAACTCACTTATTATCACTACCGATTAAAAACAATATCATTCAATTGAAAACGCTGCTGATTAACAGAAATACCGTTGTTGCATCTTAAAACATATTCTTTAATCTGATAGTCGCATTGTCGAACTGGAAAACCTGTACATTAAAGATAGGACAAATCAAAGCAATTGATGAATTCATTGATAAAGCGATGCAATGTAGAAACAACAGATAATATATTCTATACTAATTTTGACATAAGAGATTGATCTTTCCTAGTCTTGAATTATTGCATTCGATCCGATTTCTATGACAGACAAAAGAACCCTGTCATAACTTATCAATTGGTTCGTGATTCAACAACAGTAAATCGAATTGAATTTCTTTTTCTTCGTAGACTGAACTATGTCATAGTGCTATGGTCTCACAAATGCACTAAAAATTAGGTGAAAACTGCATCGCTACATATCAATTGTTTCGCGATTCAGCTGAAAGAAATAGGCTGCTTCTATTACTAGAAAATTGCATTTGATCACGCATATATTGAAGGACTTACAGTTAAGAAATCAAAACTATTGATGAATTCATTGACTACTTGATGGTTAGTAGAAACAATAGATAACATTCCTCATCTATTTGATAATAGTTTCACCAAATTTGTGAATGATTGAACTCGATCAGATTTCTATGAAGTTATAGCTGTCCGCTTATTTTGACAATAGGCAGCGCATTTTTCTTGATATATCAACGTAACGGTGAACGGCAAAACAATAGCAAATGATTAATACCCATATTGACACTGATGCACTATGCACAGCAAATGTTTCACTCTGCTATCGATACTGAATATCGGAGGTCGATCGGTAAAATCTCAATCGTGAATTTCTCTAATTTCAACATTCCTTGCACCATTTCAGGTAAGAGTTGAGATATTTCTTGTTATGATTTTGTGTTTAGACGTGATGCTCTTTCGTTTCTAACGTGTGATCTATTAGTGGCCACGATATTTGCGGTCTTGGGTTTCTTAAGCATTGAGGAACTCCTTTTTCTTCAATGCTTATCACTTAAGACCGCACTATTTGGGTAGTTGATTTATCATTTGATAAAGTCCTAAAATGCATCATGTTTAACCACATTTTATTCTAATATAAACCTACTTTGACATTAATAACCGACCGCATCTCCGATCAAATAATAAGGCTATAGGTAAATAATCTGCTGCGATGGTGTGATGTGCAAATAAATGATTTACTAAAACTTAATTAATCATCAATCCCGATCATATAATTACATGATATGATATGATACATGAATATTGAGTCTCCTCTCCTCATTTATCTATGAAATGTTTTCTCATATGCTATATCTTCATATTCCTCTCATGCATTAACTTATCACGTTATCGTCCTCATATAAATATCAAACCTGTAAATAGTCTCAGTCATTACTCAAGAACTTTGAAGAATTTTTCAGACATCATGCGCCCATCGAAGAACACTTGTGATCACCGCTGTCATCTTACCTCCGAACGCTTATGCCATCCTCATTACCATCAATCGCTGTTGCCGCATTCATTCATTCATGTGTACTTCATCTTTTCTTTTTTTTGTACATGCATTTTTTTATCTCATGTTTGTACCAAGTTGGTCAATAAACATTCTGTGTGAGAGAGAGACATTCCTTGCACCATTTCAGAATGATGAATGCGGCGACAGCAACTCTAACACCAACACCGGTTGTAATTCCGAAGTAAGATTCCGACATAATTATTGCATACTATCTATTTACTTATCATTAATCGCATTCCTTTTTTGCTTCATAATGTAGGTTCTTTATTTGTACTTCCTACCATGAAGTTTTATGTAGGAATGTGTGATTACAATTCTGCATAAGCCATGATTACAATTCATGAATTAAACAACCATTCTAATCTGTATACGAATACACAGTTGGAAATATAAAATGAGAATCACGCATTCTCAACGAGATCAGTTCAGCCCCCGGCTAATTTCATTTTTTACTCTATCATCCGGCCTAATAGAGACCCGGCTATTATCCACGATCTTTAATTTCAAACTTGATTTATAATTTTCTGAATGAAATTATCCCCTAAAATTCTAAATTTTAAGGTACTATGTGTCAAGAAGCAGTAGTCATAACAATGTTTAATTAACTATCTATCGAAAATATGTAAGCAATGAGAAGTGTGCTAGCAACTTGAAAACTCTATTGCAAAACTTTGAAAAATTAGTAAGAATCGTCTGAATCGCACCAATCACTCTCCACTTCATCAGCTGATTCACTTGTCGGTGCAACTATCAAGAATGGAGTCGTTCAATTTGCTTTTAACTTTGGATTTGAGATCAAGACCACCATCAGCATATTCTTCACCTGATATCAGACACTCAAACAAATTATTTTTAATTCCATCAAAGACAATTGTGACAGCATATTACTTAATCGAATCATGAATTTATTGATTGGTATTGCCTGCCACGTTCCGTAAATCCAAAGAGTAAAATCTTTAAATTGTGGAGGTTTCAAATTTCAATTCTTTGTTAAGCTGTGATTAATTGAGACCATTTGAAAACTAGGGTTCATACAATTTTCGAATTCATGGTCTGAATATTCGATTCTAGGAAACATCAGAACCACCAGGAATGACTGCACGATGCATGTTCATTTTTCGTGGCGTGTTTTTTGTAGTTTGAAAAATATTAAAAATACAACGAAAACTATCCCTGATTAGAAGTCTGTTTCCAAGAACTGACCAATAAGCACTTCGTGGATGATCAACTGCCATATAGGATATAAAACCTGAGACCCAGCTATTATTTCATTTCCTAGCTTATCACCCGACTATTTAAAGAGCAGATGCGGTACCGGCATCTCATGTTTATACACACTTCTTGCAGTATTGAATTGTAATGGATAACTTTCGTGATTCTCATTTTCATTTCCAACTGATCAAAAAAAGCTTTGTTATTACGACTAGAGCTGGGAGGGGACCGGGCGGGGGTTGGGGCTGAGAAATTCAGTGAGCCAGTCCATTTAACCAGTCCATTTTCATAACATTAACACGGTGACCCTGATCTACAATGAATTTAGCAAACATCATTTCTAAAAGAATAATGGAATAAGAGTCTTTATTGCCCTCCATATATATCAGCTTGAATCAATTATAGATATCATGAGTTTCTACATGTAATAGATCCGATTATTTGCTTTCTGTTTTGGATCTAATGAAATGAAACAAAAAGATAATGTCATGTTTATCGGCAAATGCTCCTTGCCCCGGATATCAAAGCCTTCATGATGTATAGGACTTGTCCCACAGCCATCACCTCATTTTCAGATGTTGAGACTCATAAGTGCTAAACACAAGTCCACGGTCCACAGCATTCAAAATTTTCACAATGAAGATCATGTGTGAAGCATTCACAAATCAAAGTCACAAATCAAATCAGCACCAATGCTTCCTAGATATTCCATTGTTTACCATCATCTTTGTGATGTTGACCCTCGCATTATATACGTGGTGTGATCCAAAATGTCCCGGACTAACCTACTTGCAGATAACCTGTGATAACGAATACTACTTCAGATGTAAATTTAGGTCTTTAAGGCATGAGAAATATGGTCGCCGAAATTTTTCCGGTCAGTTTTCTATTTTTAAAAAATATTTTTACATTTTAACATGAATTTCTGTATTTTCTGAATTGATCGAGATCCGATTTGTCTTATTGTTATAGTTAGATTGATTTTGATTTGTACCTTATTTGACGGATATCTTTGCCATGAATATTGCACGTCTTTTGTTAATTGCTTCATGTGTTACGATATCAATCAGTGAAGTTCATTCAGCACGCATTCATTAAGAAATCCGTGTCAACGATGGTTCTTTGTTCTATCAGTTTTCATGATGGATGTGACAAGCGTGTCTTCAGTCGAATATCGCAGTGTGATACGATACCTCCTGATCCGCGGCTTCGCTAATGGTGACATTCTAAAGGAATTAAGCCTGGCATATGGAAGCAAAGCTCCATCGAGAACTACTGCTTATTTCTGGATAAGCGAATTTAAACGCGGAAGACAATCTGTGGAGCAAGATTTTTCAACTGTTGGTCGGCCGCAGGAGATTCCGGAAGAGAAATCGAGTCAGTGCGATGAAGTGATTACAGCACACAGAAGGATAACCATCCGTGAGTTGTCAAGAGAGTTGCGAATCAGTTATCACTCCTGTCATGACATCATCGAAAGACTTGGATATCGCAAACTGGCATCACGTTTCGTACCGAAGTTTCTGTCACCTGAAATGAAGGAGAACAGACTTCTGGCGGCACAGTCAAATTTGGATCTCCTCGAAATGCACGGAGATCAGTTTCTGAACTGCATCCTTACAGAGGATGAAACACCTTTAAGTTTGTATCTGCCTCAAAGTAAGCGAGAATCTGCAGAGTGGCGAAAATCAGGCGAGTCTGCCCCTTTGAAAATGCGATCCGGAACATCACATCGCCGGTCGTTGATGCTGACGGTCTTTTGGAACGCTTCGGGAATCCAACTGGTTGACTTTGCGGATAAAGGAGTAAGAATCAATAGCGAATATTATTCCAATCTGTTATCTGAAGCGAGGAAGAAAATAAGAAAGCCACGAAACATTCCCCTCTACTTGCTTCATGACAATGCTCCGATTCACACCTCGCAGGAGACAACCAATGCCTTAACGAGAAACGGATTTCAACTATTGAGCCATCCTCCTTATTCACCTGACTTGGCCCCAAGTGACTTCTATCTGTTTAGATTCCTCAAAAAGCATCTTCGTGGACACCATTTTGAATCGCCAGTTGAACTGCGGGATGCAGTTACTGAGTTTTTTGATTCTTTGACACCGGAATTTTTTCATAAAGCTTTTTATGAATTGAGACTTCGTTGGCAAAAAGTGACGAATGCTAACGGCTCATACATTGAAAAGTAAACTGTTTTCTGGAACAAAACATTTGTTTTTCCGTTAATTATTAGTCAGGTTATTAGTGATAGCTTAACTGTCAAGTTAATCTAAATATATTAATTCTAAATCGCTAGAATTTATAGGAAAATCTTGAAATTCAGACAAAAATGTTTGAAAATTTTGAAAAAATAGAAAACTGACCGGAAAAATTTCGGCAACCATATTTCTCATGCCTTAAAGACCTAAATTTACATCTGAAGTAGTATTCGTTATCACAGGTTATCTGCAAGTAGGTTAGTCCGGGACATTTTGGATCACACCACGTATGTAGGTAGATCCTTATTAAGAAACTTGAATACTGAACTTAGAATATGACATTTCTAACAGCCGCCTCCACCTCTACAGTCATGCTGCCATGCAATTGTAAATCAGACAATTTTGAGATCCCCGCTCAGGCATCAATTAATTTTGATTTCAATTTTAAGCAGCAATATTCATTAAGAAATTCAATTGCAATTTCGGCAGACAAATCAATCACGATGATAAGTTATTTAGCTGTAAGTTTATTAAATGTTCGTGTGACAGTAGCACTGTACTCTATAGAACCTTTAAAGATCGCTGTGATGCATGTCTTTGTGATTTGTGAATGCTCATTAATTTCGTACATGATCTTGATTAATGAAAATATTCATAACCTTTGAGTACTTAGTTTAAGCAAGCGGAAATCAGAAAACTGCAATTGCAGCTATGTCAATGAAATCAAACATTAATTACATGACAACAAGAAATCACCCTTCCCGTTTCCGATAGGAAAACAACATCGTAGCAAATGAAGAACACAATTATGATGTATATTATTGAATTCACAATGTAAGAATATTTTCTAACCGAGAAATATTTATCCATGGGCAACAATGAAGGAATGATGATGATACACAATGTCACTTCGATATTATCATGAAAACAAAATGCATGCTCAGCAAATTACATTTTGACTACATCAATATCAGTTCACCAGATTCAAATTACATTTTATACCGATGTTTCGAGTTACATTTTCTGTGAAATTCAATAGCGATTCATTTTCATAAGATCACATTAAGTTGACAGTTACCAGAAATCCTGGGGCAGCTCGTTGTTCTGACGGCTTTCACGTTCACTTAATCACATTTATGTCATTTAACATTCTTTCACAATCAATTGACAACATTTCAAAAATTGACATATCTAAATCTACCAACATACCAGTACTTGTTTCACCTGACATATTCTGCAAACATAGATTCAGAAAAATTCACTCAACTAACATTTGGGAACACCATTTCCGAAAGATCAACCAGAATCAATTTCGATGTAATTTCTATAAACAACAATTTTCAATTTTACAATTTTACAAATTTACTTTTAAGGAAACAGACAATTGTTTTTCATGCGATTCCAGTGAAGGGCAATCATTCAGCATATCATAGAATTTTGTTATACACTGCAAACTGTACACCGTTAAAAACAGCTAACATAACCGTTAAGATTCACAGAAAATATCTGTTAAAATGATGACATGATAACGTGATGAGCGATGATGCAACAGTTAAAATTTGTTTATATCAGATAAAACAAACGTCCATTTTCACGGAAATTTACAGTTTACAATTTACAGTATACGAGCTATTTTCTCTTGCTCAAATGTCAAACATTAATATATTCAAGCTGTGCAAGCTTTCGCACAAACATTTATTGACAAATTAGGTGTGAATGTGTCACGCTAATTCACCAGATGAAATTTCTCTTGTCAGTCCACTTTACCACACATCCAAATAAAAGCTATTGCTTCAAAAGGACGCAGAAACTGTCATGGCAAAATTCACAAAAACTACAAAGATAAAAAAAGACAATGGGGACAAAAATAGACAAAATGTATAACAGGATATGTGCAAGTTTTAATCCAAAAGTACATTAGTAATCAAATGTCAGATCAATAACAAATCATTCACAATTACGAGTTCTATAAGTTTGATCAATCTGAATGCCAATTCCTGTACATTTCAATGCACCTTTAATGCGCAAAAAATCACATTCGATCTTCTTGCTGGCAAAAGTTAAATATGTCATTGCCACATTTGCTTTGAATACAGATTTTATAATCAGGTTTGCAGGTGAAAATAAGCAAAAATCAAACACATCGTGATAATGTCAATAAAAATTTTAGAACTTATTTGAAGTATACTCCAAGCTTCACGTCTATTCTTTATCCAATCTTACAACGCGAATGTAAAGAGTGTAAACGGAATTTGTGTTATTGCGGCCAAATGTAATAAATTCACTGTTACTTTATAGATTTCTTTTAAGTTTTATGAAATCTGAAGCATTTTTCATTTATCCGTTAATTTCCAATCAGTGCGTTAGTTAGTCCATGCAAAATGACCAATGAATACAGAAGGGATATATAGGTAGAGTGTCGTCTCAAAAAAGTACCTGTATACCGTGAAAATTTTTGTATGAAAAGATTCAGATTTTGAGGAGATTACGTTCCCGTGGTCCAAAACATTATTTGAGCAGCTCTAAAAGAGTCAAAATTTTGCAAATTTAAATACTACCGAGATGACGCCCCTATATAAGTAGTACATATGAAACAAGTTGGATATCGAAAGTAATGAATATTTGATAAAAGCATCCTAACAGAGCGGAAATTAATCTGATTATCAAAGGAATTTCATGATCCGTATTATAATGGAAGTGTTCATGATAAAGTCGCGATATTATTCGTGCTTTCTTTGCTGAAATCACAAGTTTTTAATTCAATTTTCATCGGCATGATTTTATGATTCACTAAATTCATGTTTCATTTCTTGAATCTGAAGAGTGATGTGGAACCATTTACATCTTTCAAAGCTAATTGATATCATTGTCTTTTACTATCTGAATTTGCTCTACCAGTGGCAGGTTGCTTATGATGATCTCGCTTAAGATGATTCTCTTGAGGCTCAGTATGAAAGCAATAGGGTCATCGAGTTGCTAATTTAACAAACATTGTATATCCAAGGCTGTCATGACACGGACGATCTGTAAAATAATATCATTTCATTCTGCATTATATCCTATCATGATCACATCAATTCCGTTTTAATTTCTGCAAAAATGCAAACATTTGCATATCTCACATTTGGTGACAATACCACCTGTATCCCCCTCAAGTTCATTTGATAAAATCGAAAGTGTTTACACATTGTGGATTTAATAAATGCGGAGTTACCACTCTACCTAATATAATTACTCTATGAACCAATGATTTTGGTTAGCTTACATGGGTCCTTTAACTACTATGAATCTGTTCGACCAAGGATCACTATGGGTTTTTGGAGTTTAAACCAAAGCATAGGCCTAAGCTGATGTAGCTGCATGTACGTAAACTTTCTATGATTCGAGTCGACTCTAAATTTGCCGATTCGCAGGTCCCTAACTTGCATGACTGACTTTCTTTGTTTGTCTATCATCAAATTTCTGTAGACATGATTTCGTCGATTTCTGTCATTACTAGAACTTGATGTGTATTAATCAATCATGATTGCCGGCAATGATTTATGCGCGCGGGATTCGGCTAACGACAAATTTCATAGCATTGCACTTAATTCAAGTGAACAGTTGGAATTAGATAATTCTTCAATGACTGTGGGATATTATGTAGGGTTATTTTTATCTTCATGTCGCTAAACAAATTGGCCTGTCACAAAACAGCATTAAATAGACGGCAAAGCATATAAGAAGGCTTACTGATGAGACGAAACTTTCTGCTCCATTTACACTGACAAAATGCTAGTGCTATCATTGGAATCTCATCCCATTAAGTGATTACTACACCAACCCGATATTCATGAACATAGCACATTGACTTTCCATTATTCTGTCATTATTTTCATGTTTTGAAATTTGTTATGAATATGTGGCCGCTAGCTAACTTTTCTGTCTGCATTTTGCATTCCGAACAAATTTTTCCGATCGACATTCCACTTGTAATTTTGGTTTTTGTCCGCTAGAGCATATTTGCTGTTGCCAAAACAAACATGATTTCTTGCCTTTAGCAGCCCCACGTGCACACTGTAGGCCTCCGATGTATAAGCTTGTACATGTGCATATACATTGACCGCCATTTATCTGCCTTACAATATAATTTGTTAAATATTGTTAGTATTATAAACAGAATTTTTTGGTAGTTTTGCAATTGATCATTTTTACTTAATGATTTGGTCAATTGACTTGCGATCCAAAGTTACGAACCGCCCGACTCCACAATTATTATGTGATAATCTAACTCAATTAGCTCTATTATTTGAATATACAGGCTTATTGTTATTTTACCACATCTCTTGGTTATATTCTGAGGATATTGACTGGCGATATTATCTTGGTCCAAGGTTCTACAAACTGTCAATTACAATTAAAAAAAGTATAGCTGATCAATAAAGTATTAAAATCCGCATATCATCGGAGCCACCGAATTAGATTGTTTAACCATATCACTTTGTTAGAAGCACGAACGGATTCAAAACGTCGGCACATACATGGAATACTAAGTGGGCAAAAAGAAAATGTTTAATACCTGGCAGAGATAGGAAAAATAGTCGTGTGTCGCTTGCGGATTGCTGTGAATTCCTTCAAAATTCTCCATTCGCTACGATTCCTTCAGATTCGAAGAATTCAGATCATTACGCACAAGTTTTCTCAATAATGTTGATCCTTCTGCTGATAACTGAAAAAGTTAGCAGGCGCACGATAAACGTTCACAGATTTCTCTGTAGAACTTGACATCGACTGTGTCTCTTTGTTGTGTCCTCCGGTTGACAACAGTCACTGAAACTTCGCACATTTTGGCGTATTTAATGTTGAACTGGCTGCTCATTGTTCGATTGCTATGGTATTATGTCAGTAGATTGTGCCATTTCATTAACGCTACATGTTCCAATGTTTCCTTTTTAGTCAAACTGAAGAAGAGACGATCTGTTTTATTCTGTAATCAGAGCAATCAATGTCGGAATGAACAAGAAATTTCATGTAAATTAGCTGAAGAACAAAATAACAAAATAGTTTTTCATTAGCACTATACATGGCAGCAATAATAATTGCTGCTGGTGAGCATACATGAATTCTGAAAGCAATGAAAGCTGTTTAGAGTGCAGATTTATCGAAAAAATAAAGAAAGCTTGCTTCGCGAATAATTTAACTTTGAAATGAGTGACTGTGCACAAAAATAGTAGATTAAAAGAAGCATTTGTGCAGAGTTACTCATTTCATAGTTTAAATTGCACGGTAGTGAGCCACTTTCATTTTTGTTCAGATATACTCTGGCCTATGAATGACCATGATCAAAGAAGTATTCATCATTTGTCACTATCTTGGGTCAAGCATAAAAGTGAAGGATCTATAACTTTATAAACAATGTTTGTGCAGTGTGATTGATGAATGATCCTTATTGTGCACATGATCGAATTTTTCAATGACTAACCATATTCTTCGCCTATTGATAAAAGCTACAGTTTTTATGTCGAATAATTTTACCCGCAACCGCCTCATGTTCACATTCCCATCAACAAGCCTGTTACATTCTCCTGATTCAATTACTCCTGGGTGCATTGGCCGCTGAGGCCGACGTATTAGATTCTATTTTATTTATATTAAGTCGCAATAAATGACTTACTTTTGTACGAAATATCGAATTAGACATTAACAAAACTATAGGATTAAGGGCGGAATTGATAACTGTTAGCCAAGTCATTATTTTGTAGGGAACATACGAAATGTGTACTCCATATAAATCTAGATACAAATGTATGCAATACGGGCCCCAAAATACATTGAAGAATGTGAACACTGACCAAGTACTCATCAATGTATGTCGTTCTCCCCGGATAATCTGCAGTACACTCTTTACACCATCATTTGAATTATTCATAGCTAGTCGCTTCTTATTGGAGAGATAGGTGTAGAGAATCGATGTGTAGCAGGTTGTGGCAACAATAGTTGGAACAGCAACGGCAATGATGGAAAGAATCAAACTGATAGCAAACGGAGCAATATCATCGTAGTAGAAGCAAAAATATGCCGACTTTATGTAATGAAATGAATCATACAAATACGCAATAACAGAAAATGATATCCAAAAGATCCAAATGCTAAAAATTAACATCAATATTTTGAGTCCAGAAAAGAAACGCTTATAACTTGTTGAATTCAGTATGAAAACACGACGATTTATAGCAATCATCATGAAAGTGAAATTCGAAACTCCTGCACAGCTAAACAGAAGAAACCCGCTAACCTTGCAATTGGCGTCAGAAGTAATGTTTTGGCAAGCCAATCGGTTGATAATAACATTGGGTATGATATACATACAGATTATCAAATCCGCGATGGCTATGTTCAGAATTAACCAGTTGGTTGATTTTCGCATACTTCTGTAGACCAAAATACAAAGAATCACCAAAATATTAGCAGTCAGTCCAATCGCAGCAGCTGCAACTATAAATAGAAGATCAACTGACTTTTCCGCAATAGTGCAATGAAGGACTTCACTTGAATTTGATTGAATTCTTGGGGGACTCATGCTGATTGCGCGATTCTCAATGTATTGCTGGTTGAAGCTAATGAAGTGCAGCATGTAAAGAAACAGCATGATTTTATTTTTATATTTACACTTATACTCCAACGATCCAATAGCAAATGTTTATCATCTTCGGTATCAAATAAGAGCGTTGAAAATCAGCAGCTATTTCATTTACAAATAAGTGAATAGAATTCCCATTATTTTAAAATTTGAGAGCATTGCATATTTTCATTTGCTCATCATCATGTGGGAATTCAATTTACTTTATCATTTTAATGTGCAGTTGACAAATGAAGCTGCTAGATCGAAGGACTAGATTACTTCGAAACGTCATCCTAATGACTAATGCGCCTACAGAAGTTTTCAAACAGATCATTTGACACAATAAGCAGACTAAGCTTACCAATGAAAATGGGACTATATCTTCATGCAATATGGGGCAATATGACAAATGGGTTCATGCTCACATGGTGTAGTTATAAGGAAATATCATATAGTACTTGTATTTAGTGATTTTGCATCAAATGAATTCAGAAATGTAAATGTTATATATGTATATTTGAATTCATGACATTAATGCAGGCCTATTGCGTTTAGTTTTTCCTGTAAATGTTTCTGTGTATTACACTAAAATTCATTTGCATGACCTTAATTTCGTGAATGAACTTAAATAAATAAATTAATCTTGTTTATACTCGGAAGCACATTAGGCATGGGGCCTTTCTTTCATGTGGCCGAGTTGTCATCCCACTTTACATCGTTTGTTGTTTGCCCTCTTCTAGATCGTTACCAGTGGTCCTGCGCGGGAAATTTCTATTTTTTCGCAGGCCGAGTAAATTTACCCAGGTAAATTATTGCGCATGTGATTATTGCTTTCACGTTTAAATGCGATGAATTTGTGTATCTCAAGATGCAATACAACTGTGTCCTGCATGTAACTAAAGATATGCACTTATATTTGTACAATGTACTGATATGCTGTCTCGTAAATTGAAAACATATTTGTAAAATTGATTAATATTCTACCGCACGCCATCATTACAGTGATCTAAAGCAAAAATTACGAATAATTGCATTATGTTTTTAAGCTCAGTTTTAAGCTCAAAATTCATGATGCAAGTAAACTAGAAGGTCAAACAATTTTCATGCAAGAAAAAAGTCGGAATGGAATGTTCCTGAATGCTCAGACATACCTATCTTTGTTCGGTGTATGCATCAGAGTTGGAACCAGCCGACTTTTTGGGACCGTGACCGGACCGACGCTCGGAATCAGTTGGCCGGAGTCGGGTTGTTAGCCAGTTTAATACAAACCCCATCAGTCGGTGATGGGACGGCGTTTCCGCACCAGCTTGTTAAGGCTTAGATAGTCAGACATCGTTCTGTCAACCTAGACCGCTAGACATTATCCAATTTCATACATTAAATATACATACATGATAGTCCAACAGGTATTCAGGATAAGCAAGATCGATTCTCAATTATGAAATTATATTCGTACATTGATAACTGATTTTACACGATGGAAAATGCAAGTATTGACTTAAATGGAGCAGATGCGCGCGATGACATTACCAATCTAACGAGGTACAGCCCTACGCCATGATTTATGGTAACAATAACTGTATTTTCAAAGTAAATCATCAGGTGAATAGATAGCAGATAGTCAAAAAATGACGCCAGTAGGCATAGCATTAATGCAATAAGATGAACAATCTGATTACTGAATATTGTGCTGATGTTACGAAATGCAGTGTCTGCGCATAATGCGACGTACAACATTAAACCTGATTCGCTTCTGAGGGATTTCCAGTGATCTACGACGTCAATTGAGAATTCTCTACACCGAGTTTTAAATTCAGATATTTTGAGTTTACATTAATGATCGCGACGTGACGTATGAGAAGCTGGAACAAAGAGGTTCATTTCAGCAAGTGTTACAAGCATTTGAAGTAGCTGTCCAATCATTCATGACCTCTTCTAAGTTCCAAGAGTTACGAAGTCTATCCCATGCAATGAAATTATTCAAGATGTGGATCAATCTTGTGATAGATAGGTCAAGGAAAACACAATTCTTACAAAATTCAAATCTGGAAACTTCATTAAAGATAAAGTAGGACTTGAAACTGCTGCACAATGAGGACATGATGACCAATGTATGAGCAAAACTAGGCCTTATAAAGTATATGCGGGGTCGAAGCGATGCTCTAAAACGCACAGAAAGCTCTTCGGCCAACTTAGCGGATGTGGACTGACCAACTAAAAGAGTCATAGTCACACCAAGCAAAGAAATGCTGTTCTCCACCAAAAGGGCGATGGCAATAGCGATGGTAGAACTGTCTTGGACACGTTTCAGAGAAAACGAATTTAACATGCCTCGGTGTGCACCGCTTTTATTTCTATCCAATTTACGCAGACTAATTGCGGTTTACGCATCTGCAAACATTTGCGCCGGTGTGGGACCACTGCCAGGCGTAAATATCGACCAATGGGAAGTCGCTGTTAATTGTCATACCGCGATTTTTAAGAAGTAGTCCTTCACAAATTTCTTGTCAACGATGAATCTTTGTTTTCTCTAAAACTAAATTGGGAATTTTGTTTGATATGATGTTGGAAAGAATGAGGAATATTTTGATGTTAAACGATTATATAATTGATGTACTATACAAAACTTTTTTTTGGTCTGTGGATGCTGACCAAACAAATTTTGTATAGTACATCAATTATATAATCGTTTAACATCAAAATATTCCTGATTCTTTCCAACATCATATAAAACAACATGACTAATCAGGGCCTTTTCACTATAAATTGGGAATGGAACAGCTTATAACATGCAATATACAAAGCTTAATTTCAGTGTAGATTCGGATTGATGATGGGAGAGAATGCCAGTTTGTCAGCAGACGAATCCGATCATGTTCATTCCGATGACGATTAGTCCCAGGGTGCGCGGATATTGAAGAACTTTTCTTTTAACATTAAAACAGCAATCAGTTTATCAAGAGTCGTATTATATGATGATGATCAATAGATACTCGCACCATGAGAAGACAGCAGGGCCAAAGACGATGTAATATATCTTCCACTGTATTTAACTTAAGGTTTGCAATATCTCCAATAATGCTACCGGGAAATTATCAGAGAAAAACTGAAAGAAGTCCTCAGAGATGTCTATTGGAGTCTTTTTATTTCCAGGCCCATTCCACCCTCAGTTGGTTCCCTATCACAATCAAGCAAATTTCATCTTGTGAGGCGAAGTGTCAGTTGAAATTCTTGTGGCACTCGTTTAATGACTTTGACGAAGAAACAGCTGCGATTAGATCAATTGCACTGGAACACTGCGTCCACTGTGGTAAAGGCGACGTTGGGTTAGCGTCGATCCATCGTTCGTCAGCAAAAAAATTTAGTCGGGTGCTGATTGGCTGCTGGGCGGCCAAAAATACTGTGTTGACTAATGGTTGTCCATGGTCAGTATATTGTCGACCAAAATTTCATACGATTGGATTCTAGTCGTATTTCAGTTGGCCATGGTCGGCCAAAAATGCTGTGTCGGCCTACAGTTGGTCAATGTTGGCATATGGTCGGCCAATCATCTGCAGTTGGATTGTGGTGGTATTTCAATTGGCCATGGTTGGACAAAAGTATTGTTGGCTTCCCATTGGCAAGATCTTGGTTTTCGCTATCTTGACTTTAAAATCATAGTAAGTAACTCATAGTAACTCATAGTAATCATAGTAACTCTTTCAACATCAGAATTTCCTGCAGTACTGCATCCTCGAATGCAGTTTTACCTGTTCTGGGTTTGATATCGAATCATGTATCATAATAAAAGCACAATTGCAGTTTTACATGGGCTGAAACTGGGTATCCAATGTGAAACCCATATTATGCTCATTGCGTATTTCCGATCTAAAAACATGTTATTGATGATTTTTTTTCTTTTTTAATCATCAGTTACTATTTTAATCATCATTACTACGACCACAAATATACTTACTTTGAAATGATCAATCGACTACTATGTGGATCTACGCGGTTCTATTTTAGCAAGCCATGTTGTTGATTTTGATTGATACTGCTGTATTCGCTAAATTACTTCACTAAAAATTGCAAAACTTCAGATAATGAAGCAGAAAGCAACTGAATCGAACAGATGCGTTAACATCAGCTCAACCAGTCTGTGGGATCTGACAACGCTATCTTTCTGTTACTGTACAAAAATTCGGCGTCAATGCAGTTGTGAAGATTCATCCATTTGTCAAACAGTAGCAGTCGATAACCCCCTGCCGCGTCCTTGTAACCAGCCGTGTATGCCTGCGACTCACAGTGTGCGTGGTCTGCCGTCTGGTGTTCCCTGCTTATTTCATTGTCCTAGCCGTCAAGTGCAATAGCTTGATTCATTCTTTGATTTCATTCTCTTGTATGGTCTATCACAGCAAAGCTAAGAATGCTTGAATACATGCGCCTCCTTTCTTCATCCATCGTCGGTTTCGTGATCGCACCTGTGCTTTTGTCAGTTGCTTGCTTCATCTATCACACTACATGGAATGCTACTTACCCGACCACCTCACTTATCCACAGAGTTATTAACTTATTGGAGTGATAGATAACTCTTTCAACGATGCAGAATTACCATAATAACTCGAAAATTGCGAGCGCTCGTGTTCAGTCAGTTTTGCGTGTAATGAGAGTTTCCACGCAAGAAAGCAATCAAATTCTCTTTCAATGTATTTATGCATCAGGATTTAAGATATACATCTCATGTTCCTGTGGATCAAACTACAGACAAAAGGCAAGTTTAAAAATACAAGTTCAATTTTTATTTGCAAGTCAACATGTAGTCTGCATGCAACATGTACTTGTGGGCTATCGCACTTTTCAAATTTGTCTAAAAATTAATCAGTCATCATAAACTTTCAGAGACACTCATTTGATTTTCAACAAAAAAGTCCAGGAAAAACTTCCCAAAGGTTAAGGTCGTCGATGTATTGAAATTAAATTAGTACACGACAGATCTTCGGCGTCCAGCGCCTTCGTTGGTCGTTCTTTGTAAGATCGACCGTAGCCTTTGGGGAGTTTTTCTACTCACATGCAAAAATTTATGGAAATCGGACAAATGCTTTTTGAATTAGAGATGATGACGTGAATTGTGGCGATGTCATCAGCAGATTGATCTGACTTCGCCTGATCTCATCCTCTGACCGGATAGCAATAGGTAAAAAAAATCATGTCGCGACAACACTTGAAGTGATAATGAGTGACCCAGACCACATATTTTCCATTAATATGCGTCACGTAAGAAAGGCGTGGTAGGGTAGTGGGCGTGGGAAGATTTCAAATAAATAGAAGTGGATGAGACGGAGACGGAAAGAAAACAATTCACACACGAGTGCGGCTAACAGACAAAGTCATATGAAGCTGCTGAGATCACAACGACGTCACGTCATCGTCTCCAATGCAAAAAGAACTTGTCCGATAGGCATAAAATTTTGTATGTGGGTAGAAAATATACTCAAGTGAGTTTCTGAAGGTCTGTGACGATTGATTCACTTCTACGGATTTTAGACAAATTTGAGAAGGTAGGGGGTACAGACAACCCATAGGTACTCGAACCTATAGAGTTTATTAACATGTTTACTCTCTGCCACCCTTTGATCTCAAAATGTGCTGTTTGATCTCAAATTATTATTGACACTTCACTTAGGTCTAAGTCTAACTAGTACATGTTTACTGTATCACCATGAATTACATGTTTGTATTGCACTTGCAGATTTTATTTAATTTTAATTAATGGATATATTAAAATGAAATTATTATTGAAATTTAACAAAATACATCAATAGTGAATTCATTTTATCCATCCTGTCTACGTCTGTCTCCTCAAGCAAAGTTGGAATTATTATTTTCTATTATTGAATGAAAGCTTAATAGATTTAACTTGAGCTTTCTAGCCTCACATTTGCAAAATTAATTGATTTGTAATACATTCTTTGGCTATTTATTGCACATGGTTTCAGATCCTCCAAAATCTGCGAGACTTCTTTCCAAACAATTATATGTATCTGTATCATTTCTAGCGAATGTGTCTATTTGGTCCAGTTACCAATAATTGCTTTTGGAAAAATCAACATCAATTTCATCAATTCAGTCTTAGTAACGAAAGATGAATATAATTTTCCAATTCTGGTGAGCTTCAGACATTTATTCATCATGTGTCACGGAACTTTAACGGACTTTCCTTTATTGTAGAATAATTTATGAATGAATTTCACATACTTGTACATTGAAAATAAATGTAGTTGTTGAAATCATATTTTCGGCAAACAAACCCATCGCAATGAAATTTCAAAACATCAATTTGTAGTCCATTTGGAATTCGTTTCCAGAAGCTAGCGTGCTGATGGTGAATCGAGAACACATGAAAATTATAACAAAGTACATGTAAGTGTATCTTTCCTAACTTGGTAATTTTTATTTGTAGTCGGTCCTATGGGGTTTCCCAAAGCCCAATCCAATTGAGCCGGTGACCACCAGTTTGTCGACGATCAATCCAAGTCAAGTATGCAGTTACAACAACAATGTGTAGTAAATGTAATGAAAAGCTTTGGTAAAATAAAGGCAATTTTATGCAACTTTGGTAGAATGTCAACAAAGAACAAATACTGCTGACCGTGTTTCACAAACATGCGCGGATGCGTCAATGGTTTTTGAAATATATTTGCCAACATTTGTTGTGCGTTTATGATACAACTATCTAACCATTTGGTGACACGAACGAAAAAGATATTTAGCTTCATCAGAAACTTCAGGCAAAATGATAACAAAAATACCTTAACTTTAAATATCTAAAAGAAAGTGCAATATTTCACTTAAGTTGCATGGATTTAGGATTTGACTTTAGCTGGACAAGGCTTCTCATTACACTAACTATTTATTGTTCCTGTAGCTGCATGCCTGACTTTGGATTGATATTCGGCAAATTGGTGGTCACCAACGCACTGTCCAACTGCGAGCCGACGTCGGTTTTCGATCGCAATGCGACCATTTGCCAATCGTCGGCATTTCAGAGTCCACCGACTCAATTGGCCAACTGTCCATCAAAGTAGGCAGAAAGTCGATTTGGTAATTCGTGCGACCTCGAACCGACGTCGTCCTTACCACAGGATCATTTGATATCAAAAAATCTGCTAGGGCTGTAAAGCAGCAGTTGATGCATATAGTTCCTAGCATGAGAACTATCGGAAATATGCACAGGCACAGATTATAGGAGGAGTTTCTTTTATTCCCATGCCCATGACATCTCATGGGATTAATCAATTACTGGAATATCACAAGCCCACCGACTTTAATAAGCTAACATTTTCAACGGAAGTGTGTCAGTCTGCATATAAATCGTGCTTGTCCATGCATGTTCTTATCCTAGGGTAAAACTATAAAGATGATAATTCATAATTCAAATAATTCCTAGATCTGCTTAGATGTAGACCATAGAGTAATTGTATCGCAAGTAGAGTGTCGACTCAAAAAGTGTCTGTATAGAGTGAAAAGTTATATATGAAAACATTCAGTTTTTTGCGGAGATTGCGTTCCTGCGGTCCAAAAAATGATTTGAGCAGTTTTTAAAAAGGCTAAAATTTTGCTAATTTATATACTACCGGCATGAAGCCCCTTTATAAGTAGTACGAAACAATTTGGATATCAAAAATAATTAATGTTTGCTAACAAGCATCTTAATGAGCGAAGATTCAGCTGATGATCAAGGAAATTCATGAGCTGCATTATAATGCAAGTTACTGCAAGTCTTCAAGGAAGGGATGAGATCTTATTGAGAGCTTCTTGGCTGAGCTGTCATGTTTTTAATTCAATTTCCAGCGGCATGATTTTATGATTCACAAGGCGTCTCCACTACAAGGTTGTGTATCGAGGATATAGGGGTGATGATCCCATCGGTCGTCGAACATGCTGTCGGACATTGTGATGCACTTGGAAAGTAGATTCATCGCTAAACATCACCTTCTTCCACTGCTCAAGTGTCCATGTTTCGTGAGCTTTACAGAACGCGAGTCGTTTCCGCCTAGCAGCTTGCGTAATGACAGGCTTTTTGACAGGACGCCTTGATGGTAATTTGAATTTATTCTTCAACCTCATTTGAATTGTTCTTGTTGCAACATTGTCCAAATGTGGAGTCAATTCTTGCTTTATTTCCAACGATGTTATGAACGGCTCTTTCATAACAGCCCGTCTAAAGGCGATGTCAACTCGATCCGTAGTTTTCCTTGGGCGACCAGAACGATGTCTTGATGCTGTTGATCCTGTTTCGCGTTGTCTCTTTAACACCTTGCTTACACTGCCTTGAGTCACACCCGGCCCGTTCTTTTTGCAATCTCGGTCTGGGAAAACCTTGTATGTTTGTGTAATGTAACAATTTGCGCCTTGATCCCTTCATTAAGCTCTCTCTCTTCTTCACCATCTCGTCTACAATGGATCCTAGTAGAATGAATCACATGAAGGAAGTTGACCTCGGGATCTTCACTCTACATTGTAATCCAATCAAAAGCTCGTCTCTAAGCCGCACTCCTCATCAGCAACAGATATGCAGCCTTATTGGCCGCTTGTACGTAGCATTGTACGCTGGCAATGACGAATGCCAATAGTAGACAAATGTCTGGTAGTCGATGTCATCCTGCTTTGACCTTCCTATCGAGAATGAGTAGCAAACATAGAAACTATTTATTAAATGAGCTGACGACTCGAAATGCTGATATTGAGACTCAGAATACAAAGTTGAAGCATGAACATAACAATAACAATGTAATATAGTCAGTTTGCTGGCCAGCTAGTCTCATCAGAATGACTTCGTTAGAAAAACAGCGAGTGAAATAAAATTATTCCATACTTTTTTCGTACACTGCAGCAATAATGGTACAATTCTAAAAACCAAGCGGACACATGAGAAGAGACTCTTTGATCCCAAAAAGCTCAAGCTCAAAAACCGATAGCTTGCCCGATAGAATGTCCATCTTCAATCTGTCAAATCGACAACTTACTGCACTTGATGAAGAAGCACTTCGCTACGGGATCGGAATGTGCTGGCCTAATCCACCAAACGTAATGAAAGTCAAAATTGAGGCGGAGGCTACTTATCGCAACATCAGAAGTATAGAACAAGTCGATCCTGACGAAGAAGAGAAAATCAAACATGATTTCAAATCCAAAATACAATCAATCACGAAGAGGAAAACAAATGTTCCGAGTAAATTTAACGAAATTTTGAAATCTTTAAAGTCATGATGCAAGGACAATTTCCTCTATATCAATCCTCCAGACAAGGCAATACATCAAAATTCAAAGAAATTGATGAAGAGAAGAAAACGTCTTTATTGCAAAGAAGGAGCAAACAAATCGAATACTGCTAAAATTGAAGAATGACCGTGAGTCAAGTGATGAACTTTACAAACGTCTATGAAGCACCGGTTGCATCCCAAGCCGAATGTATGAACCCACCATTAAGACCTATTCTCTCCATGAACGATGTATATTGTAAAAACATTTCTGAATGGCTTCTTGAAATTTTGAAACCCATTGAACCGCAAACTTTTTCGAGAAGAGATTATTTTGGTACTCAACAAATTATAACTAGTACTAAACTTGATGACATCGATAATGCATTTGTCACCAGTTTTGATACTATTCAATTATTCACTAACATTCCTCCTCATGATGCCATCGAAGATATAACTGAAATGATTCCGCTTGACAAAATTCCGGTCTCGAAGAAGACTCTAAAATCTTTACTTCAATTTCTGGCACTCAAGTTCCATTTATTTTTTATGGGAAAAAGTACTTTCAAACCGATGGTCTTAGTATGGGATCTTGCTTAACTCCTTTAATGGCAGAATTTTGTGTCAATAAAATTGAAAAGCAATTATCTATGCCAAAATTATATTTGAGATATGTCGATGACGTTTTTGTCATTTTTGATGGCCGTAGTAATGCTGAAGATTTTCTCAAACAAATGAACCGTACAAATGATAGAATTCAATTCACTATGGAATATCCTCAAGATGGTCAGCTGAACTTTCTCGATATGAATGTGTATGTAAACAAAGATAATGAGCTGTAAACTTACTGGAGAGTAAAGAAGCTAATACTTTCGTATATACTCCCAACATAACTTATCGCCCTGAAAGTTATGCTGTAATGCTGTAAAGGCCCTCTATGTCCGCTCCCAAAAATTAGCAACTGAGCCTCGAAAACTTGATGAAAACAAAAAGTTTGTCCTGAGTATATTTGAGAAAAATGGCTACAACAGAAACTACATACAAAAGGTTTTCAAAGAATACGAAAAGGTAAAAGTAAGTGAAGATTCAGACGAAGAGAAAGTGAATGCTTTCTGAAAATTGCTTTATGTTGAAGAATCGTATGAAGAAATAAAAAAGAAAATTCGAAGCATACATGTATATCGAGTATTGAAAAAAAAGCTAAAATAAAAATTGCCTAAATTACTTATAAAACACAGAGAATTTGCCAATACAAGGACAATGTCCTAATTAACGTGCCTTCTTCCCTTGTTTATCAATATGACTGTGAATATTGCCACGAATGTTACATCGGAGAGACTCGCAGACATCTATACACACGCATAAAGGAACCATCAGAGACATAATTACATAGACACTTACCAACAGAACAAAACTTTAAAACATTATTACAAATACGCTATACAAAGATTGCAGAGACAATTCTAGTCAAATCTAGTACGAAAGTACTAGTAAACAACAATTTAAAGTCAGAACCGATGTTTTTATTGTAAATATTGTCATTTTGTTCCTCGGTATCATTATTTCTTCATCATCTGTACATGTAATTCATCCATGTATAAAAATAATATCCAATTTTATCCCTGCACATTCATTGTTCTTTGTTGCTGTCACTGATGATGGTACGTGTACGACGTACTGAAACCGGTATGAAATACAATGATGAAATCTCAGAGGACGACTTTCTGAAAAATTGTTAATTAATCAACTTGTGAATTAATTCTTCTCAAGAAATAGGTTTCTCGTACAATTTTAGTTGCTTTTTCAACTCACCAAATACCTTACATCATATTAATGTATGGCTAACCACTATTCACATGTTGTCTTGCATCCAAATTTAATTTGCAATCTTCTATTTATGCTTCTTCAGGTCTGGAGGGACCTTCCTTATCATTCGATTTGGTCAGCCTGACCCCGCCATGAGGAGGTTAGGGGCCGAACCTTGCTCTATGCAGCCACATGGTCCCTCCACGATGACTTCGTGCATAGTGATATTATTTTGGGGGTTCTTCAGTTTCGTGGCTATCTTTATTTATAATTTTGGCTAGCTTCTCGTCATGCTTTATGCCGAGCTCTCATCTTTAGTTTACATATATAAAGTACATTGATTATTATTGATTTGTTTTTCAAACCTCCTTAAACGTTGGGTCGACTAGTGCATTTGTAGGCACTATGCAAAAAATACTGCTCTGTATTAGGCTATGGATGTCTATGTTTTAGGTATTGATTGTGTTTTACGCTCTGGACGTAAAGTAATCGAATTCGTTACATGACTCTCCACTAGATTATTTGCTGAAGTCTGTGTTCTTCCGCTTTCTAGATTTTTCGAATTCTTTAACCGTGCCGTGATTTAATATAATTACCATGGGAAACTACGTCAAAACATAAACTGAAATTGTAAAACGGTTGACTTATGACTCAATCAGATAAAATCATGACTAGTGGTAATTAGCCGAATAATTTGTCACATCGGATAACTCACTTTTTTCGGTTCCCGTCGTTGACAAATTATCGGATTTGCATTTATGTCTCCTATATCCATTTCGCAATTCGAGTTACAGGTTAATGATTATGATTACTCAACAATGCATTTTAAGAAGCCATTTTTAAGTTTCATCATTTTTCAAAAGGATAAAATCAGATGTTCATTTTGGCTTATTGCATCATTCTGGAATGGACAACCTTAAATGCTGTTTGATATGTGAAACAAAGCTCCTGCAATATCGATAACATGCACAAGCGCAGTAGCCTTGTGGTCGAGTGTTCGCTCCACGTCCAGGAGAGCTGGTTTCAAACTTGATCGGGTCAAACCTAAGACTTTTAAAGCAAGCTCACTCTGCATCTTTATACAAAGCTTGAAAGAATGAGAGTGGGATAGACAGAACTAGGCTACATGGTAGGCAGACGTGTCGATTAATGTGCTTGCAAGGAATTTGCCGGCATCGAACATATTTCTTAATAGCACATGTTCCACGAATTCTCATCCGCCTCGGCAATCCATGGACAGGCGATTGGATGACCAGTTGGTCATTTGTGCCGAATCTGCTTTCGCTTTAGCCTTATACGAGTATGCTGCACTTCAAGCCACCTATCAGGCTATCAACAAACTATTCTGATTCTCTTTTGCGGTTAAAAAACAAAGATTGTTTAGAACATTTTTAAAATTGCGGTTGAAAAGCAACTTGCTATGTACACGATTATACAGCCATCTTAAAATAGCTTGTAGAAAGAAGCCTTGTTCTAAAGACGGTCGTAATAAATTGCCAATTGTAAAAAAACAAAATGCAATTACATTACCACATTAAAAGTTTTGTTCTCAAAAACGTATTATTCATCGTTTTAAAATTGTCTTTTTTTCTTTGGCAACGCAGCTATTCAGATGATATTAGTAACCTTATCTTATTTCGATGCACACGACAAGACCCAGAGGTTGCTGTGCGTTACTAAACTTTGCATGCGTATAAGGTGCTATTCAACAGCAGTGGGAACGACCGTGTTTCTGGCGACCGGTTGGCGTGTTTGAAACCGACTGGTCGGGGCTTGGACGGCAGCCAGCGCCTCTAACAATTGGTTAAACCTTTGATTGTCAGACATTATTTGGTCAACTTAGACCGCTAGACGGTCAGTTGTACATGTAGACCATTGAGTCAGACCTAGGACTCCCATCGGATCACCGGATCATTCGGCTCATGATCCGACAGCTGTCATCGGATCGGCTTATATTCACGACTTTTTGTTTTCGAATCGACCCGGATCATGGGCATGAACTGATCTGATAGCTTAATAGTAAGCTTTCCTCCCTTGAGCCAGTAATCTAAAATAAAAGTTTATGTCTGGAACTGGAATTAGACATGTAATGAATTCCAGTGTTACTTCAAAGCTGCTTTATGGAAAGAAGCAGGTTTCGCTCTACTATCAAAACCTTCATACAGCTGATTGAAAGGCTGTTCTAAGCCTATTCTTTCTTTCTTTGGCTATTAAAAAGATTGCATATGATTTGATTAATGAAGTGCTTGTGTGAATTATTGTTAACGGTTCAAGTTCAATTTTGATTGGCCAACGCTCAAATAGTCGGAATTCAGGAATAGCGAGGGGAAATTCGAGTATTCAGTGGCGAAAATTTCGAGTTTCATTCAGTAGGCTACTTGAATTGAGCCGTGACAATGAGAAAATGACAATTACAGTCTTATGTTAGATAATTGCAATGAAACCATGTAATGAATTTGGATGAATTTACAATATAAGATGTATACGTATTGTGCATGAGGCTATCAAAGAATTAGAATATTATTTTAAATTGAGGATACTTTAATAACTAGGCCAACGTGTGCTACCTTATATTATTCCAATACCTTCAGTCATCAAAAATAAGGAATTTGAGGCTAACATATAAAATAATCTAAAACGGTGACGAAGGCAGCAGAAAGCTATATTGAATCGGTGAGGTTGGGCTGATCTCCTCTTTCTCATCCATGGTAACTCACTGTCATTTAAGTAGCTACATTTTTTAATGAATTGAATTCAGTATTATGTTCATTTTGAACCTAGGCCTGCAAGTAGCTTGAAAAACCTTCAAATATTCATTATAATTAATCAATGATGTGAAAAATATCAGTTTTCTCTCCCGAGTAATTTAATGCCACTAAATAATTACGAAAAAAAGACTGCGTATCTAGCGAGCCAGTTTAGACAGTGTCATTTTATTGCTGCCTTGCCTTGAGAAAGGGTCTGGACCGGAAACGTCGGCTGTGTACATATTTTTTATTCGTAATTATTTAGTGGCATTAAATTACTCGGGAAAGAAAACTGATATTTTTCACATCATTGATTTATTATGGTCCTTCCGCCTTCAGCCATCTCTTTTATTCATTATAAAGAAGAAATTCACTTTTTATTCTTAGTTTAGCTCATTATTCTGATCAGTCAACTACCATCATGCTTTTGACAACTTAGTCCGTATGGATCTCGAATTCTGAAGATAGCAATGCATATTTATTGTTTATAGTGGCCGAAAATATTTGCTAACTTGAAACTACGAATAGGCCTACATATAATAAGAATTACTACTAATTTATCTATGAAAATTTCTGTTGATAATATGTCAGTATCATGTAATGTAAACCCTCTCTTGTCTCATAACTGTATATTTATTTTTCTAGTAGGTATAGACTTATAGTGTTCCTCAAATAGGAATCAGTATTTCACGATGACTAGTTTTGCAGATTATTCCCTGTATAGGCCCCTATAACTCTACAATGAAGTGTTCATTAGGTGGAAGATTAGCATGGTTCTTTTTGGCTACAAAATATAGATAGGTAAGTTAAAGCACTTGATTGCAATCATTGAACAATTGTAGGCATAAATTTCATAACCGGATCACACCGGGTCTCGGATCATTACCCATCGGCTCTCGGATCATGCATGTAGTTATCGGATCGGATCCCGGCTCATGCCTTTGAGCCAATCCGATGTGAGATCCGTGTCGATGAGCTGTTGTTATAAAGATTATAGACATCATCAATTTGATTATTTGTCATTTTTACTATTTGACACAAATACAGCCTGTTGTCAAGATTAATTGTTGTGTTCGTTGATGTTTGTGACTTTCGTTGGTGAATTGAACTGATATATCTATTATCATTTTGATGTATTATTTTTCTGTTCAATCAAAAGTTTAGGTTTAGTTTTATGCAATGCTTGAATGGAATGGCATTCAAGTTGTAGAAATTAATTGAGGAATGAGCATGAGTGAAAGAGTTGAATTGTCTTGTTTATGTGAATTAATGCTATTGTTTTTTGTGTAACTGGTTTTGGTTTGACTGCAATGGCACATGTTTCATTTGATGTCTGTTTTCGTTTTTTGTGTATTTTACACCCTTTATGGAGAACCGAATGGGATTTATGGCAGAACTCGCCTTTTTCTGTGACTTGGCGACGGTATAGTGACTTTATTGCCACCCTGTATATGAAATGCATGAAAGTTAGGCTAATTGGCAGTCTGTCCTGCATTAGCAAGAGTTTTCAATTGCAATAAAATCTATACTTTAATAATATATTTTGTTCGATGGAAAGACTAAGCAGTAGTTCACGTAATGACCTACTTACCTCAATCTGATGAATTGTAGGCCTAAGTTGTAGTTTATGATAATAATGATAATTACAACCAGGGCATTTGAACGAACGGTCTGAACGAACGATTCCCGGTATAAGAAACAATGGTAGAAGATCCTTGATAATTACCAAAATTGCTTGTTTACGCACTCTGACTTCAATAAAGCAGCACTTTGAAATTTGAAGATATTTAAGTGCCAATTTGGGCATGGGGCTTTCGTGGTAGGAAACCTCGGAAATTTCGATAAAAGAAAAACCTATATTGATGCTCTTCGAAATTGCTTGCTTAAGTATCAAGACTTCAGTTCAATGACATTTCGTGAATAAAATGATAATATACTTGCTATTACACAATGTTTCCACCTCTTGTTATTGATTTAGCATTCCGATGACACATGCACTAGTCATAAACTACTAAAATAATCTACCCATATCACCATCAAAACGGCTTAACATTGGTGAAACCTGAAGAAGCAGGACTGAAGAAGTTTCACGTCCTTCCATTAAGCAACAAAATTTGTTACAATGCGCGCTAAATTATCATTTAATTCATCACTTGGTCACAAAACATTGTACGGTTTGATTTTAAAAGCTGTGATGAAGCAGGCCTACTTGCACTGTGAGTGTCAATTTGATCTTTACTTTTCAAAAACAGTATGTATTATGCTGCATTTGCATCAAGTAAAGCCATTTACTGGGATGAGATACGCTGCAGGCATCTCGATCTTTGAGGCAGCGGGCATATATGATGTTGGCCTAATGTACGAAGGCTAAGCTCATTATACAATTGAATAGTCACTATCAAATTTAGTCACATCGCATTCTTCAGTCTTTATTTCTGAAGGTTAGACCTAGGCCTAGGCTAACTGGAAAGTTAGAAGCTTTGTGTAAGCGAAGTGCAAATGGGTGAACACAGGGATTGCAATTCACCCACGAAAAAAGACGGAAAATCGGGAAAAGCCGGGGTTTGAATGCATAAGTTTGAAATATTTACTTAAGTAGACTAATTTCGTAAAAAAAGCAGAAAAGCCGGAAAAACGGAAAATTGCGATCCCTAGGTGAACATCGACCCATCGTCACCTAGAAACTTCGTTCAGCGTTATGCTGCTAAATCGTGTTGCAGGCTAATCATCACGACACATGGATTTTGACTTTCTCCATGGACTTTGATTTTCTCTAAGTTTGATTGGGTTTGATACACAAGGCGTGTGTGACATGTAACATTTGACGTCAACTTATGTTTCGAATTGTCATTGCAGTACAATACCGACAGCGACTTTTCCGGTAGTGCAGCTTGCATTGTATTATCTCGCGATGTCAGATGGGAGAACATCCTTCATTGCCAGCTTCCACGTTTCTCTGAAGAAACCCAATGCTTGCTAGAAACGACAGCACTAGGGTCCATCAAAATTGAACATTGTTTTGACTTAAAAAGAACGATTGAACGGGTGTTTTATGCCATGACCGAACGGAACGTGGGTGATGCCTCATTTGAACGGTGAACAAACGAACGGGTCTGAAAGGCTAATGAACGGAAGATCGAACGAACGGGGAAAATATGACGGTTCAAATGCCCTTATTATAACCCTATTTTCAATGATAACCAATAATTATCAGGACAAGTATTTACAAGAAAATTGATAAGAGAATCAAAATGGTGTCCCAAGCGGGCAAGACAATATGCAGCAAGATGAACATTGTGATTACTGACTCAGTGATGATGTCGCGAAATATTGTATTCGAAAGTGCATCACTAATCTTAATTTGAAATGATTCAGCGAGCTGAGATTTACATCATCACTTGCTAGGGAATTCCAGTGATACGACGCCACCTGAGAATTACTTGCACCGAAATTTAAATGTTGGTCTTTTAAGTTTGCATGAATAACCGCGGGCTGACGAGAGGTTGAAGCAAAGAGCTCACCAATGATATCATCAATTTTGATTTCATCAAATGCTTCAAGACGTTTTGTGGCGGCGATGCCACGTCAATCAAAATTATCACATGCATGTAACTTATCAAACAATTGAGAACTGCTTGCTTAAATTCAGGTCTTTTCAGCTTATATTAATGACCGAGGGCTGACGTTATAAGAGGTTGGAATAAAGAGGTCACCAAAGATGTCATCAGTTTTGACCTCAGCGTTTTGTGAAGCCGCTACACTGTCAATCAAGATCTGTCACATGCCCACAGCTTATCAAAGAATGCTCCACAGTTCAATGCCAGATGTTCAGATAGCATGGACAACTGGTAGTACATGCGGTTGCATTGAAATCCAATCATTCATTCCATCTCCTAAGTTTCAAGTCTTATATAAGCTGTCCCATAGAATGAAATTATTCAAGAAATTGAACAATATTGCGACAGATAGTCTGGGGAATTTTATTTATGACAAATAAACGTTTAAATTAAATTATTGAATAAATACTTGTGGTTTCAAATCCAACTTTATCTCAAATAAAGTTTCCAGAATCCTACATTCTAGCCTAGGATTCTAGAGATTTTATTTGAAATAAAGTTGGGTTTGAAGCCATATGTATATAGTTGACAATTTAATTTTAATGTTTGTAGTAAATGAAAGTAAACGTCAAATGAAAAGTTCGCAACATGTATGTACGTCACATACCATGCATGTCGGTATGCTTTAGTTAAGTTACATTTGCAGTCTCTTTCAATGCTGCAATTCTTTTGATTGACTAAACAATTTATTCCAGAATGAATAAATTGTTGATGATGATAAATGAATGAAATTTGTACCATAAATGGTCGACATAATATGCAGACGGTCTTCAAAATATATGGCCGGGCCGGTGTTGATAAAAACAGGCCGTTTAATCGACCAGTAGACAACCGACCAGTGAACATTATAGCATGAAAATGCACAATTTATGATTATAAGTTTCATTTAAAAGCCAGGATAGGACAGCTACTAGAGATTTGCTATCTAAGCCAGTTTTCATTAATGCGAATATGTGTAAATGCATGTAAACATTATGTCACATGTCATTTATTTTGAAAAATAAAGACAAAAATCTAAAACAGCCATGCTTTGAACCCTACTCCAGGATATTAAAAGCACTTCTCAAACGTTTTCATACGCTTTCATTCTTTTCTGTCAGTTTTTGCTTTCTGTCAGCATAAGAAATAATTCTATTAAAAGTCACAGTCTTAGAAATCAATGCCAACAATATTAAAAGTGAGCAAGATCCGAATGCTGTCAAAGGCCCATATCTGTCAAATGTAGAAGTAATATAGATAGGTCCACCAATCCGAGAAATACTTCCGATTGACACAAATACACCTAACCATACTCCTTGAGGTATCGGGCCCAATACTTTTGAGAAAACAGCAAATAGAAGCACGTTATGGACTGGATATGTGAACGATAAAATGAAAAGACCAAAAAACCATTGAGCCGCCGGTACTGCCGGTAAGGTGTGACACCAGCTTTGAGATTTAGGGCATCCACCGCTATGCGTATCATTGCTGACTTTTAGCATTGGAGGATTTCCAGCGAAAGGTATATGAAGAAGGAAAGTTGCTAAAATTCCAACGTTTGCCAGTAGAAGCAAAGTTCGCTCTGAAACTTGAATGATGGGACTTTTGATAACTAATACAACGCCTATAGTAAGAATAGCCATAGATAGCCATATGATAGTATTGTATAGATGTGATTCTTCATTGTTCCACCCAAATTCGTACTGAGAGAATGGTACTGAAATTGTCTCTAGTATTACAAACGCAAAGGTGTTGATAAAGTACCAAAAATGAAGTAGAGCAATGATGAGGAAATCAGGTTTTACAACCTTGCCATCATCAGAATCCTCTGATAATGACACTGAGAACTTTCTTATTGGCAGAAGGTCTTTTGATGGTAGCACTTCCTTGTTGGCATCCTTTCCAATGGAGGCAGACAACTCGTACAAGGAGTTATCTGAGAGTTCTGGCTGATCGGGGACTTCGTGTTCTTCAAACAGAAACTTGACGATTAGCATATTGATGACACATGAAATAGCTGCGAACCAACCACATGCAGTGTACTTATTGATGTGAAATCCGCTGAATTCAATGGGCCCAGGAAAGTTAAGAGGAGAAAATGCCAATTGAAGCCCAGGTCCAACACAAAATCCAAAACATTGATAAGCTGACGCCATTGCAGTGGCACTTGTTCGCTCCTTTATTGTTGTAGCTTTAACTATTTGAGTACGTACAACAACGTTTAATGCTGCTCCTCCACCTACAATTGCTCTTGCTATCACCATTGAGAAACCGCTCATCACTGGAAGGTCTTGTAAGTAAGACCAAACAAGGTTACCAATGACATTAAGGAGCAGACCTATCATTAAAGGCTTTGATACTTGTTGGAAATGATTTATCATCCAACCGAAGACAGGTGACATGAAAAATTGGCCACAGCTATAGGATGCGACTACGATTCCAGTCATGTACATTCCAACTGCGGGCTGGATTTCATTTAAGAAGTTAAAGACAGATGTGAGCACGGCGGAGAATCCTACTGAATTAAAAAAAAGTGTAAAATAGAGTATTTTGAAAGATCTACATCTCCTTTTATACATTTCAGGTGATTCAAACATTATCGTCGATGAACTATCGAATCTAGATAAAAGCATCATCATTGCGTGATATGATGGAAAGTCACTCGCGTCTTTTGTCATGTTGTTCTGTAGTTCAGTGTATTTTCACGTGTCAAATTATTATATTTACATGGCTAATGTGATAGACAGTGACATGATCACAATTTAAATCCAGAAATGATCAACGCAGAATCCTACTGATGTCCATCCTCATCATCCTTTTATAACTGGATGTCCCTATCGTATACATCCATTCCACAATTCCACAGAGATCTATTATAATGCAATGTAAATTGTATGTGTTGCTAGATAATCTGGCATAGTTTAATATGTGATAAGCCAGAAGTCCATGTGTCAAATCAGCGATGTCTATGAATAATATGATATAGAACTCTGGATACACAATTCACAGTGTAGAGAAGAGATGATAAAGGATATCTTGTAAGTGTGGAGAATTGACTGTGGGCTGGAATTTTACAAGTCTCAACATTTATAAAGACAGTTCTACCCATATTTTGAGTTTAATTGGAGTGTCAAGACTTCAGGGAAGCGCATGAAGTCAGACAATATCAACATGAATGTCATGTATGAAATGCACTTATGTGCCACACAGAAAATTAGCATGCATCGAGTTGATATTATGGTGATTATTACATTGATTTACTCTTACTGTTACATGCTTTTTGACACGTTTATCATCAAATTTCTAAACAAAGCTTGCAAAATGCAAATAATTATGCCGGTACATGCTATTCACCCTCAGTCAGGGCCGTCTTTGTCTGATGGGCGGCCTATTTCTAATGCAAAGGTAGCGCATTCCCTTAACACGAAAATACATAGCCTATTCTTAGTGCACATAATGTTTGCTGTCCGTAAATCATCAGGTATAGGGTGACTCATATAAAATCTCACCACTATTTATTACCAAGAGAAAAGTCTGGCTTCAACAGTGCTTCTGAATGAATGCTTAAGTGAGCGTCAGGTAGCTATGTAATGCGCTCCTTACAGGATAAGGATAAATTACAGACGCGCAACAAAGAAAATAGCAATACGTTATGGAAAAAATCGCCAATTTTTGGGGGGAGGAGGGGCTGGTCCCTGCCCCCATTATTTGCGCCCACGGGTGCAACTCATTTCCCATCAGGGCCGAAATGCTCGATAACATGAATGAACACAATAGGGAGAGGAATATTGTATAAAATAAATAGGCTGCCATTAGTTTTAATCCATCGTTGCATAGACCTATGACGTACACACTGTCTTCTGTTCATTTTGATCGTCTATTTCAATTGTATTGTATCTTGGTGGGCGGCCCATTTCAAGTGAAATGAATGAAATGCCCCTAGGACGGCACTGCCTCCAATAATAAATGGTGCAGATCAGAGGCATATGTCGAAATAGCAGTTGTTTTATGTTTTTAATGCTTTATATCCACAATTCCACAATAACAAATAGCCATACCGCAGTTTACGCATGTCATCAATTGATTATGAACTCATTAGAATTACATTGCTTCTTTTCATTATTTTAATGTTGAGACCATTTAAATGAAACAATGTTTCAGAGATTTTAGGATGAATACAGTTCTAGAATTATTCCAAGCGTCAAACTTTTTCAACCATCACTATATGCTCGAAGGTAATATCACAGTTACCCTGAATAACCCTTGAATTTGCTCCACGATACAATATTCGCCGAATTTAAAAAAGCTGGTCATTACATTTAGTTAGAACACTTTAAGATATTCAAAAAATCTGTAAGTCTACAGCTGTATTTACAGGATGAGTCAATATTGATCGTGAACCAAAAAATAAACCTTTTCGCTCGTGGTTAACGAGATTTGCATCGCAAACTTCAGTTGCAACTAGGCGGAATGGCAACATGAATGCTCATCATTCCCGTGCGTGAGTGTGTGATTGATTCGTCTACTGAATGAAATAGTTAATGTGGCCAACAATATTTAGTTTGAAGTGAGATCCTAGTGAGACGAAAGACGGAATAATGCGGTTAATATTTCGGCAGCCAGAACAAGTTTCTGCAGGGACAAGGCCAAAAGTGAGACTTTCACAGAATGTACACCACATGCCTACAAAGAATAGGTGCGTCTGCCGAGTTCTAGTGAGTTCCTCTTTTTGTCAGACAGGATCAAAGAAAGACACATGTAAATCCAATGGGTCGCAGATTGCAGTTTTCGGCTGAAATCAAATGTTCTATGTTTTCTCTGATCAAATGAAAAGTACAAAGCCCAGAGTCATAATTTTTGGCATGGAATGTCTTCAGGTCATTTTCTTTCATGTTCATGCACCCTTTTCTATAAAGCAAAACACATTTAGATTTGGCGAGCTTCTTAATGTCGGCAAACACAAACATTTTGAGCAACATCCACATTCAATCACATTCTCTCGTATACATTGTCGATCAGAAGCAAGATAATAGCACATGTGCGTCATAGGAAATGATCTGAAGACATTCCATGTCAAAAATTATGGCTCTAGACTTACTACTTTTCAGTTAACAAGGGAAAACATAGAAAATTTCAATTTAACCAAAACTGCAATCTGCGTCTCATTGGATTTACATGTGTTTTTCTTTGATCTTGTCTGACAAAAAGAGGAACTCACTAGAACTCGGCAGACGCACCTATTCTTTGTAGGCATGTGGTGTACATTCTGTGAAAGTCTCACTTTTGGCCTTGTACCTGCAGAAACTTGTTCTGGCTGCCGGACTATAAAGAGCGATTTGCCTTTACCACATGTGTAATTGCTGCAGCAGATTTGTTTCGCAGAGGACTGGAGGTGGTGATTTCACACTGAATTCCATGAAGAACCACCCCACAAGAGACCAGGACAAGTGAGATCAATATCCGGAGGTAGCCGGGGAACAAAGAAGTTTGAAGTTTCGTTGATACCGATTGGACAACATTTACGCGCCGTTTCTCTCAAGAATTAGAATTTTCTCAGTCCTCTGTGTGTAGAATTCTAATGTAAAATCAGTCCTATCCTTATTAGTCTCTGCATTGCCAGGAGCCTGTCGATAGATCGATAGAGATGACAATCGCCGACGTCAATTTTGCGAGATAATGCAAAGTATGCAGGTTTCCTGAAAAATTAACAGCTTGGGAAGGTTGACATGTTCTGACAATTACGTGCTTTTTATTTTGTGTGGGAGTGAAAAGGTATATCTTCTATGTAAAAAGCCAAGAGGAAAAACCAACTTTTCAGTCCCACGGGATCGCAAAGCTAACTTCTCCTTCCGCAGTTAACTTTTCTTGTGTAAGCTCCTGTGTACAAAAATCATGGAAGTCTGTGAACAAGTTATGATTAGTCAGACTACCAAGATATCGACATTGTCCCTGGATTAGCCTATGGAGTCCATATATCTAGCAGTCCATGATTAGCCCATAGACTTCTAAATTTCTCTGGACAGATAGGTGAGCAAAATTTGAAATGATTTTCCACATGTTCAGGCTAGCCAACATTTCGGTTACAGAAGATCGAATCTTGTAGCTAATCGAATGGATGGATGACTATTTGATGTGTCTTTTGTGCGATTCAATCTAATGCAAAATACCAAACAAATATGCCGCTGCTGGTTGTCAGCCTAAATGCAATGATAGTATAACACCAATGCATTCCTCTGCATAACAAGGAATTTTGAATCTGTATAGTTGCATCGAGTTAGTAGAAAGTGCTAGTTCCCAACTAAACATTCCGCCTTGTGTGACCTCTACTTCCAGAAAGTGAAAAAATGAAATTGCAAAGAAGAAAAAATGAAAAATTGAAAAAGCGTTATTGAAAGGACAGTGCCATCAAAATTCCTTTATCTGTCTAAATTCTTCTCCAAACAACTACAAGCTGAGATTCGGTATGGCCACGTTTTTTAGTACATGTCCTGGCAATGCAAGCACATTCGGAAGATTCTTTGGTATGAAGATTTTGTCTATTATATTTGTATAAGATTATGTCCGATTACTTCTTCGCAAAATCTTGCTGCACATGCGTGCATGAATCAGATTTCAGAAATTTCAATGAAATATTTCAACAGCATGTGCAAGAAATTTGTTTATGGCATCTCAGATGCCTCATTTCTGAGACTTATTAGATGAAAAATCGCAAAAATTAGCTTATAACGCGGAGGTCTGCACATGAGTTCAACGCATAACAATGCATTCTCATGCGTCCTTACTCCCAATGTACATAAATATAGACACATACTGTGCTTTACCTGTATTGTTCTGGCAATGCGTCCTCTAAAATTTGATAACGCTCGATGACGGTCTTTTTGCAGTAGTCTAATCTAGGATTGCTGGCCTGACCATGTATGAGGCCAATTTCAACCTATCTGTCCAGAGACATTTAGAAGTCTATGATTAGCCATTAGCTCATTCATAGATTTCGCGGTATAGCCATCAATTTCATAATGAACAATAGACATCTAAAAGTCACAAAATGAAAAGCTACATTGTTACTGAGTAAGTAGGGTTGTCAGCCAATATTTCACATGTCATTTTTCTATGAAAGTCGTTTATGTGTATGATAATGACCAGAGTAGAGGATTTCAATGGTCAGAATTTACGAGTCCGAAGGACGAGTAAATTTTGATACCATTGAAATCCGATACGTGGTCATTATTATAATTTAGTTTACGTTCTAAAAGCTATCTATGGCTTGCTTAGAGGTTTTATTATTTATAGATCAATGCAACATTGAGTTTCATCCTAGAAATTTCTCGTATTAATATTTCTAGGAGTCCATGTATAGAGGTTTTCAAAATTTAAATGATATCAATGACAATATATAAATACCAATGCAACATTTAGAATTCTATCATCATAGAACTCGGTATCATCCATCATGAATAGTGAAAATCTTTCAACTTCATCAATAGTTCAAAATGTCCGATTTGCTGCTACTACAAGAGAAGAAATGAGTAAAAGTTTGATCGAAGCAAAATCAAAAAGTACGATTAGTAAATCCAAGTGGGCAATGTCAATGTTCCAAAATTGGTTCAACCAATGGAAAATTCGTCTTGATGATGTACCTAAAGTGTTGAAAGATATTGAAGAATTTACACCTTCTGATCTAAACCATTGCCTTCAGTATTTTTTCTGTGACATGCGTAAGACAGACAAAGACAGATCTATGTATCCTCCACAGACACAAAAGGAAATATGTGCAGCTATTCAGTAAAATGGACATTCTGCATTCTATCTTGCAATAATCGATAATCCAGCTACGAATGTTTGGTACAAAGCCTTACCTATAGGTGTACATAGCATTAGGGATGTGACAAAAAGGCTTCTAAAATCGTTGAACCCATCAGAGTTTTATACCAATACAAGTCTGCGCAGAACTGCACAAACTCGCTTGCCGAAGCCAACATTGCCCCGGCAGTTATTTCAAAGAAGACTGGTCGCATTAGCACGGCTGCAACTTCCGCTTATGTGGATTCAGTAGTATTCGAAAAAAGAATGTCAACTGTATTACACGGTGAAAGTGAATCAACAAAAACGTTAATTGTGAACACCGAAAGAAGCGAAAGAATTGAAATTAATCCACCGGAAAAGAAGATGAGAGTCGAAATAGATGGGGAGAAGAATAAGATAATCATAACTTTTGACTAATTGTTACAATGACAACGTAAATTTTCTTTCATTGTTATAATTGCATGTTGAATTTAACTTTTAGTGAGCATTAAATGAAATATTACTAGTAACATTTCATTTAATGTCATAGATATGAAATATATTGTTTGATGATTAAACGCTCAGAATTTATGATATTTTATTGGGGAATGTACCATAGAACCTAAACTAAATAACTCCAATTCCAAATTAGACGGCCTTAATTGCATGATTAAGGCCGTCTAATTTGCTATGTAATACCATTGAGGTAGGAGCATTTCACCATCCATCTTCGCGTTCCCAGTGAAAATGGCATTGAGGAGATTACTATGGTTCACAATTATGATTAGTAGATATTTCAAGCTTAACATACTTCAATGTTCTATCTGTCCATCCCTCGCTGCGCGCTGTACAATATAGCTGCAGGAGGAAAAGTTGATATTTCCTCTCTCAAGAAGACAAAATGAGTAAAATCGCCAAAATTAAGTCAAAACATGAAATTTACTCATTTTATAGAGTCTCTCAGACATCAAATACTGAATTAAGTGACTCACTTCAACTTTTATATCGAAGATGATGCTCTGAACTAAATCATGTTTCAAATTTTATAAAATTCTGATAAATAGTTTCTTTTCTGCAAAAGAAAATGTACGAAAATTGCCAAATGTTTCAAAATCCATAGATAGTTTTGAATTTTACCATTGGATTCCGATGGGAATCCTTTAACCTTACCTATAACCGAAAACAACTGGCTGTGACACTCAATAATTTGTTTTTGTATTCAGCGTTTCAAGATCTAGAAATCCATGCTATTAAGCCCTTTGTACGCGAATTTAGGAAGAAAAAATCAGTAGCTCCCGTCACGATTATCTTAACGGAAAAGTGATCATGCACAATGTTCACTTCTGATCGACCAAGAGTCTTAAGATCAGATTCAAAACACCTGGACAGGCTCCTTCTGAGATCAAGTGAATATCAATAAGCGATACTTTTTCGTGTCACCACGCTCTAGCGACCATGTTATTTTCATTTGTAGATGAACTTGGGGGCTTCTGCCTCTTCGAGGATGCTAACTGACTCTACTTATGCCAAAGATGAAGGTGCGAGCTCGTCTCCACCACGGACTTCGATTCTATTCCTGGGTCGGGCGAGTGCGGTCAGGTAATCAAGGGTGTTGGTTTCTTTTATTGACTCAATAGTTGTCATTCTCTCTAGATATTCAATGTACTACGACAGATCTTCGTGCCTTATCTTTCTGGATTTTTTTTTCTCTTACATCTCTTACATGGGTCCTATACGGTCAAAAATTATTGATCCCAACTACTTACTGCTGACAAGTGATTAATGCATTACTCTTTACGACGACAGACCTTTGTTGTCAAGATGAAGGCTGTTGCCAATCTGCGGTTGTCAGGCACTCTAACCAAAACCGCTAAGCTATCAAAATAGGCGTTTTTTCATTGTCTCAACTGTGGAATTGGTATAACTTGTGTGCTGTGTATCGAATCCGATTGACATACCAGATTTCTGCTTAAATATCATCGGATACACATATGTAGGTTATCTTTCTAATGTTGAATATTTGCTAGATGGATATACTTAAGGCAGAAATTACAGTTTATGTTGAGTTGGGAAGAACCAAGTTTTGTTTGATATATTCAAAATATATAAAATATGCGATATATTTCGATCAGCACCTGCTGATCATCTTCAGGCAAGTGAATCATTTAAAGCGCCCAAGTTCTGGCAAACCGTCGCAAAGAGTAAATTACCTGTCTGACAAACCGTCGTAAAGGTCATATTAGCTGTTTGACAAACCGTCGTAAAGATTAAATCACAGTTCTTGCAAACCGTCGTGAGGGGTAAATCGCCTGTCTGGCAAACCGTCGTAAGTCAATTTTTTTGATTTTGAATTTTATAGCTAATATGATGTAAAATACATTGAAAAATATTCACAATGAATATCAGATATCATAATCTTATGGTTCCACATGTACATGTACTCAGGCGCTGCAAACCGTAGTAACGTAAGAAGATTAAACATTAAAAAATCTTAAAAGTATCCTGCTGATAAATGTCAAATTTGACTTACGACGGTTTGTCATACAGGTAATTTACCCTTTACGACGGTTTGTCAGACAACTAATTTAATCTTTACGACGGTTTGTCAGACAGGCAATTTGACCTTTACAACGGTTTGTCAGACAGGTAATTTACTCTTTGCGACGGTTTGCCAGAACTTGGTCGAAAGTAACTCAAAGTTTTTCAAACATGGTAATGTATAAACATAGAAATGAAAGGTATAGGCCACAGATAGTACTGGGCTACCTTGTACCACTAGCTAGAGCAATTCGATAGCTTTGATCTTACTGACATAGAACAATTGAAACAGGTAGCACTGGGTTACAATTTACCAGAAGTAGAGTGGAATAACTCTAACCTGACTAGAAACACACACAAAGAAAAACTAAAATCAAGTGAAAAGGAAATCACTAAACTGCTCAAGTTCACTCCTGTTGTTAATTTGAGATTTTAATTGTTTGATGTAGTAAGCTTCACGAAGATGTAAATTTGTGTTGTCATTATCATGTGCCAGTATTTCAGTTTGAAAGATGTTCGTGTGGCATGAGTTGAGATGTATGTTCATGGATGAGTCTTTCTTAGTTATGTGCTCCTTACATCTAACGTGTAGAGTGCGCATCGTGCTTCCTATGTATTATTTCTGACACTTTTCACATGTTAGTTGATAAATGACATTCTTCCTGTGGCAAATAGAATTGCTCTTTACAGGGCAATTTTGCAGTGAACATGTTGGACTATAGTTTGTATTTGTTTCAATTGTTGGCGTAATGATTTAGTTTTTCTTACGATTCGGGCATTTATCTTTTCTTTCTTGAATATTGTCTTGATTTCTCGATCAATATTTTCAGAAATGAACGGAAAGCGGAAGAAAAGGACATCTTGAGTGTTTTGTTTTTTCTAGATTTCTTAAAGCGTTTTGACTTGGTGATGAAATCGTCCAGATATCCATTTAGTCTCAGTGTATGGTCAAATTGCTTTCCAGGATGTTGAAGAGTTTCAGGTTTGGAGCATCTCTTAAGTATCCGTTTCCTTTCGTTCTGGTTGTAACGAAGTTTTTCATGTGGTGGAATGTTCGAGGCAAAATGCACGAAAATGTTCTTTTTCGATTCTTTCCTGTAAAAATCAAAGATTGTTTCGTTATTCGTAGTTATCATGACATTAAAATCCATTAATTTCCTGATTGAATTATCTTCTGTTGGGAATTCAATGTCGAAATGGATATAGTTGTTTTGAAAGTTCAGAATATTTAGTGTTATTGCGTCTTGTCTGTTGTTGACCAGGGCAAAGCAATCGTCGACGTAACGTTTGAATAAAGGAAAATGCAAGGCTTGCTGTTTCAATTGAATCCATAAGGATTATGGCGACTATACCTGACAGGGAAGAGCCCATGGGTAGTCCTTTGGTTTGCCGATATGTTTGATTGTCAAATTTGAAATATGTGTTCTCCAGCAAGACACGTAATAATTGTTCAACTTGGTGTAATGATATTCCTCTAAGATGGATTAATCGAAGATTGTTTAATTTATTGATTACACATGAAATTGCATCACTGATTAGTATGGAGGTGTACATAGGCGTAACTACACAGGTAAAGAGCATCATTTGAGTTGACTGAATGTACAGGGTGGAGCACGTAAACCGCCAGATTTTAAACTTTTATTACTCCTCAAATATTCATCCGATCGTCATGAAATTTCGACTCATACTAGTTTGGAGTATAGGATTTATGATGATTATACCTGTTGTACTGAGAATTATCAGAAAATTCTGATTCTATTGACCGAATGACATGTACTCATTTTGTTGACATCGAAATTCTAGATCAAGTTAATTAACTTAACATGAATCGTATTCTGCACAACGAATTGTGCGCAGTCTTGAAGTGAATATTGTTCAGTTACTTTCATGTCATATAAAATACCATTCGACGATTAAATCATTATCTGAAAAGAATCGAACATAAAAGAATGGATGATTATTCGGTTGCAGAACGAGCAAAATGCGCGGCTTGGTACGAATGGCTCAAGAGTTCAGTGGAGGTACAAAGGCTTTATCATTCAGAGTATGGCAAGAACGCGAGAGCACCGGATGCCCGTACCATAAAGTGGTGGCACACAAACCTGTTGAGCAGTGGTAGTGTGGTGACTGTCAAGCGGGACCGGTCATCTTCTAAACGAACGGAGCAGAATGTGGAACGAGTTCCATCTGGATGGTGGTGTGAATCGCCACAATTGTCGCTATTGGGCCAACCAGAACCCTCACAAGTAAGAGTCTATGCACTCGCCACCCACCACCGTCTGGGCGGCAATCAGCCAATCAGGTATCTACGGACCGTTCTTCTTCGACACCTCCGTCAATTGGCCTACACCTTTCATTTCTATGTTTATACATTTCCATGTTTGAAAAACTTTGAGTTACTTTGAATGATTCACTTGCCTGAAGATGATCAGCAGGTGCTGATCGAAATATATCGCACATTTTATATTTTATATATTTTGAATATCAAACAAAACTTTCTTCTTCCCAACTCAACATAAACTGTAATTTCTGCCTTAAGTATATCCATCTAGCAAATATTCAACATTAGAAAGATAACCTACATATGTGTATCCGATGATATTTAAGCAGAAATCTGGTATGTCAATCGGATTCGATACACAGCACACAAGTTATATCAACTCCACATTTGAGACAATGAAAAAACGCCTATTTTGATAGCTTAGCGGTTTTGGTTAGAGTGCCTGACAACCGCAGATTGGCAACAGCCTTCATCTTGACAACAAAGGTCTGTCGTCGTAAAGAGTAATGCATTAATCACTTGTCAGCAGTAAGTAGTTGGGATTAATAATTTTTGACCGTATAGGACCCATGTAAGAGATGTAAGAGAAAAAAAATCCAGAAAGATAAGGCACGAAGATCTGTCGTAGTACATTGAATATCTAAAGAGAATGACAACTATTGAGTCAATAAAAGAAACCAACACCCTTGATTCCCTGACCGCACTCGCCTGACCCAGGAATAGAATCGAAGTCCGTGGTGGAGACGAGCTCGCACCTTCATCTTTGGCATAAGTAGAGTCAGTTAGCATCCTCGAAGAGGCAGAAGCCCCCAAGTTCATCTACAAATGAAAATAACATGGTCGCTAGAGCGTGGTGACACGAAAAAGTATCGCTTATTGATATTCACTTGATCTCAGAAGGAGCTTGTCCAGGTGTTTTGAATCTGATCTTAAGACTCTTGGTCGATCAGAAGTGAACATTGTGCATAATCACTTTTCCGTTAAGATAATCATGATGGGAGCTACTGATTTTTTCTCCCTAAATTCAGTATGGATAATTTATATAATAATATTATGGATAAGAGACTTAAGTAACGTTGCCGGTAGGATTAACTAGTAGTTAATTACATAAGTAACGTTGGCATGCCATGATTGTAAAACATCAGCAGGATGCTTCGATTCATTCGACTAATACCGTATTCCCTCTAATAAAGACCGTCCTTTAGTAAGCGCCGCAGCTTAGAGGTCAGCTTTTTAACAGCACCTTGTGATAGAGGCAGCACCTCCGGCTGAGAAACAAGGATATAGTCAACACATGTGAGTGAAATGCGTAATGACATTGCACGACAGTGCAGTCTGTATTATAATTAAAGGAGTAGCATCCAAACGTCATTCTCAACCTCACGCTCAATCATATCGCATTTATTGTAATATGTCATGCTTTGCATGGGGACGATTCTTATTGAAAGGGTGGCGCAACACCTTTTTTTAAAGTGACCGAGCTAAAGATGAGTGTCGCGTCGGTTTCATGAATTTTGAAACCCGACTTGACCTAAAAGCCAACCCGGACCCGACCCGGACCTGACCAGACTAGATCCGAAGACTATTCATGATCTTGTGATAATACTCGTATGACGTTAATATTGTCGCATTACAGGAATTCGGGCAATTTCAGAGGTGTATAAAAGCTTCATCCCAGGTTCAAATCGATCTATCTTAACACAGTAAGAGCATAAGATAGAGTAACTACTCCTTCTCAACACTGGTGTGTGTCTTTTTATGGATATCCAATTAATCAGTGCTGGAACGTGAAAAGACATGCATTATTGAAACAAGCAACCATCTAAGCACTTCTAAAGATATTACCGCTTACCATCTTTTACATTCGTTTCCAACATCTATTGACGCTGTTTTTTCCGTACCCCAGAAAGTTCTCAGTTGTCGATAACTCAAATTGATATAATCAATTGAATTGATCATATTTTGACATTCTTGAGATTAGATTATAGTGCAAATTACGATATCGTGTGAAAGTCGGTTTATCACATTTATGAAACAGCTCCGATAAATAACGACATATATAAAAGTAAATATACAAGCAAAAAATAAGGATTCCCTTTTTATTTTACCAGAACAATGCGAAAAGGCAAAAGAATTGATCAAAGCAGTTGCCCAGACCATTGCACTACATGCAAGAATAATATTGGATCAACCTTTCTAAGAAAAAATGTGCATAAATTCTGACAGATTTCCAAAATCTGTGTGCTCGAACCCGAAAAGACCCGAACTCGGGTTTGTGAGAAAAGCGTTGATCCAACCTGACCCGACTTTCGGGTTGGGTTGGGACTTATTCGGGTTGGGCTTTGGGTAGGATCGCTCATCTTTAGACCTAGCCTACAAATGGTTGCGATGAATGGTGGCTCTCAGAGTCAGGAGAGGGGTTCATATATCCGGCTGTTGCTACACTGTACTGTCGAGCACCAAATAATGTCATAAGCCCTTGGGAAGGAAGCCGCAAATAAAAGAACCGAAAAAAACCTTTTTAGTTTCTCTTCATCGCAGTAGCCCGTGATTGTACCACGAAGGGTCTTTTTGTTATTCTCAATAAAGCCCTGTCAGTCATAAGATCTAATTTTGCGACTTATTGTGACAGCATCCGCATTAACACAGGGTTTGATTTATTCTGGAGAGTCAAATCTTCCACTTAGCAATTCTTAACAATTTTTTAGCAAACTCAATACGTATAACTCCAATAAAGTTTTTTTCTGTACAAGTTTTTGATTTTTCAACTCTCTGTACAGGAATCTGGACCAACAACAGGCCGTCTCGCATTTGTTTAGTCTATTTGATATTGCTTTCAATTCCACTTCAAGAAAATATCTGTGTGTTGTTTGGAATAAAACCTTTTTTGCTAAAAAAGCTTTTAATATTTACACTTGTTTTGACATTGTTAAGTTTAAAGAAGCTATCTAATATATTGTGTCAGAAGTATATGTCACTTTTGCAGGGAAAGTTTTCAAACAAGTTCAAGGCCTTCCTAATTGGTAGCTAATTGTAGCCCTTTACAAGCGTATTTGTTTTTGGCACAATGTGAATTTGTTTTTATGAGCAGCTTTTGTTAGCAGAAAAGAAATTCGGACTTGCAAGATTGTTCTCAAGTACTCGTACATCTCGCTATATAGATGAGATTTGTATTATTAACTATCGTCAGTTTGAAAATTTTCTTCCCAAAATGTATCCTATTGACTTAAAGGCAGAAAGAAGTGGTGATAATGACAAATCCACTGAATATTTTATATGTCAAAATCATAATTGTTTTGGATTGCTTACACACGCAATCATAATATTTTCCTATTCCTGTGGTGCTGTTAACTTTTCCAGATAGCCTTATCCCCCGAAGTTTGAGTATTCATGCATTCACACTCACGAGCCAAATAATAAGAATTTTACGCATTTGCTCGCATTTTCAATATGTTGTTGAAAGGACACAAAAGCTGTTAACAGAGGACAAATTCTTGTTAACAGAGTTTATTTTTTTTAAAGATCTGCGTCGTGGTACCACACATATCCTATGCAAGCAAATGAACTTACTTCAAAAGTTTGGAATTTTATCATGTAAAGAGTTTTTTGATCGCTGTGTGTAATTGGTATCACAGGGTTCGCTGTTCAATAGCGGGGATCCGCCAACCAGGGCACACAGGAAATTAAGGACCCGAAATGCAAAGCTAGTTGGTTTTCCTAAACCAACCTAAAACGTGACTAAAACCTGACGAACCTAAAATGTGACTGACTGGTGTCGAGATTTCTGCTTGACCATAGAGTAAGCATACAGGTAGAGTGTCGAGTCAAAAAGTATCTGTATACAGTGACAATTTTTATATCAGAAGATTCAGTTTCTTGCGGAGATTACGTTCCTGCTGTCCAAAAAATTATTTGAGCAGTTTTCAGAAGCTAAAATTTTTCACATTATTCCTGCATTTATATACTACCGAGATGACATTCTCCTTATAAGTAGCGTGAAAAAAGTTGGATATCAAAGGACTGAATATTTGCCTACAAGCATCGTAATTAACGGGAAATTAAGATGGTGATCAAGGATAATTCATGAGCTGCATTATAATGGAAGTCTTCATGAAAAAGACGAGATCTGATTTTGCTTTCTCGGCTGAAATTTCCAGTTTTATTTCAATTTTCACCGGCATGATTATATGATTCACTAAATTTATGTTTCATTTCTTGAATCTGAATGCTGATATGGAATTATTTACATCTTTCAAAGTTGATTGAAGTCATTGTCTTTGATTCTCTTATTTTGCTCTAAGTGGCACGTTGCTTATGATATGATCTTGCTTAAGAAGATTCTCTTGAAGTTAAGCATGAAAGCAATGCAGGTCATCGAGTTGCTAATTTAACAGACATCACCTACCCAAGGCTGTCATGACATTGAGAATCTGTAAAATAGTATAATTTCCTTCTCCATTATACTATCATGATCAGTCAATTCCGTTGCAATTTCTTCAAAACTGCGTAAATGTGTGTATCTCACATTTGGAAATAATTCCGACTGTATCTCCCTCAAGTTCATTTAATAAAATTTAAAGTGTATGCATATTGGGATTTAATAAATGCGGAGTTACCACTCTACCTAATATACTTACTCTATGTGTTTGACAATATAATTTTCGTTCGCCCTTTGTTTTACGATAGCTATCAATTAAAATATTTTGACTTCGCCTGTGGGAACGCTCGTCAGTCCTCTGAAGGACTACCTAAATTTCTGTAATTGTATGAACTTCTGAATTATTTGTAGATATTTTGCAATGTTGCCCACCATTTGAAACAGTATTATTATTAGCTTAATTAAATAATTTCAATCAAACTTGGTGTACTCCAGTAATAACACCAAAAATAGAGCAACACATACATTAATTTTTGTAATTGCAAGCTTTATTTATGATATGTCATGCAATGCATGAAAAGTGAACACTGGACTCTATTATTAGCATAGGATGCAGTTGCTGAATGTCATTAAAGAATTGCTCATCCCATGTTTTCCCATTCGTATAAGTTAAAAGGTTGATATTTAAACGATGAATTTCATCACTTTCTTTCGCGCATCGTTGTCGCATCTCGAATACAAACTGCCTAGAATATTTGTGACAGTCACTTTTCCCATTGTCTTAACTTTGATAGGCCACTAATCTGATCAAACACAGTGTTTCTCCATGAAATTTCATGCATGACTTAGAATGAATGTACTCCATCCTAGTTTCCATGATATAATTCTGCAGTATTTCGATAGTAATATTTTCTAGAGAGGGTTGGGCCTTATATAGCGACACATGCTGTGTATCTGTCATCGAAAGAGTTGCCCCTGAGTACCAGCAAAAGCATTCTCGGGATGGTTTTTCACTCAGTATATTTCTCAAGCTTGCCGTGGGAATGGGAATTCCTATGGGAATTCCCCCCATGGAAATTCCCATGGGATTCGGGTTTTAGTCCATGGGAATTCCCATAGAAAATAGTTAATATTATAGGTCTAATGTGGTGCATCTTAGATCTGTTTAGGCAGTGAAGTTCTTTATTAAAGTATTTTATTCTCTCACGGCAGCAACCAGTCAAAGTTGAATACCTCATTTTCGGTTTGATTGGTTGCATTTGGAGACATCGTGCTCGATGGTCAGAGGCCGATTCAAGTGCAGACTAGCTGGAAATGTCATGCACATTTCATGCTCTCATACTCATACTGAACAACCTGCTGTTGTGTTTCCGTGCTTCGCTTGCAAATCGGTTGGAGCCAGGGAAAAAACCAAGGTGTTCGGTTTTACGTTTTCTTAAAAAAGACACGATGCATTTCGTGCACCTCCGGCGCACATGTTCACGCGAATAATGAAGACATTGCACAGTTGGTCACAGACGCTCAGACGATGACATCATAGCGCGGATGATGTGTAACTACAGTGCTAAAATAAATAATTTACTCAGACGAATACTACTAAAATTAAAAAACAAAAGTAGAAGGACAAAGTCAGAAAAAAGGAAAAAGAGAATTGAAAGGCAAGCATCATAGTACCTCACTCCACACAGATCCAACGTTGCATTCCACCTTGTTGACACTGTTGAACTTCTTGGACCACAACGATTCTTTGATGACACGTCTTCGGTATATGGGATCGTTGTCAACTGTACCACAATTGTCCCAATCAATGTCGTGGCCACTGTCAAGCGTATGGTTGGCAACTTCCGAGGACGTGGAGAAGTTCCTGACATTTCTCTTGTGCTCTTTGAGCCGCTCCGGTAAAGTTCTCGAGTTTTGGCCGACGTATGACCACTGGCAATCGACATCCTTGCACTTGAGATGATAAACGACACCGAGAGGCTGCGGTTTTGCGGGTCTCTTCTTGACTAATAGGGACTTCAGCGTATGCATGGACTTGTAGTATGTCTGAATACCAAGCTGAGTTAGTGTCTCACCTCTTTTTCCTTTTTTCTGACTTTGTCCTTCTACTTTTGTTTTTTAATTTTAGTAGTATTCGTCTGAGTAAATTATTTATTTTAGCACTGTAGTTACACATCATCCGCGCTATGATGTCATCGTCTGAGCGTCTGTGACCAACTGTGCAATGTCTTCATTATTCGCGTGAACATGTGCGCCGGAGGTGCACGAAATGCATCGTGTCTTTTTTAAGAAAACGTAAAACCGAACACCTTGGTTTTTTCCCTGGCTTCAACCGATTTCGAAATATAATGCAGGGACTATCCAAGCTTCGCTTGCAAAGTATTTTTTCCCCTGATTGGTGCCTGACGCTGACTTATTATGACAGCACTCCGAACTGAACAGCGAACTGCGTTAATACATGAAACTCTGCTGTCTGTTACTTCAATCCCGTCTGTGGTACTGGCTCCTCCGCTGCGATGTCGTCGTACAAGTTTTTCGATACAGACAAAAATCTTGATTGATCTTGATCATTTACTCATGAACTGTGCACGTAGGGTTTGTTAGAAGACTTACGATTACTTGACCTAACCCTACAAATAGCCTATGACAACTAGCAAAGATAAACTTATGCACTGCGATTACTAGGCCCAAACACTTACAGTAATAGGTCCTGATAGACATTAAGTCCCAAAGAAGAGGACCACATCAATATTTATTAAAATTAATAAACTATGGGAATTATTGCGAAATCCCGTGGGAATTCCCACATGAATTCTGTGGGAATGGGAATTCAAAATCAATTCCAACGGCAAGCCTGATATTTCTCGTGGTCTCTTACTTCTTTTATCTACATCATGTTCAACTATGTCATTTGCAAATGTTTTTGCAGTTGACAGGGCTTATAACTAAAAGTCAGCTTACTAATGTTCATCCATATGCCTGTGTATCCTCTTTATGTGGCCTCTTTTGATTGACCTAGAATAAATTTGAAGAAAAAGAACTACCTTAAAACCTCTATTTCACTGCCATAGCGCTCTATATTTCAACTTTTCCTCCATATTGACACGTGTGGCGCTCTACTTTTCTACTAGTAGGTCAGAATTTTGAGAAGACAAATTATATGGGTGAAAAGCAGTGGCGGCTCGTCAGAGGAGGCGAGGGAGGCATTGCCTTCCCATGATTTTCTGCGGCAAGATTTTTTATATTCCTGACATTTTCTACTCTATTTTGTTTAATTCATTAAAATAGTAGCATTGATCACACGGCAACACGCCTCAGCCGAGCATCGCAGATATCAAACTCGCTGTATTACAACACAGGGAGGCGTGCCTCACCTCACAGTGTTATACGCGATTGAGAACTTTGATGACACGTGATTGGCTGATTCATTCAGCTGCTTGTTTACAATGTGAAAGGGAGGCATGCCTCAGCCATTATTCGCGTTCGACGTTCGGTACGGCTGCTTCGATATGGAGTCCGCTGCGAATGAAATATGCACAGCAGAGGAGGTTTTCTATGTGGACAAGAACGCTTGAGCGCGCTAACAATCATCAGCATTGAAAGTGAAAAACTTCAGGAATTGAAAAAACACGTCATTTTCTACGATAAAGTTATCGATGAATTTGCATCTATGAAGCAGAGACGAATAGAATTTTTGTACAAATGAATAAGCATTACAATGCCATGCTAAACTCATTCTGTGTTGTCATTTTCAAAGTAGGCCCTATTTTACATTATAATTTACTAGGCCTATATTGTATGACTTATTTTGGCGAGCACATAGGCTTACCTTTAATTTTGGGAATTAATTGATTTTAAAATATCGTTTTGTGAAGCGTGTCAAACTACTTCTGGCTTTTGCTTCATAGTTAAAATCTAATTTCTAATTTTTCATTTTTTGCCTCCTCATAGAAAATACCCACGAGCCGCCACTGGTGAAAAGAGAAAGCAGGTAACACATGCATATAATTAGCAAAAGGCACGATTACAGGGTGATTACTGGTAAGTATCTCAAAAATTCACTGGTAAAAATTAAGTGAAGCTTCGCTGTTGTAGCTGTCCTCGACATTTTGATCAACGTCGAGTTGCTGAATAAGTTAACGTTCACTGCTAAAGCCGGCATTGGCTCGCGCTTGATGTAGAAGTTCCTGTCCAGTATGAATCGGGCCGTATGACCTGAAACAGCGGATCGTGCAATCCTCAGAGCCGTCCAGAGTGTTGGTCAGTCCGCATCCCTTGAACGACTTGATGATTGGATCCTTCAGCAGCTGATCCGGCACCATAGAGTAAGTATATTAGGTAGAGTGGTAGCTCAACATTTATTTAATCCCCAATGTGTATACACTTTCGATTTTATTAAATGAACTCGAGGTGATTACAGTTGGTTATTGCTACCAAATGTGAGATATGCACATTTTTGAAGAAATTCCCACGGAATTGACTGATCATGATAGCAACACAGAAGGAATGATTGTATTTTACAGATCCTGCGTGTCATGACAGCCTTGGAGAGGTAATATTTTCTAAATTAGCAATTCGATGGATTGCTACTTTCATGCTCAACCTCAAGAGTGCAATTTTTAAACGTGATCATATCACACGCAACCTGCCACTGGAAGAGAAAATAACTTAGTCAAAGACAATGATTTCAATTAACTTGAAAAGATACAAATGGGTCCACATCTCCATTCAGATTCAAGAAATGAAACATAGATTTAGTGAATCATAAAGTCATGCCGATGAAAATCGAATTAAAAACCTGAAATTTCAGCCAAGAAACCACAATAAGATCTCCATCCTTTTATGAAGACTTCCATTATAATACGGTTCATGAATAATCCTTGATAATCAGCTTAATTTTCGCTTAGTTAGGATGCTTGTAGGCAAATATTAATTCCTTTTGATATCCAACTTGATTCATACTACTTATAAAGTTGCTTCATCTCGGTAATATATAAATTTGCAAAATTTTAGCTTTTTTGAAAACTGCTCAAATAATAATTTTTTGAACCGCATGAACGTAATCTCCGCAGAAAAATGAATCTGTTCATATAAAAAATTTCGTTGTATACAGATGCTTTTTTGAGTCCACACTCTACCTATATATACTTACTCTATGTCCGACACTTCAAATAAACTTCCATTTATGGTGCTCGCATGTCGCATGTTCATAGAGTGGGAATTCTCAGCTTATAAAAAATAAACGTGCATTGCGACAATCCATTCTTCCCTTCCTACACCTAGAAAGGCGATTTCAGCCGTAACCATTGCAAATAGAAGAATTCATCAAAGTGGCATTGTATTAGAGGTGACGTTCAAGAGAGGGTGGCGTTCAAATAGAGGTTTTACGGTTTATTGGTAAAACGGATTATTGGCCTACTTGAATCAGGTGTTGCACGAAAAAAATTTGCAACAAAAAAATAAACAAACTGGGAAATGCAGGGAAAATATGCGGGAGGATATCTTGAATCAGATTTGTCGTAATTTCATGCAGGATTGGACCTTTGACCTTCAGAAAACAAATAAAACCAATATTTTTATAGCCTACATACACGTACATAGCAACAATGAAAGTCAAACATAGGTGTAACATAATGTGACTGGTTCACATGCAAACCAGTGCGTTATAGTTGTTGCATTTTGCCATTGATAGAATAGTGTTTGTACTTAAGGGAGTAGCATGATTATTAAATTACTGAAATTCATGAAGATTTAATTTTACTATCATATCTGTATGCCAAAGGACGTGGTTTTGAAGGAAACGCTTAGTATCTCATGCAAGCATAACACTTGTATGAAATTATAGCACATGTATCAACTATGGCACGGTGGATTAAACTAAATTCAAAGGAAATTAAGAGCAACAAGAAAAAGTAGTTCAGATTCTTTTGAAAAAGTTTTTTTCCAAGGTGTGGGAAGTAATGGGAAGAAGGCCGTTCCAGGACCACCATAAAATTCAAAAAATTGATATCTTTAAAAACGACATAAATTCATGAATTTGAACCCTTTTTCAGATTTTTAAGACCTAAATACATGAATTTAGTCCATTTAAAAAGTACCATTTTTTGAAAAAATGGTATTTTTTAAAACGACATAAATTCATGAATTTGAACCCTTTTTCAGGTTTTTAAGACCTAAATTCATAAATTTAGGCGTTTTTAAAAATACCCAATTTTTCAAATTTTTCAAAATCTCAAATTTGAGAATTACAATTTTCACCCTTAAAATCATGACCGTACAAGGACACTGTAAAATCATAAAAGTTAAGAATCTCAAAATTTGAGAATTACAATTTTTTCATTGCTAAAATCATGACCGTACAAGGACACCGAAAATCATATAGGTTGGTATTTTTAAAAATGACTAAATTCATGAGTTTAGGCGTTTTTAAAATATGAGATAACTAAAATTATGTGTCTAATAATATTTGAAGGAATTGGCATATTCTTAACAATAAGTTTAGGTACTTTTACAATTGTTATATCATCTGGCGTTCTTACAATGCTTTGCACTCAGATGAACACTCAATTGTAGAGAACATCTGCTTCTCGCATTTATGAAGAAAAGCATTTCAGTGTAAAGAGCTGTGACCTCCCACTCAAACATTTGAAAGGAAACAATGTATGAAAGAACAAACAGCTGCTACACCCACTTAGACATTTGTAAGACGTGGAATATATATCCAGCAAATCCTACTCCGGCTGCAATGCCGTGAAACAATACACAACAACAATAATCGATATGGCTATTTCAAACAAATGTGCTGAAGACTTATTTAATTTAAAAGTGTTTCTTGTCAGTGAAGGTTGTGTCAAAACGCTCTCGTCATATATTTCTCAAAATGAGACAAGATTAATTTGAAGATAGAAGAAAACAATCGTTGCCAGGGAGGATGAGAAAATTACGAGAGGAATTGAAGAGGAATATATTTGAGAGGCGTGAATTTACAGATTCTTTGAGTGATTTCATAGAGCCAAATGGTGGAGAGAATAATACAATTGTAAACTTACACAAATTCTTGTTGCATGAAAAAAGAAACAATTCACTCAGTGTTATGTGTACAATTTTTATCAGTAAGCACATCAACTATCTTCTATCTCTTTGTGATAATGACAAGACATATTTTTATAGTCTCTTGAAGCAAAAATGAGATCAATTACCGAAGTTTCATTTCAATTAGGTACATTAGCAGACAAATTTCCTATGCTTTGTAGGGTGTCTGTTTCTGTTGTACTTTTAAAATCACGACCTAACGTTATCGGAAGATTGACTACAAAAGGATGGATAATTTTCATTGTGTAAAGCAATTATGTGACATTCCAAATGATTCCATTCTTCTCTCAAACAATGGTGCGTCTTTTAACGACAATATTGCGCTGACATATTCAATGGAATTTGGATGTGAATCTCCGCTATTGTTACTGCGATACGGCCGCACGACACTTTATTTTCAATGTTTAGACCTATGCTAAATTTTCTTGAACAATGGTGCGCCATTCAGCTAAAATACTGCGTCATTCAGCTAATCAAATCATGTTCTCGCGTTAACATTAGACGCGCTGTGAAGAAAACTTATCATTCTTGAAACCCCTCTGTTTTATATGCAATGTTATTTCCTGTTTTACATGTACATACAATTACTATGCCATTCAGCTAAAATACAGCGCTTCGACCAATTAGAACGCGTCCACAGCGTGGACAGAAATCCCATTGTTTAGAAAACTTGTATCTGTTTGTTTTATATGCAATGCTATTTCCTGTTTTATATGCAATGTTATTTCCTGTTTTACATGTACATACAATTACTATGCCATTCAGCTAAAATACAGCGCTTCGACCAATTAGAACACGTCCACAGCGTGGACAGAAATCCCATTGTTTAGAAAACTTGCATCTGTTTGTTTTATATGCAATGCTATTTCCTGTTTTATATGCAATGTTATTTCCTGTTGCACATGTAAATACAATAGAGTGTTTCAGCCAATTAGAACGCGTCCACACGTGGACAAATTTACATGTATTTTAATGTATGCAAAGTAAATTGAAATATCCATGTGTTGTTTTTAATTTCGCATTTACGGAAATATAATAGAAACATTTTGTCTTCTATAAAAATGAGCAACATAAATGAGTTTTTTAAATTATACGGCAAACAAACAACTGCGAATTTCGATTTAAATAGAATTTCAGAAGATTGTATTCAAAATATTTATTCAAAATACTTCTTTAAAAATGAATGAAACAAAAGTGGAAGAAACCTCAACGGGGAAGAAAATGGAAGAAAACGCAAAAATATAACCTTCGTTATGATATGAACGTAGTTCTACTTTAATGGACATTGAAAAAATGAACAAAGAAAAACACAAAGATAGAGTTAGGTATATGAAAGATAAGGAATCTCAATTATTACTTAGACTAGAACATTATAAAAAATTAAGAAAGAGATGGACCAAAACTAAGAATGTAACACAAGGAATTGGCATATTCTTAACAATAAGTTTAGGTGCTTTAACAATTGTTATATCTTCAGGTATTTTAATAATACCAGTAGTTGCTACAGCTTTAACAGGTACGGGTGTTTTTGCAACTTCACTTGTTACAATGTTAGATAAATTTTTAATAACTAAGAAACGAAAATCATTAAAATCTAAGCATTTACATATTAAAGAAGTCTATGAAAAATTGCATTACTACTTTCAAAGAGTATGTGATGATAATGTTATTACGTTAGATGAGATTGAAAATTTTGATCAAATAGCTAATGAAGTAAATCAAATATCATTTCAATTACAGTCAGAAAAAGTTGATGATAAGAATAAACAGGATGGTAAAATTTCTAGTGATGGTAAAATTTCTAATGAAGAAAATGATAAAATTTTTTTAGAAGAGCTAAAAACTTTAAGCGAAAATTTAAGCAAAACTTTATTAAACAAAACCGAAAACGAGAAAACTTTAAACGAAAAGATGTCAGACAACAAAGCAATAAAAAAATAATTTGTTCAGTAAAATGTTTTTGTTGTATTCCAATGTTACCACAAAATTCAAATATTATATTTTAAAAATGGATAAAATTAGAGCTGATAATTTTAAAAGAATAAAACAATTAGAAGAGTTAATAAAACAAAGAAATATTATGAAAGAAAATCATCTTCAACATAGAATGATAAAAGCTGGTATTCAATCTGATATGTTTGAAAAAATGCAGCAAACCGAGCAAGTAAAAACTGATTTTGAAAAAACTATGGAACCATTTAAAACTCTTGAAAAAGAACTTACAAATAATGATAAACAAATTAATATAACAGATCCAGCTCACAAAAGTATATTAGATGACTATGGATTACTAGAATCAAACATTAATAAGAAATTACTAAAATCTATGCAATTTGAACATTCTATTTCATTTATAGCTGGAAAAACAATACCTAGATTTTATCTCGGACAAAAAGAAATATTTCCACAACCTTTTCGAGGTTTAATTTTTTCACCAGATAAATCTCCTTTTAGTTTAGATAGAAATTTTGTTGATCTTTTAAGAGGAGCAGATTTAAATAATTATGCTGTAGAAGATCTCATAAAATATAAAGCTATGTTAGATAGAGTTGGTGCAGTAAAAACTCTTAGACGTTATAAACAATTAGAAAATTTATTATCAACGGGAGTTAAAGTAGGGAAAGGTTTATCTGAAAAACAGAAAACAGAAAAAACTGTATTTTTACCAGATGATCCACAAGAATTACTAAATAGATTAAATGTTTTAATATCGGCAATAAAAGAAGGACATAATTCTAATTTCAATGAAATTCATGCTATATTGAATAGACTGTTAGAAAAGAAGATTCTAAATGAAGAGGATTCTAAAAGTACAGGGTGACTCAAAAGTCTTAATCGGGTTTCAAATTGAGATTTCTCTGTAAGTATTTGCACTACAAACTCAATTTTTCGTTTATACTGTAGAGGAAGAACCAGAATTTCCAAAGAGACTTGCATTTTTACAATATATGCTGGAAGTGAGCTCCGTTAACTTCATTACAAAGAATGACTCTTTTTGAAAGTTTTCAAAAGTCTTGTTGATCGTGACTTTCGTCACGAACTGGACTGCTTCTGCAATCTTCACTCGCAGTTCTTCGTTGTCTGTTGGCCTATTCTTGTACACCATCTCCTTGATATGACCCCACAAAAAATAATCAAGAGGCGTCAAATCTGGGCTCCTAGCTGGCCAGTGGATGGGACCGTTCCTGCCAATCCATCGATTAGGGAATTGGATGTTGAGAAATTCTCTCACATTCAGACCCCAATGAGGAGGAGCGCCATCTTGTTGGAAGACTGTCGTGAAAAATCTTCGTAGTCTCTTCAGTTCAGGAATGAAATAATCCCTCAGCATCTCGAGATAGGAGTCTTTCGTCACCGTTGTTTCAAAGAAGTAAGGTCCGATGATCCGGTCGCAAAACATGGCCGCCCAGACCACCAAGCCTTTCGACTTTAGAGGAATCTCGTCACATAAATGTGGATTCTCATAGTCCCAAATCACACAGTTGTGACTGCTAATTTTGCCATTCAGATGAAAGATGGCCTCGTCAGAAAAACATAGCTTGTGGATGAAGCTGGGATCATCACATAGCCGGCTAATTTCTTCACAAAACTGAAGCCTTGGTTGATAGTCGTCTGGCAACAGTTCATGAACACGGGAAATGTGAAATGATTTCATGCCAATTGTTCGCTTCAGAGTACGTCGAACAGTCTCGCGTGGCATGTCAAGCTGATTGGCTGCATCCCGCACCGACGATCTTGGATTGTTCTCAAACTCCTCTTTCACACGTAAAACATCATCCTCATCAAGGGATGGGCGACCACTTCGCTCAGCATCTTGAACAGAACCCGTCTCAGTAAATTTCTTAAACACAAGTCGGAATGTGCTTTCAGAAGGTGGCTTTGATGTAAAATTTCTTTGCCACTCCCGTCGGGCGGTAGTTACGGACTCATGCTTAGCCATAAGCAACACAATGTTGATCCGATCTTGCACAGATAACATGACTGGTTTCTATGATAGAAAAGTGAATATCAGCAGCTATTAAGTACTAAACGGTTTCCGAAATCAGTCTTTTCACAGATATCTCCTATGCTTATGCCTATACGCATGCCTATACTTATGCTATGCCTATGCTTCAATTCAACGACATTTTGACGTCATGCATAACTATTGAGCTAACGTAGAAGTTCGATAATTATCATAAGTACCAATCACACATTAATGGAAATGGATAGCTTAGCATTCTTCTTTGTTGTCCTTCTTCATTATGCCTTCGTATTAACTTTCCGCTATTATTTCAATGGACGCATGTGCATTAAGTCTTGTTCACACTTAGCAGGTCACTTGATCAATCAAATTTTATGATGAAGTATTAGCATGTGGTTGTAGTCAATGAGAAACAAATCGTAAGCGGACAATGTCTCATACCATTTGATAAATTGGTTGACCTCCATAAAATGAATGAGCAAGTAGTTCGACCTCTAACTTGATTTTTTCACAAATTGCGATATGTTACTAAAATTCTGGTTCTTCCTCTACAGTATAAACGAAAAATTAAGGTTGTAGTGCCAATACTTACTGAGAAATCTTGACTTGAAACCCGATTAAGACTTTTGAGTCACCCTGTATAACGGGACATCTCTGATGTCTTTAAGGGCTTCGCCCGTAGCTGAAATATGTTGTTTCTAATTTTTATCTATGATTTTTATTTATGATTTTTACCTATGATTTTTTTATCTACGATTTTTTTATAAAAAAATATTTCATAAATAAATATCTGTTTAAATTTTTTAGTTTAAAATGTCTTAGAGAGAATTATCATCAGTAGATTTTGACAAAATTAATAATCATTTAGAAAATTTAACAGAGATTTTGTGTTCATCAAAATTTAGTACGATGTTAAAAATTATAACAACTACTTCATCACACACTTGTAATTTAGAACCCATTCTACATTTAGAACAAAATAAAAATTATCAAATTGCATTGACTAGTTTCTCTACATTTAACACTATTCAAAACGTTATCAAAGATGTGAATGATAAATTTAGATATTCTGCTGATAAAGGTAAAACTTGGAAAGAATTAACTTTTCTTCCTGGTTCTTACGAAGTTGAATCAATATCAAATGAAATTAAGAGATATTTAGGTATACCATTTAAAGATAAGAAACAATTACATTTTGCAGTTGAACCGGCAGTTAATAAATTTTCTCTTACTTTAGACGAAAATCATCAAGTTGATTTTAATCATGATAGATCATTGTCAAAGCTATTAGGATTTAATAAACAAACTTATAGTCAAGGTTATCATTTAAGTGAGAAGATTCCAAAAATAACTGAAATAAATTCAATTGTTGTACATTGTGACATTATTGAAGGAGGATTTATAAATGGTAAATTGTCAAATTTAATATTCAGTTTTCCAGCTTTTACTGTACCCATTGGTTATAGACTAAATGTAATTCCACAAACATTAATATATTTCCCTATTACAAGAAAAACTATTAACAACATTAACATTAGAATCACTGATGACAAAGGACAAGAAATAAATTTTGGAGGTGAAGAGATTATGATAGATCTTTTGGTTAGGGAGGTATAAACTCCCACGCGAAGCTAGAGAAGTTTAATTTTCTTCTTATTATTATTCTTCTTATTCTTCTTCTTTAAAAACAAAAAAATAATTTTTTTTATTAAAAATGAGTGAACTACCCCCATTAAATAAAAAAAAACTGAAATTTAATGATCATCCAAATTTATCTAATAAAGTTTTATCAGTTATTTGTGGAAGATCAGGATGTGGAAAAACGTATCTATTATTTAAAATTTTAACGACTCCAAATTTTTTGGATTATAACAATCTTATAATTTATACAACAACAGCAGAACAACCCGTCTATCAATTTTTAAAATATGGATTTGAAAATAATCTTAAAAAAACAGCAATTGCTTCATTATTCAAAGAATATGAAAAATCTGAAGATGAAGAAGAAATAAGTTCCTGGTGTGAAGAAGCAGCAAAAAATAATCAGTTAGTTGAATCCAATAAAAATAAGCATATAAAGATACAATTAATAGATGATAGTGGTAATATGCAAGATCCTAGTAAACTAGATAAAAGAATGAAACATTGTGTAATTTTTGATGATTGTGTTAATGATAAAAATCAGTCAGTTCAGAGAAATTATTTACAAGAGGTAGACATAATAACTGTAGTGTTTTTTATTTAACACAAAGTATGTATTCATTAGATGGAAGTGTTATTAGAAAGAATGCAAATATATTTATACTATTTGAAATAAATGCAAGAAACTTAAGTGATTTGTTAAGAGATTTATGCGTAAGAAATAAAGATGAATTTAAACAATCGTGTAATAATGCTTGGTCAAAAGATTACGGCTTCATTACAATTAATATTGATAAAAAAATTCATGATAGAGTTATAGAAGATTTGTTTACCGAGTGATAAAAAATATACAAATATAGTGTTATAAACTAATTTTTTTATTTTATATATATATATCAAATTTGTCTATCTTAGAAATTAGAAAATTAAAAAGGTTCAGTAGTTATTCCATCAGGCAAAATCTTTCTTTTATCATCAAATGGATCTAATGCTAATTTATGTTCCTCTTTTAAATACATTTTATGTTTCTTTGAATTAAGTCTATAATTACATGCTGTTTTTATTTCATTATTAAATAATACATTTTTATAATCTTGAAATGTTATTTGATTAGCCACTGATGCCTTTGAAATTCCTTTTAATGTTTTATGTGTTTTAATATTATTAGTTGTATTATAACAATAACATTTAGATTTTAAAAATATAGCTTCTGTTATGAAATCTTCATTTCCTTCTAGTTCATCTTTTACTTTACATAAATCAGAAGGATGAATGATATCTTTTATTTTATTAATTTCTTCATCAAGTGAAGAATTAAACGGTATTGTTAATTCTAAGAAAACAGAATCGGTATCTGTAAAGTGTAATTTATAGTTTTTGCCATAAGCAGGTACTAAATAATCATATATAAATTTATACATAAATAGTTTAGGTAATTCTAATATAGTGAATCCTATAAAATTAAACTTATCATGTTTTACGCTGATTCGACGTAAATGTACAGCACATAGATTATCACTAAATCTAGTAGTTCTTTTATAAGTAGGTTTCCTTGTTAAATTTTGAAACCTATCTCTATCATAAACTATTTCAATATTTTGTCTATTACGCACATTTTCTAAAGTCTTACCATAAAATGCATTATTCATTAATTTAAAGAATACGTTTCCAAAATCATCTTTATTTCTTTTAGTTATTTTACGTTTTTCAATATTGAACTCTATATAATTTTTTAACCATTTAGATTTTCTATACTCTAGTTTTCGATGTATTTTAGTGAGAATCATTCCATGATCTAAATACCAATCTAGCATTCTTCATTCAACAACATACTTTTCTTTATTACCTTGTGTTAACATAAGTTTTTTTGTTGGTCTGTATTTTTTAGGCATTATAGATTTTTGATAATCTGAAAAATCTTCTATATTGGGAATTTTGTTTTCTGGACAGAAAGGATAATATTTTGTTGCACCTTTTATATAATCAGGATATGCTAAATCAACTTCATATATATAACCAAAATTACTTTCACCATCATGTGTTTCTTGATAATCAAGAATATTACACCATGTCATTTCACGTGCTGGTAATTCTTGTATCATCCAAGAAGAATATAAGCTATTAAAATCGTAATATAACAAATAGTTTTCTCTCATGATTTCATTAACTGCTGCTTGACTATCTTCATTTGATATAAGTCCTTCTATATTTTGATTAAACAATTTTATAAACTGACCGCTTTCTTCTGGAGATAAAGGTTTCATTATTCCATAATCATCGGGATTTACTTTTTTATTATAACACTTAACATATCTATTACCTAAAACTGATGAAACTCCACCTCTAATTCCAGATTCAAAAAATAATAATTTATCATATGTATTTTCTTTATAATGTTTAAGTTTAACGGACGTTGTCCTAGAGCCATCGGCTTGAAAACCAGTATGTTTTAATCCTGCTAACCATGTTAAACCTGGTGTAGAATAACAATAACATGGATCTATTCCGTAATATTCTAAACACATGTCACGAAAGTTTTCAAAAAGATCAGCTAGTATTAATACATCTATCTGAAGATATTTCATTGTATAATCATACATTGTTTTACAATTTAACTCTCTCCAATTTTTTTCAGCTTCTGCATAATCTTCTTCAGATAATTGTGATTGTTTTAATGTTGATTTAAATTTATTTATTGGAGGAAGTTGTTTTTCTTCCATAATTTTATTCACAGAATTAAAATCTCCAGTTATGTACTCATACGGAAATATGCCTTTTAAAGGTTTTAAATTATATTTATTTAATATTTTACATTGTTCAGGTTTCAAAGTTTTTCCCATAACATCTAATGAATAAGGAGTAAAAAATCTAAATGCATCTAAAATTCTAATACAACCTAATTGCGTTGAAAAATATTCTTCTTCTTGTTTACATAGTACATTTTTTTGTTGTTGTTGTAATTTTTCAGATGAAAATAAATCTTTCATTATTAAATGGAAATCATATTTAGAACCATTATAGAAATATAGAGGAACAAAGTTATATCTAAATTTATTAGCATTAAGATTACAAGAATTATGTGCTGCACCTCTATATAATCCATTTAGATGATCATGATCTTTTACTTTGTCGGCATATCTACCTCTGCCAGTTTTATAATTATTTGTAAATTCTTTTCCACAGTAAAAACATTTTATTTCATTAACAAAATTATTTTTTTCTTCATCCGTTAATGAAAGCATTGGTATATTTGTTTCAAGCAATTGTGAAAAGCGACCTTGTAATTCTTCTACTTTCTTTGTAAACATTTCTGAACTATCTTCACCATAGTATTGAAAATATTCTGATTTAAATAATTCAGGATAATTTGAATGAATGTACATTCCCCAACATAATGGTTTTTGTTCAAATAAATATTTTTCTTTAATTTCTTCAGATGCACTTTTTCATAATTACAAACCGAAGGTTCTACTTGGCCCGTACCATTTTCAGAATCGGGCGAAGCCCTGAAAGACATCTCCGATGTCCCGTGCTTTTGTGTCATATTAACATTATATGCTTCGAAATCACAATATATTGTAAAGGGTACTTTATTTTTGAAATACCATTTATTGTATTCTAAATAATCATCTTTAGGAAAAGTATTTTCAACTGCTTCGTTTTGTTGACAATTCTCCAAATGTCTATTCATTTCTTCTTTAGTTCTAAAGCTCGTCATACATTGGAGACAGGGAAAATTAGCATTATCTGAAGTTTTTGTAAATATAGAAACATCTTTACACAATATAAAATGATCCTGATAATATAATATATTCGCTTGTGCTGGTTGTTTTGTTTGTTCTAGTTTTTCAAATTTATCTTGATATATTTCATGTGTTAAGTCGATATATCTTTGTAAATCTTTTTCAGACTGTTGATAATTTTGATTTAATATTTGTAGCTGATAAATATATTCTTTATCATATTGTTCTTTATATTGTTGTTGACATTTTTTTAAAGATTCATTTATTCTTTATTGTCTTCATTTTCTTCATTATTTTCTTCATTTAATTTTTGAATTGTTTCTATCTTGTTTTGATATTTATGGTGATATTCTTGTAGTAACATTTTTAATTGTTGTTGATAATCTGTTATACATTTTTGTAAACTTTTATTTAAATTTTCTAAGTTTTGTTAATATTCTAAAGATAAAGATGAATAATTGTAATTATAATCATAATTATAATTACGTCCTTTGTGGTTGTTATGATTAATCATTATTGGTGATAGTGTTTTAACAATTTCAAATTTTTCAGTACATATTATTTTTCCTTGGTAAAAAATATTATGATGCATGTAATTTCCTCTTTTATTGTATACTATTTCTGATTGACATAAATTTTTATTATTCAAATAAAATTTTTTTGAATCTGAGTAAAGTGGAGTAATATTACCATCAGAAACATAATTCACATTTAATTCAAAAACATTTACTTCCATTAAATTTTTATTCTTTTTATGAAACTTTGTTAACCTATTATAATCATATGGAAATTCATCTAAACCATCCGAAAGATCAAATTCCTTTATATATTCTTTTTTGTCATAGTGACTTAGTCTTTCTTTGTGATATTCTGCAGGATGTAAATGTGCTATAATACTCCACAGAAAACAATAATCATCTTCATTTTTTATGTTGATTATTTGTGGTGAACTGAAAGGTAAAGGGACATAACTACCACCAGTATTATTTTTATATTTATCAATTACTATTTTCTTAGATAGTATTTTAACAAATCTCCAACCAGATTCACTTAACTGGGCTTCAATTATACAATTTTCTAATTTAAGTATCATCGATTCAAATATGGGTTGTATATCATTTACATTATGAATTTCTTGTGAAATTGTAAAATGTCCTTGTATTATTTCTTCAGGAATTCCATCAGGTCCATTTTTTGTATAAAGTACTTCTACATTCATATAACATTTGAAAGTTTAACATTTGAAACATTTAAATATTTTGAAAAAGTTTTTTAATACATTATAAAAAGTTTCATCGGTTTCATTATGTTCAACAGTCTGATTAAATAAATATTTTATATCTGTTAATGGCGAAGCCCTGGAAGACATCTCCGATGTCCCGTGTACAGCTTCATCTGTTTTTTTAATTTCGTTTAATTCATCTGTATCATTAAATAAATATCTTTCATCGGGTATGGACTCATCTTCACTATTAAAAACTTTTTTATATTCCGAATGTGAATAATCATCAAATATTTTTTTAACTTTTATATCAGTAGGCAATGTTTCTAGATAGTTTTTATAATTATTTAATTTTAATATATTTCCTTCATCAACTCGATCTACATTTTGTAAATGCAATTTACTTTGTAAATGAGATTGATAACTTCTTTTTGTTTGCAACTTTTTTTTACATAAGTTACAATAAAACTTGGTATTTTTCATTTTTTATTTTTTAAAGAAAAAATTTGTGTTTTAATTTTAGATATAAACATTCTAATATCAAGGTCTTGAGAGTTATTTTATATTATTATATATTTCACGTTCTTTAGTTATTTTATTTTCTTTGTCACATTAAGTTTTATCACATTAAGTTTTATCATATAAAGTTTTATCGCATTAAGTTTTATCACATTAAGTTTTATCATATAAAGTTTTATCACATTAAGTTTTATCATATAAAGTTTTATCACATTAAGTTTTATCATATAAAGTTTTATCACATTAAGTTTTATCATATAACGTTTTATCACATTAAGTTTTATCATATAACGTTTTATCAAAAGATAATTTAAATTTATTCTCACTAACTATTGATTCTTCATCATCATCATAAATTGATTCTTCAACATCATAAATTACACTTTTTGGTATAGGATGCCATTCCTGATAGGATGCCATCATAGGAATATCTAATTCCAAATTATATTTATTATTTGATAATAATATAATAGTGAAAAATATTGGTCTTTGATCTCTTTTGGAAAATTTAATAACACCACCATAATCTGAATCATTTTTAGTTTTTATTAAAGATGATAAAATTTTAAATTGATTAGATGTAAATCCTAATTTAAATTTTGTAGACCCGACACATAGTTGTCTAACAGTATCTTCAACTATTCCATCATTATTATTTTCAATTGTAAGAAAATGAAATTTAGATAAATTTTGATTATATGTAGTATTAATATCATGTTGAGATACAAATTTTTCTTCACTTAAATTTTTATAATTACTAATATTATTATAATCTTTGTTACCATTCACACCTTTTTCAGATGTTTCAGAATCATCATCTACATTATCATCATCATCTATATTATCATCATTATTATTATAAGATTCTTTAAAATTATTATTATTATAAGATTCTTTAAAATCGGGCAAAGCCCAAGAACCTTCGGTTCGTTTATTATGATTATGATTATGGTCATTGTTAATAGTAAAAGGTGTTGTCCACATATAAATTTTTTCCTGCTGTGCCAAACCATTTATATAAGATTTTAATAAATTAATATTTAAATTTGAATATAATCCTATATAAGTATCATCATCATATCTTTGTGGCATTTCTAATGTTTCTTGTTTATAAATTGTATCTCTGTAATAAACTTGACATAATAATTCTTCATTTTGTTTTTTACTTTCTATGTGAATATTATATTGATTTTTTTCATCAACAAATAGTCTTATTTTTTCTTTCGAAAAAGATTTTAATTTTTTTACTAATTCTCTAATATCATCAACTGTAAATATGCAGCCTTTAGATCAGGAAATTTTCTGGTTTATAACCACTTGAAGGGTAAGCTGAAGAGAGAGATTATCAAGGCTAAGATCTCTTGGAAGAACAAACTAAAACGCAAGAGAAATGGACTCTGGGAAATTGTCAACAGTATAAAAGGCATCACAGCAGCAGATTGCTCTGCAAGATCTCTTGCTTCCCAATTCAGTACTACTTTTGAGGCGGTAGATTTTATCAATGAGACCTATTGCCAGGCATTCTCGCCTTCCCCTGACTGGAGTTTCATTGAATCGAATATCCAGACCAATGACTCGCTATGGACTGTAGACATCAGCATTGTGAAAACTTACTCAGAACTGTCTAAACTCAAACCGAAGAAAGCTTGTGGCAGTGACAGTTTGCCCACTAAACTCGTCAAGGACTGTGCAGATGTCTTTGCGGGACCTCTTACCCATCTCTTCGCACTGTCAATAGAGTCTGGTGAAGTCCCATCTCAGTGGAAAGTGTTAAGTGTGATTCCAATTCCCAAAAGAAAGCCTTTAACCGTCGACAACACACGCCCTATCTCACTTTTGCCTGTCTTTGCAAAAGTCTTGGAAATTTTAGTTGTCAGCTCATTGAAAGAGAAGTTTTTCAAAACATACGGCGATGATCAGTATGGTTTCAGACCAAATTCCTCAACTCTTCTGGCTCATATTCATCTTATGGACCATTTGACATCATTGTTTGAGATTCATTCTAATCGGGGTGCCTGCATCGTTGCCTTTGATCTAAGTCGTGGTTTTGATCGGCTGAGTCACGGGCACATCCTTAAAAACTTGAAAGAGGCGAATTTTCCTTCTCAATTTATCAAATGGTGCGCGAGCTATTTGAAGGGCCGCTCCCAATATGTTTCAATTGATGGTTGCAACAGCTCACTGCAGCAGGTTACGTCTGGGGTTCCACAAGGTTCCTGTTTGTCTCCTTACCTCTTTTGCTCACAAATCGGTTCCTTGAAATGTAGCAACCCACATTCAAAAATGTTCAAGTACGCAGATGACATCCTTGTAGTAATTCCTGTAAATGATGCTTCACCCAGCAATATCAACGACGAACTCAACGAAGAGATTATGAATGTTACCCGGTGGTGTGAATCGAGCAGTCTAGTTGTCAACCAAGAGAAAACCAAGATCATGCTCGTTAAGAAGCGGTCTACACCTAGCTTGGAAGATGTCGGGATTTCAGTCCCAACAATCCCTCAAATGAGAATCTTGGGTGTGCAGTTTCAGGATGATTTAAGATGGGATGCTCACATTGAAAACATTTGCAAGGCGTCATCCAGGTACATCTATGTACTGAAGCAATTGAAGAAAATAGGAACATCCAAAGCAGAGCTCTTACAAGTCTACAATGCCATCATCCGTGGAGTAATCGAGTACAGCAGCCCTCTGTTTGTTGGCTTGACAAAACGAAACTCAAATAGATTGGAGAAGATACAAAAGCGTTGTCATCGCATTATTTGCGACTATCATTGCTCATACGGTATCCTCACCCCTCTTCACATTCATCGTGAAACTGCAGCTGTCAGGTTGTTCAGGAAGATGCTTGATCCAAGCCACCAATTGCATCACCTTGTTCCACCACTCCTACCCTCCAACAGAAGAATTGCCATGCCTCTCTGTGAAACAGTACGCCGAAGACAGACTTTCATCCCAATCGCCACAATGCTGTACAACAAGAACGCATAGAAGTGGATTTTTGGATCACTTTAGTTGACTTTTGTGTACCTTTTGACTTCTCACTTTACAGTACCACGTCACAAAGAATTGTACGATTTTCATTTTTTTGAATATAAACATACATACATACATACATTTGATATAATTGATAATTTTATTTTCAATCCAATCAGTATTACTAATTGGTAAAACTGCTCTAATGAATCCATAAACATTATTATGACCAATAATAACCATATTTTCTTTATTTAATTCTACATACGCAACATCATTATATTTACTTACAATCTCCATAAATTTTATAAATGGATCACCTGGAAAAATACAATAATTAGTTTCAATAGAAGGTAAACCTTTAGTCTGTTCTCTAAATATTTCTGCTTGTAATTCGAATAAAAGATTTACATCTATACATGGATTATTATTATTATTATTATCAAAACATTTATTATCGAATCCCGTTGATCTCGTCGAATAAGAAGAACAGGATGATACGGGCGAATATAATTTTTTTAAATTTGGATTTTCCATTTTTTTATTTTTATTACAAAAAATTTTATTTTTTTATTTTTATTAGAAAAAATTTTATTTTTTTATTTTTATTAGATAAAATTTTATTTTTTTTATTGTTAAAAAATGATGTTACCAAATGTTGGTGGAGGTGCATATATCCCGAATAATCGTGAATTAGAAATAGAGATAGAAAATTATATCATGAAAACTGGAGACGTTTTATCTGGTCCATTGCATCTTTCTATTCTTCCGCAACAAAATACAGAGTTAACAAATAAACAATATGTTGATACACAAATCAATGACTTAAAAGACAAATATATAAACGATGTTTTGGTTCCACTGATGAATGAATTAAAGTTGCTAAAACTTATTGACAAATCATTAAACGAAAAATTATTAAAACTTGATAAAAAGGATAGAGAGCTAGAAGCAGATATAGCAAAACTTTTTAAAAAGATTTCAGAACAATCAAAAATTTTAATATTACTTTCTATAAAGTTAAAATCTGCAGTCATTAAAATAAACATCAGATAAAAATGTTAAAAGAACAATTAGAAGATGAAATAGAAAAACTTCCTGAAAGAATTTAAAAAAATTTAAAGCAGTTACAAACTACATTCCAAAAAAGTGTTGATGAATTAAGTTCTAAAATTACTCAACAAATGAAAAAGATGAATAGAATAATAAATGAAGTAAACTCACTTAATGAAAAAGTTGATAAAATGAAAAATCTTAAAATCAATTTAGAAAATGAATTAAAGAAAAATTTACAAGAAAACTCTAAAGAAAATAAAGAACAGTTAGATTCTGTTAAAAGACAATTAGATGTTCTTAAAATTAAGTTAAATGCTCTTAAAACGGCATTGAAGATTAATCAGAAAAAATGCAAGTTGATAGAAAGGAAATTAAAGTACATCACACGCTGCTTGACGCAATAGATAAAGTGCAACAGACAATTAATAAAGTTATCTCGAAGTTGTTGTCCATTCACAAACGTAAATCTTGATCGGACCAAAGGTCCTCAGGTTACTAACCTATCGAACCTTGTTCAGAGGCTTTAGCCGATCATAAACGTAAATCTTAACGCAAATATTAACGTAAATATTTTTTCCCATAAGTCAAATTTAATCCTAAAAAATGCCTATAATTTATAAACACAATCTTAAACATTTTGCTTCAAATCAAAAAATTGCTCATGAACCATCTATGAAATCTGTTTACCATTATGACAGTGTAGAAACAATTCAAAAAGAAGGGGATGGCATATTTTCTGGTATAGGAAGTATCGTTAACTTAATTAAAAATAATAAAGATTTGATTACATCTGCTGCAAAAGGAGCAGCTGCTATAGGTAGTACAGCTAGTGCAATATCAAATACTGTTAAGTCTCAAAACGAATTAAAACAACTAGAAACTATTCGTAAACTTAAGAATGATTCTGAAGAACTAAAAAATTTAAAAAAACTTTCAGAGGAAACAAAAAACAAAATTGCTAACATAGCTGTAGGGGGTGAAACCTTGAGGAGCGGAGCTCCGTCTGATAGTAAAAAGGGGAAGAAAACAGGCGTAGCCATAGAACGTTCAATTGAAGAAATAAGAGGCAATGGTCTAGCAAAATTCTAAAATTATATTTTAGTAAAATTTTTTAGTAAAAATTTTGGGCAAAATTCTAAAATTATATTTTAGTAAAAATTTTTTCTGTCTGTGAGAAAAACAAAAAGTCAAATTATTTTTTATAAAAATGTCTTCGCTTATCGAAAATAAATTTAGATTAGACGATCCTCTGTTCGTCAGTTACAATCAAAAAAAGAATGACTATATAAGAATTGCTATGAATCCCGGATTTTCCAGTAGAGTAAATACTGGAGGTGATTTAATTTTTGAAGTTGATAATCAGCAAAGTTATTTACATTTACCCGATTCGTTTTTACACTGTGAATATTCTTTATATAGTGATGCCAATTTTACAACACCATTACCAGATACCGATAATATTGCATTAGAGAATAATTTTTTTCCAAGATTATTTACACAAATGCGTTTAGATGTTGCAACTCAAAATATAGAAACAATAAGTGATTCTCCAGGTGTAATTGATACAATGCTTAGATTTGTAACAATTGGTGAAAATAATAAAAAGCATGAAATCGAAGGTTGGTTTCCTGATACTAATGATGGTATAATTGTTGATGATTTATCTCACGCTGGAACAGATGCAGCAGGAATTGCGAAAGATGTAGAAAATATTGCAAATCATTTAAATAAAACAAACAATATTGCATATAAAGAAAGACGTGAATTTAACAAAAAAAGTAAACAGACAGTAAATTGGTCATTGTCTCCATTATTCGGATATTTAGATTATGACAAAATATCATATCAATTAAAATTTAAGTTAATAATTCATCGGACAGCAAATAATGAATTAATCTTTTTTGGTAAGACTGGAAAAAAGCATATTTAAAAATTGATAGACTTGAATGGTGGATTAAGCATATTACTCCTAGTTTAGAGGTTGAAACAGCTATTGCAAAAAGATTAAATACTAACAAACCAATTCCAGTAAATTTTCTAAAGCGTACTGCGAGTTCTGTCACTTTTTCCGAACAAAGATTTAACTGGCATTTTACTAGAACTTCGAATACTCCAAGATATTTATTACTAACATTTCAAAGAAATAATTCTCCAAGTTTTGATAAGAACAACAATCTTTTTCATATTAATACAATTCGAAGTTTACAAGTTGCTTTAAATCAAACCCGATATCCAATTGATCCATTAAGATTCGATGATACCAATAATCAATTTATGGAAGGATATGATGCTTATAGAAATCTTTGTATAGAATTTGGAGTTGAACCACAATTAACTCCTGGAGATTGGAGACATTTATATCCTGTTTTCTGTTTCGATTTAAGTGCACAATCTGAAGATATTATGAAGACTGGTTGTGATGTAACAATTAATATTGAAAAAAAAAGATTCCACAACTTCATTGATGGCCTATGGTTTATTGCTAGAAGATGTAAAATATTCTATTGAAATTCTTAATGGAAAGATGGCTAGGATAGGCTAAAGCCTAAGACTTCGTCGATCGGTTAGTAACCTGAGGACCTTTGGTCCGATTAATTAATTTTTTTTTCATAACTAGAATAGATTAAAAATTCTTAACTTAAAATTTTTGGTAACTTAAGAATTTTTCATAACTAGAATAGATCAAAATTTTTTCATAACTAGAATAGATTAAAAAATTCTTAACTTAAAATTTTTGATAACTTAAAATTTTTGGTAACTTAAGAATTTTTTAGTAACTTAAAATTTTTTTATTAAATTATTATTAAATTTTTAATTTTTTAATTTATTAAATTTTTTTTAATTTATTTTTATTATCGCAAGCGAAAAGTAATAATAATAAAGCTGTTGAATTAAAATTACGTAATATTGTTGACAAAAATACCCCTAAAACTATTACGATTAATAAAAAAAGTATTACATAAGTAAACCAATGATAGAGAATATTCAATTACAAGAAGAAAAGAATGGTGGAATTCTCCTATTAATTCCACTAATAATAGGAGGCATAGCAGCAGCAGGAAGTGTTGCAGGTGGGACAGCTGGTATTGTCCAAGCAGTAAATAAAAATAAATCAGAGAAGGCAGCATTAGAAGAACAAAAACGTCATAACAGAGACCTAGAGAAAGTTGCTAAGGGAGAAGGAGTAGTAGATAATTTTATTAGTAAATTAAAATTAGTTGATGAAGGAAAACGAGTTCTTAAAAATATTCTCCACAATGTTGATGATTTAATTGAAATTAAGGAAACTAAAGATGGTTCTGGAATATATCTAAGTCCTAGTATGATAAGGTAATAACCTCAGGACCTTTGGTCCGATCGGCTAAACCTCTGAACAAGGTTCTATTCGGTAAAACATTTATTTTATCTTTAAAAATTTTTTTATCTTTAAAAATGAATTTTACAAATTCCGAAAATTTAATTAAATTAAAAATTGCTAATTTAGATTTATTAAATTATCTATTAAACAAAAATAAAAACTCAAATTGTAAAATTTATGAAGGTAACGACATACAAAAAACATTAGAAAACTTTCCTGGATTTATTTGGAGTAAATATTCGAAAGAAAAACATCTTCCTGGTCATTCATATACCGGTCCAGGAACTCGATTAGATATAAGACTAGATGAGAATAATAATCAAAAACCAGATGAAGACCCAATAAATAGAGTAGATGCCGCAGCTTACAGGCATGATTTAGCTTATCGAAATCATGACCTAAGTTCTCGACATGTAGCTGATAAGAAGATGATTCAAGAATTAGATAGTATTCAAAATCCTACATTTAGAGAAAAAATTGAAAGAATGTTTGTTAAGAAAGCTTTACAAGCTAAAATATTATTCGGTCAGGGTATTGATCCGTCAGCAAATGAAACGACAGCAAAGCTGTCTGAGAGCAACGCTCGAATCTACGCGTCCGAAATTCACAAGGAATATAGAAGTCCTAAATATTTATTGAAAGTAAAAGTATTTAATAAAGATGATATTTGGGGTGCTGATCTTATTCATATGCCGAATGAAAAAGATTATAAATACGCATTGACCGTTATAGATTTATATACACGATACGCTTGGGTAAAGCCTTTAAAAAATAAAAGTGCTCTATCAGTTAAATATGCGTTTGAAGAAATCTTTAAAGAAAGTAATAGAAAGCCAAAAAATTGTTTGTTGATAAAGGGTCGGAATTTTATAACAGAAATGTAAAGCCACTATTTGAAACTGTTTATTCAACTGAAAATGCTGGAAAGGCTGTAGTAATAGAAAGATTCAATCGGACGTTAAAAATTAAAATTTTCAAGAAAGTTACTGAGCAAAGAAATCAGAAATGGTTGAAGATATTACCAGGAGTTGTAGAAGAGTATAACAATAAGATTCATTCAGGTATTGAAGAAACTCCAAAGAATGCTTCTGACGATCCTTATTTGATACGAAAGAAAATATTCGAAAATAATTATTCGAATGAGAGTAATCCGAATTTGCAGAAACTTAAGCCGAAATTTAAGATTGGAGATAGAGTTAGAATATTTAAGTATAGAAATAAATTTGAAAAAGGCTTTGTTGGCTATTGGACGAAAGAGATATTTGAAGTTTGTAAAATAAATCAAACTTATCCGATTACTTACGAAATCAAAGATTTAGATGATGAAGATATCAGAGGCCGATTTAATCAAAATGAATTACAACGAAGCGAGCTTTAACCTTTAGGTGGCGCTGTAGCTAGCTAGCTTCGCTTGATTTTTAATTATCATTATTATTATTGGAACTAACGTTTCGGGAATGAAATTCCCTTGTTTAATTCTAACATAATATCTAGAAATGGTACTCCTTCCTGTAATTTAAATAAAACCTAAAGACATAATTGACCACAATAAGTAGTTCCCGGTTTTTGAATTTGAAATGTATTATAAGTTCCATTGCCAAGTAATTTTTTGACTTCGTTTGTTGGAGGCAATCCATAAGAGTCGAACCAATAGTTCTCAGCCTCCGGGCGGTCAAAATAGTAATTATCTCCATTTTTATTTCTATGTCCCGCTGACCAATGTACTCCTTTTTGGTCTGACGTGTGAAGATTTGTTATGAAATTTATAGTTATTGTTGGCTTATTTTTGATCAATTGTAATTCGACTCTCATTAAAACATGAAAATTCTTTATTCCTAATTGATTTGCGATTTTCTTTAGATCAAAATTTGTAGTTGTTTGCGTTCCATATAATTTTAAAAACTCATTTATGTTGCTCATTTTATAATAAAAAAATTTCTTAAGGGACGCCGGAGTAGGATTTGCTGGATATATATTCCACGTCTTACAAATTTCTAAGTGGGTGTAGCAGCTGTTTGTTCTTTCATACATTGTTTCCTTTCAAATGTTTGAGTGGGAGGTCACAGCTCTTTACACTGAAATGCTTTTCTTCATAAATGCGAGAAGCAGATGTTCTCTACAATTTAGTGTTCATCTGAGTGCAAAGCAGTAGCAACAACAGGAATTGTAAGAACGCCAGATGATATAACAATTGTAAAAGTACCTAAACTTATTGTTAAGAATATGCCAATTCCTTCAAATATTATTAGACACATAATTTTAGTTATCTCATATTTTAAAAACGTCTAAACTCATGAATTTAGTCATTTTTAAAAATACTAACTTTTATGATTTTCGGTGTCCTTGTACGGTCATGATTTTAGCAATGAAAAAATTGTAATTCTCAAATTTTGAGATTCTTAACTTTTATGATTTTACAGTGTCCTTGTACGGTCATGATTTTAAGGGTGAAAATTGTAATTCTCAAATTTGAGATTTTGAAAAATTTGAAAAATTGGGTATTTTTAAAAACGCCTAAATTTATGAATGTAGGTCATAAAAACCTGAAAAAGGGTTCAAATTCATGAATTTATGTCGTTTTTAAAAATACCATTTTTTCAAAAAATGGTACTTTTTAAATGGACTAAATTCATGTATTTAGGTCTTAAAAACCTGAAAAAGGGTTCAAATTCATGAATTTATGTCGTTTTTAAAGATATCAATTTTTTGAATTTTATGGTGGTCCTGGAACGGTCTTCTTCCCATTACTGTGGGAAATTGAAGTAATGCTACGTGGGTAAATCCAATTTAATCCACAACATTTGACGAAAATGTGTCTTTGATTTGTAAAATCCATATTTCTGAACCGATTTCAATAGTTCTTTTTAATCGAACCGTCAGGATCTCATCTATTATGGCATGGTTTTCAAAAAGTAACAAAGCCAAGATCTTCTTCACAAGTTGCCGTTTTTTGCTGAAAAGAAACCAAAAAAGCATGTCCAAAGTTGCAGTATTCTCACTTCAACATGGATTTTCGATTAGCTACGTTCAAATACACCCACTAATGTTTATATCATCTGAAAGTAGAAGATCAGCTCTTTAAGACAGTCTAATTTTAAATATTGTAATTAATATTAATCATTGAATTTTTACTGGGTTTCCATTGTCCAATGAAAAAAATTTCCTCTGACCGAGATGTTTTTTGTCCTCTGACCGAGGTACCTTTTCTCGAAGAATATTGATTTTTCCATCAAACGTTTTGCACCAAACGAATCCTCTAGTGTGCTAGTTTATTGATTTTAAAATATTTTTATCCGTTTTTTCGACCAGAGTATTTGAATATTCCCAAAAATTTCATGTGGATGCTGAAACCAGAAATTTTGTCAGGAATCGATGAAATTTCGCGGTATAGGAGGGATCCATGCTCTTAACATCTATGCAAAAGAAATTTTTCATTTATATTAATCAACTCTCTCAAAATCTCTAAAAACCACGAGAATGTCCTCTGACCGAGACCCTAAAAAATCTCGGTCAGAGGACAACGTTAAAATTGAAGATCTCGGTCAGAATACAAGGGTCTCGGTCAAAGGACAATATAATGTATGCAATCACATTTAGATCACTTCGTCTTACGCATTCAAGTATTCGCCCTAAGTTCCCAGTCTCATGAACCCAAATGCTGAAGCCGAAGAGTTTCTTGTTCGACATCAATTTGTCCTCTGATCGAGACCTTAAAAATCTCGGTCAGAGGACAACGTTGAAATTGAAGATCTCGGTCACGGTGTCCCCAATTCAAGATTAAGATTAAAAAAATATACCATGAGCGAAACCGTGATTTTCTGTTAGAATACAACCTTAGGGTCTGAGAAACGTGAAAACAAAAATCCTTTAAAGCAAAATTTTTGAGAAATCGCAATTTTAAAAAATTGTGAGGAAATCAGTAAAAAATGACCTCATATTTGTAGTTTTAAAGGAAACTGTGTCAAACAACTCCATGAAATACGGTAGTTAAGCCTATATATATCATATATTTAATGGCAAATGCAAATTATCTGTATTATATACATACTGAAAGCTTGTAATCGTTTATAAGTAGTATAATATGCGTTTTACAGCAAATTTAATTTCAGCCGTAAAATTAAGCCAAAAATTTTCGTAATTCTACATCATTTATTATTATTTGTGAATATATTATTAAATTAAGCCTTTTGCGTTGCAAACATACTGAAAGCTTGTTTTTTTGTAAGTAGTATACCAGGTGTTTCACAGCAAATTTAATTCACGGTGTAGAATTAAGTGAAAGTGCTTGTAATTCTAAATAAAAAATGTACGGTATACCAAACCTAAAACTCATTACTCATGTATCACTAGATGAAGATTAAAAAGCAAACATGTGTACTCGTAGATAATAATGTGATTAGATAATATTTTATTGTGTGTTCGATAATATTCAATTAAATCAGATAAATTAATTCAATTAAATCAGTCGAGCTCCTTATGCATGTAGGCCTATAATTGTCAATCGGTACAAGCATTTCAAATAAAAACAATTATTTTTCGAAAGAAATTTTATAACATATTATCGCGATAAATAACACGAAATTGAACTAGAAAACAGATTGCAAAATTAGTCTACAAGTGTTGACTATTATATCTGGAAACAGCTGCTAACAGCCTTCTTCCGTAATTAGGGTTATTCGTATCTCGCACTTTGAAATTGTTCCATACTGTGGAAAAGTCAATGTACAGATTCGCTGGTCTGTTAACTCCATGGCGCTAAGCCTTGGTCGGTAAAATTGCAAAACTCCGCAATATGAAAAAACTGCATGCACCTTCGGTGTGACAGGAATCTTCAATTTCAGATAAGAAGATCTGAACTTCTTGATTCTGTCTTCGAAATCTTCACTCAATCGATTTCCATAGGAAGACTGAACTACACTATCAAAATCATAGAAAGCTTGAACAAAATGAATGCATCGCTGAGGTACAAGCTCCTCAAGCACATGGACATTTCGTAGTAACTTTCGACTGGAATTTCCAGTGAATGTTCCTCCGTGTAACAATTCTCTGTTCACATTACACTGTTTTGGCCATTCATCTGCCTCTGGCCAAACTTTTTGCATTGCACAATACATGGTATTGACTGGCCTTGTCAAAAGATGTAGTTCTGGCGGAGGTATAACGCGAAAAATAGCTGTGGAGTCTGGAATATTGTCACTGAAAATCGGGGGATGAATCACATTACCGTATTCTTTGGCCTTTATTTTCTTTGATCCGCTGTCGAAGTAGTCCCAGAAAAGATTCTTCAGTGATCCCAATGTCCTCCGTAATCCAACACAATTCATATCTTGCTTGGTAGTATCACACCAGCAGCACGGATGTTGTGAGCTATGTGACATCAAGCCTAAAAGAATGTTGCAAAGTTTTAAATCCGATGCAATTGTGAAATCTCTTTCAAGCTGGTTGATGCCAACATTTAGCCAGAGTTGCTTGAGATTGTAATATGACTCCTGAATTTCCGGCACAATTCCGATGATGAAACACTTTTTACACCAGAGTTCATAAAATCACTTTCGGGACGCAGATGAATCGGAGTATGGATCAAAAATCGATAAACAGCACTTTAAGAATCCTCCTCCACCGTCGATGCCGATTTTGATCAATACAGAATCGAGATCACGCTTGTCAATGACGAAATCAATGAATGAACTCAAGTCATTACAAACAACAGTCCATTGCTTCTCTTGTGTATGGTCCGACGATGTTTGAGTAATATATTCCAATAAACGAAGATCAAAAAAATCGTCGAGTGTATGGTTAATCTGAAAAAGTTTATCGCGTACTCCTGTTTCAACAAAACCACATGATCTCAGATCATGAGAAAGCTTGTTTACCCCTCGTGTGCTAAGATTAAGTCTTTTTTGGATGTGAGACAAGTCTGGCGATTTGATTTCCTTGGATTGAATTGAAGAAGAAGAGTAAACCGTTGTTACAGGCTTACTCAATGTAGATAACGTGGGCGATTCTTTGATTATTCGGGCAGCAACCCCTTGCTTTGTTTTTGCATTTGGAGAATCGAGTAGAGCCTCGGCGTTGGAAACTTTCTGTCGTATGAAAGAACACATTTGTGCCGAATGACTGCAGCCTCGATAGAGTTTCGTATAACAATTACCACAGACTTTATAGTCAACTTTAACCTGTCGTTGATTCGTAGTTGGACGACCAGATTTTCGTTTAAGTTTGATGGCATCTTGCTTGTTCTTCTTCGCGACGGTACAAATTCGACATTCACGTCTCCGACAAACGAGTATTGATAGAACGCTGAGGATCGTAGTCGTCGGCTAAAGGAAGAGTAACATCCTCATTCTTATCAGCTTTCACCAGTAGCAGATGACAACCGTTGCAGATGCCAGATGGAAAATCTGAGTTATGGATGGTAAAATTATCAATCAGATGTTCTCTTACGTACTCAGTTTCCTTCGGTGATAAGGCTCGAGACGATTTGCGATAACAAATAACACAAACTTTCTTTCTATTTCGGTCATGAATTTCGTCGACGATTGTACAGGCTGCAGCCATTTCGCTCGATTGCTTTCATGAGAATCGATGTAAGCTTATATCAATACGAAGTGATGACTCATCACGTCATGCACGCGCCTCTACTAGATGTGTGTTTCAAATGAGTATTGTTTCGATCTCGTGATGCGCTATGGTATGATGACTGATGTGTGAAAAAGACGGACACGGACGCACGCGTCATCTACTTGTTCAAACTTAGATATCCGACAGCAGGACATAGCAGCCAAAGACAATCGATGCGTGTATAAAGAAGAATGGTCGGATATCTTCGCTTCTGAGGATGCAATATGCGCGCTAAAATTATGAACTGAGATAAAATATTTGCTGACATAATTTGATGGACATAAACGCTGAGGTTTGATTTATAGGCAACCACTGACATGCATTACACATGTTATCGTTTGAAATTACAAGCACTTTTAACTTAATCTTACGGCTGAAATTAAATTTGCTGTAAAAACGCATATTATACTACTTATAAACAATTACAAGCTTTCAGTATGTATATAATACAGATAATTTGCATTTGCCATTAAATATATGATGTATATAGGCTTAACTACCGTATTTCATGGAGTTGTTTAACGCAGTTTCCTTTAAAACTACAAATATGAGGTCATTTTTTACTGATTTCCTCACAATTTTTTAAAATTGCGATTTCTCAAAAATTTGGCTTTAAAGGATTTTTGTTTTCACGTTTCTCAGACCCTAAGGTTGTATTCTAACAGAAAATCACGGTTTCGCTCATGGTATATTTTTCTAATCTTAATCTTGATTTGGGGACAAGGCGGGTCACGGTCAAAGGATATCATATGCAATACATTACATTTTGGTCACTTCTCTTTACGCATGCAAGCATTCATCCTAAGTTCCCAGTCTCAGCAGCAACCCAAATGCAGGAGCCGAAGAGTTTCCTGTTCGACATCTATCTGACCGAGGTCATTGTCCTCTGACCGAGATGTAGAAGAAAATGGCATTTTAAAAGTGCTAGATTTGTATGAAAAGTTTTTATTTGGTGTGGTCGCCGCTACGATTTTCGTGTTCAGCGTAAAAAATGAGTATATATGCAAATTTTCACGGAAATCTGAGACCCAAAGTTGAAAAGACAGAAATGTTGTGGAATAAATTGGATTTGCCCCTTCTCATATTATAATATATATATTACGCCAATATATTTCAACGACTAAGCGTCGTTATCATCAGGGCACATATTATAAAAAGAAACTATTCAACAACATGAGCTCAAAATTTGGAAAGGTGAAGATCATGCAAAAAATAGATATTTGTAGCACTGGGCTGTGTCTCTGGGAAATCATAGTTATGCGAGTATACGGCAATAGCATGTGAGTGTTTCTAAAACTAAAACTAAAAATATATAGGATCGGATTTACCGCCGATCACGGCCATGAAACAGATAGAACCGGGTTACATGGTACCGATTGCAAAAAACATTGATCTGACTAAATAATTAATTGCAGAATTATAAACATGATCATGTGACTTAAGAAAAGTATAAAACATTTATAAAATCTAAAATCACGACATAATCAAAAGAGCATAAAAGGTGAAGTAAATAAAGGGTTCTAGTCAATCAAGAAGCATCTGTATTCCTCACATTCTTGCTTATTATTGATGTCAGGATTATGGCGCTGAATCATTGTTGCCTCTTTGAGTCGCGGCTAGCTTCGTCTGTTGCACTGGCAATTATTGTAATAGTCCGGCAGCCAGAACGAGTTTCTGCAGGGAACGAGGCCGAAAGTGAGACTTTCACAGAATGATGTACACCCTATGCCTACTACGAATCTGTACGTCTGCCGAGATCTAGTGAGTTCCTCTTCTTGTCAGACGGGATCAAAGAGAAACATATGTAAATCCAATGGGACGCAGAATGAAGTTTAGGCTAAAATGAAATTTTCTATGTTTTCTCTGATTAAACGAAAAGTACTAAGCCCAGAGTTATGATTTTTGGCGTGGAATATCTTCAGTTCATTTCCTTTCATGTTCATGTACCCCTGTTTATAAAGCTAAACACATTCAGATTTGGCGAGCCTCTTAATGTTGGCAAACATCAACATGTTGGCCCACTTCATCCACATTGAACCACATTCTCACATACATCGCCGATCAGATGCATGATAGTAACACATGCACATAATAGAACATGACCTGAAGACTTTCCATGCCAAAAATTATAACTCTGGGCTTAGTACTTTTCGTTTAATCAGAGAAAACATAGAAAATTTCATTTTAGCCTAAACTTCATTCTGCGTCCCATTGGATTTACATATGTTTCTCTTTGATCCTGTCTGACAAGAAGAGGAACTCACTAGAACTCGGCAGACGTACAGATTCGTAGTAGGCATAGGGTGTACATCATTCTTTGAAAGTCTCAATTTCGGCCTCGTTCCCTGCAGAAACTCGTTCTGGCTGCCGGACTATAATGTTGAAGTCTCGCTTACATGTGATAATGAATGTGTGTGCTTAAGAGTTTTTATTTTCAAGATGTTCTTTTACTCTAATATGCAAAGTTCTCGTAGTGCTGCCGATGTAGATATGCTGACACGATTTACACTTTAGTTGGTATAGGGGAATGTAGTGCAAGACGGACAGGTGAGTTAAGACGGACAACGACCAATATCTAACAGATGCAATGCGAATGAATCTCAACTCTGATTGGTTAGTGATACCAACCACTCAGACATAGCTGACAGCTGAATCGATCGCTGGTAGCTCATCAACGCACAGAACTGCAGCTTGTATTACACTTTGTCGCCAATTCGATCAAAGGTGAGTGAATTCTTCAATCAAGTGTCCAATTGGTAGTGCAAATGTTTAGTGAATCCTCCACAATGAAATACAATAGCCCGGTACATCATAGTGATGGACAGATAAACCTTGTAGCGCTTCTTTAACTACTAGTACTCGTATTTTCAACTGACCTGCAATCATGAGTAGGGGTTTAAGATGGACAATGGCTTGTCCATCTTACCCATCGGTTGTCCAACTTACCCCTCCATCAAATTAAGTTCTTTTATGGCATTTTGATTAATGCTCATGCGTTTCTCTAACATTTCAGATGCCAAAACAATATAAAAGAAAAACGAATAGAGGCTCCTGGGACGCAGAAAAAATGGAGGAGGCCATAAGCGGTGTGGCAACAGCTCATCTAAGTGTCAACAAAGGAGCAGCTTTATACGGTGTAAGCCTACCGCGCTCTACTCTACCAAGAAGAGTGAAACATGAAAATAAAGTTGTTACGGGCAGCTCTAAGGTAGGTTGAACTGCTTTAACTGTACATGAAATAGGCATGTATCCCATTAACCACTTTCCGCCTGAATTATTTAATCTACATTAATTTTATATGATATAAAATGGTTATAGCCTATAAGCATCTATTCATACATGTTTAATTAGTAGAGGCCTAGAGGTCATTTATTGTTGTTTAGGCGTGTGTCATTGAACAGTGCATGTAAAACCTGCAAAATGCGGTTAGGTTGTGAACTGCTGCTCAGAAGTAGACATAGATTTTTATACTTAGACTGTGTCCATTAGCCTATATCTGATACAATTGTACTTGTACGAAGTATTATGTGCTATTTATTTTCCTACCATTTATCAATATTGCTCCTCGTGTACACGTGCGTTCATTCTAAGGCATCATCATATGCATGCAGGTGCCTATAGCGAGACCTCATCACATACCAGCACTTAGATTATAGGCCCTAAGCATTATTTCTTATATTGTTTCAGATGCTGGGTCCACGAAAGTGCGTGTTCGACGAGCACATGGAGAAGAAGATGGCAGACTATTTGTTGGACATGGAATCTCGACTATTTGGATTAACTACTCGGGATGTCAGATCCATAGCATTTCAGTTGGCAGAGCGCAACAACCTAATCCACAGCTTCAATGTGGAAACTGGTCTAGCGGGAAGGGATTGGCTTCGAGGCTTCCTTAGGCGTAATCCCTCTATCACTCTACGATGCCCTGAACCTACTTCTGCAGTCCGTGCTATCTTTCAACCCTCACAATGTTGGAAAGTTCTTTGACTTATTAAAAAACCAAATTGATCAGCACCATTTTCCACCTCATAGAATTTTCAACGTTGATGAGACAGGTATCACTACTGTTCAGACAAAAACCAGCAAGATTTTAGCAAAGAAAGGCAAGAAACAGGTGGGTTCACTAAGCTCTGCAGAACGAGGAGTTCTTACAACAGCTGTTATCTGTATGTCGGCAGGAGGAGTATACGTACCTCCAATGCTGATTTTTCCGAGGATGAGATTGAATCCATGTTTGACTGAAGGCGCACCACCCGGAACCACTTTCCAATGTGATAAGTGGTTGGATGCAAGCGGATACATTTACGCGATGGATGGAGCATTTCATACAATTTGTGAAACCCTCTGCAGACGACCCTGTATTGCTTATCTTAGATGGTCACCACACACATGCCAAGAACATTACTTGCATTGACCTTGCTCGGGAGAATAATGTTCATATGCTGGTTTTGCCTCCACACTGCAGTCACCGGCTGCAGCCCCTCGACATAGCATTTATGAAGCCCTTGAGCACCTTTTACAATCGAAGCATCGAAAAGTATCTCAGAAATAACCCAGGCAAAGTTGTTACTCTGTACCAAATATCTCGACTTTTTGGCGAAGCGTATTTGCAGGCAGCTCTTCCAACCACTGATTACATTAATAACAGTTTATTCCATTCTACCTGCAAACCTACGGTTGGAGAATGTCATCAATTCCCGAAAGGACTATTTCAATAAATCTCAATAAATCATTCCGATTAGAAACAATATAATTCTATTATAAAGGAGAGCTGGAATGATTTCTATCATCATAATATATAATCCTTCCTTCAATTTACTTGCTTTGAAATAATTTGGCTTCTTTACTGTATAGTTAAGGCTTTCAGCTTAAAAATTGTTTCATCTGAAAATGACCTTCAAAATTTGATCAAACCCGTCATGATAATTTTGATTTCATCAGCTGAAGTGAATGTAGCTTGTCAGTTGTCCATTATATTATCCTAAAATTACATTATTTTCAATCCATTTGGATGATTGCCATTGGCATTTTAACATTAATCACATTAACAGTGCAGAATAATTTGATGGAATTTTTTCATAATCATCATCAACTGTGGCGACTTGTTGCATTAAGCTGATGCAATTGAAATATCATCAACTCTGACAGAGGATGATGTGTTATCAAAAAAAACTTTCAGGAAAAAATTGCAGACTACTTTTCTTACATATTTGACATTTATTTATTCACATTAAATTCAAATGCCACTTAAATATATACTTAGTAGTATAACATGCGTGTGTTATTATGCCATTGCGCATAGGGGCAGAGGTCTAATTGTAGGGCCTACATCATGATTGTGATGCTATCAGTGTTTGAATGTTGTTCACCTCATTTCTGCCATTCTGTAAATCTAAAAGATGCATGCCAATCCAATCAAATCATTCAAATGTCGTCAAGTCAAAATGGCCCCGTGCAATATGGTCGCAAAATGGTCTTGTTAAAGCTTAAAAAATGAATGCCTGTAGCAGAAATGCTCTCAGCAACATCTAAAAGATGTTTCTGCTAAACGTTTGGTCGGAAAATCTGCAGCATGTGACAGCTTGAAAGTGTCAACCCTTCACCACCAACAACATTTTCATATCTTCATGCTTGGAAGTTATCTTTGTTGGTCATAAATATTATTCTTTGTCATAATCACCTCGTAAAAGAAAATAGTACATATAGATTTGGCATATTTTGCATTTTTACTTTCATTTATCATCGATAATTTCAATTTTGGCATATTTTTCGTTGCTAGTTACATCCTATCGTTGCAACTCTTGCAAATGCGTATCTGTCGGAGATGAAACCAATATACCGGTACTTTCTGCCAAATGAGCAATGAACATTTTGTCGATCGCACTTAATTTGTCATTTAATATGATTGTGTAGTAGTAGGGATAGGAGGCACATGATGCTCCGTAAAAGAAATCGAGACTATATGTCAGGAATAGGTACTTTTTGCAGAATGAATGAAATTGCGACTCGATAATTTAACTTTTGATTTCATCATTATTGATTTAAAGATCCCAATTTCAGATTAAAGGATCTGGGCCAATCTTGGCAATTAAAAATTGCAAAGTGTTTAAAATACATTATAAGGGAAATTCCATTTGTTCGTACGTTACATTTTGCAACATATTTCTGTGTATATATTTTGATAGAAGAAGGATATTTATCAGCAGCTGCTACCATGCACCTGGAAAAACTCTTGTAGTTAATATGTGCGGACTTGAATCTTTCAGATATATATTTATCATGGAGAAAACCCGTTCAAAGCCAGCCGCTCGTACGTTTCAGTCAGGAGACACGAAAAGCACCTACTATTATGCTATCAAAATTTTCTGCTCTCCTAGAATTGATAGAAAGCCAATATTTCCCAGAAATATAATAAATGATCCACCTTACTACGTGAATGCATAGTTGTTATGATCAATCAACTGGACGACCTTCACGTTGCGTTTAAAAACCGTTCGTGCATTACAATGAGATCGTTCGTATGTTACATAGTGACGTTAATCATTTCCGCACTCTCCCTAAATTAATGACATCCCAAAAAACATTGGTAGCATTCCCAAGCAAGTATATGTGAATATATATGCATTACTTTAGCATTATGTTAACTTGTAGGTAGTGTACATCAGTAGCAACTATAGGAACACTACAAGTAGGCCTATTTCTCAACATCACGCATATGTATCACAGTATTTAGCAAATGTTCTCATACATGGGCAGCACCCCAGCAGCATTCAATGGATTCTTTGAGAATCTCTGAAGTTTTTCTCTGAATTTTTTTCCACAAACATCCTCAGCCGGGCTCAGCTTTGAGTTCACTCATTTGCCCGTCACATAGGCGTGTGCTAGTCAGTGCTACTTAGACATGCTTGCATCATCATGAGAATCAAATTTCATTACCTCTTCCTTGTCAACTTGTGAAGAGCTGCTGATGTATGTTCGGGAGCAATGGAAACGCTTCCTCCCATTCGAGATAGCAGGCAACAACTTAACTTTCCGCTTTTTCAGTGATATTGGTTAACATAGTTGGTTACCCGGTGTTCAGATTTCATCAAAGAGCATTTGGATGTGCACTGACTTCAAGAAGAATCGAATTTTCGTTTTGAACTTCTTTACTAGTTGGTTGGTTAAACATTTTTAGACATGGTCTATTATTTTAGGCTATAGGCCTTCAAGGTTCTACAATTCCGTTGCATGTGAGCTTCTTTCTGTTCAGGATTGTTTCGCTTCATTCAAAATCATTTTCCATGCTCGGATAGACTCAAATTCATTCATAAACACCATTCATTCGATAGGCATGGTGAAGGCGCGGCCATAAAAAAGACACTTGTGTGTATTTCATAATAAATATTTCAGTCGGTGCGTGTTGCTTTCAAATAAAGTCACACAGCCTATCGAATCGGCGTCATCAAACGTCAGACGCAGTCACCTAGATATCTCATAGTCATAGCACGCACGACTATCTTCAAAGGAGATTGTCAGAACGCAGTAGCCAGTAAAACACAGCTGTTGGTGCAGGTTGTTTCTAATTAGGCCTATAATCGTTCGTACGTTACACAATTACGCTATGTCGCATTGCTACGAAAGATGCACGAATGACCTAGAGTGTAGTTGTATTTGTTATTGAGGAGATAAACTAACAAGATATCCCCAATTTTAAAGAAAACTGGTCAATTTAATCTTTTCACAATTCAAATAAATGATAGTTAAACTCGATCCTATTGTGGTTTCTTGGCTGAAATTTCAAGTTTTTGATTCGATCTTCATCGGCATGACTTTATGATTCACTAAATCTATGTTTCATTTCTTGAATCTGAATGGAGATGTGGACCCATTTGTATCTTTTCAAGTTAATTGAAATCATTGTCTTTGATTATGTTATCTTGCTCTTTCAGTGACAGACTGATTGTGATATGATCACGCTTGAGAAAATGCGCTTGAAGTTGAGCATTAAAGTAATATCAATCCATCGAATTGCTAATTTAACAAACACTACCTCTCCAAGCCTGTCATTACACGGAGGATCTGCAAATATGTACTATCTTCCTCTGCATTACTATCATGATCAATCAATTCCGTAGTAATTTCTTAAATCTGCAAAAATTTGCATATCTCACATTTGGTGGCGATATCCAACTGTGTTCACTTCAAGTTCATTTAATAAAATCGAAACTGCGTACACATTGGGGATTTAATAGATGCTGAGTCGCCACTCTACCTAATATGTTTAGTTACTTACTCTATGATGTGTAATATTGATACATGCTCGCAGGAGATTGTGGTCGAAAAAATTTTCATACTTTGGTGTCCATGATCTTATTTTCATAATTGGGTTCTATGCCTGTAGTTCTCCAATATTGAGTTGAATCAAATAATGACAATTGTTTTATTGCATCAGCTTGCACCAACCAATGCCGGTACGTGCAGTTAGCAATTCATTCAAACGACTAAACAAACAAAAGGTACTGAGGGATACTTCGTCTAAACATATCCACCTGGCAAAATTTACCGGTATAAATGCCAGTTCGGTACCAGTACCGGTAACGAAAAATGCTGTCGGTTCCATCCCTGATGCTTGTGCATACCTATTGCTATAAAACTACTGAATGACCTTCAATTTTATAAATGCATTAATTTTCTTTTGAATTTACTATAATTGTCCAACACTCGTTAGTAATTTACATAATCCTTTCTATCAAAAAGTCAGTTTATTTTGTTGTCTTTGATAGTTTTATCTATCATCATTGTAAGGTGTGTCACCATCTGTTAAAATAGGCGATGTCATTTTTATCTATCATATAAAATAATGAAGACCTAGAAGAGCTATCTTTTGTAAGCCGTATCTCATGCTGCAAATAAGACACCTGTCTTAAAACACACGGCGTTGCTTTTGAATGTATCTCACACTTTTGATGTGCGCGGAAAAAAGCGATTATGTAGCTTTTGTGTGGAAAGCTGTAAGGAAGTGATTATTTCCTGATTTCTGTGTGTGGCAAGCCAAAATCACGCGCCCTAGAAATGCACCTGAAGACTTTTTGATATTGCTCCAAGACTACCGAAGTTTTGACCTTAATTTCTTGTGACTTTCTATCTATGTATCTATTTTTCTGATAAGCGACCCAAATGTTATCAAATTTGATCCACGCAAGCATCATGATTTTTACTTTTAAAAAAAGGCACTTTTTGCTACCGGTATTCGAAAACTTTTGTCATTTTCTTTCAAAAATTAAGCATCTAAATCAATTCAAATGACTTATAAACGATGGAGAGAGAGTACAAATGAAGTTGCAATTAACATGTTCATGTAGGCTATCCCCTTACACATCTATGATGTACTTTAAGCAATACTCATGCTGTAGCTTCATAGGTAATACTATCCTTCAAATTTTTGTCTGTCCGATCCGATGACATAATTTATGTCGAACATCATCATGAGTAATTTGGAAGACAGATTATTTAAGGTCTACAGACTAACTGCTCATTTTAAAGCGACACTACAAATAGTGGATCCTAAGTCACAAAAACGTTTTTTCTTATAGACAGGGTTGCATGAACATGATCGGAAATGACCTGAAGACATTCCATGTAAAAAGTTGACTCTGGTCTTTGTACTCAATCAGAGAAAGCATAGAAAATTTCAATTTAGCTGAAAACTGCAATCTGCGTCCTATTGGATTAGCATATTCTTTCCTTTGATTCTCTCTGACAAGAGGTGGAACCAACTGGAACTCGGCAGACGCTCCTATTCGTAGTAGACATAAGGTGCTCTTCATTCTTTTGAGAAATTACCTCATAATGTCATAATTGAAAATTGTCGTAAATTCGATATTCCAATTCCAGTGATAAAGTGGATTTCGAACTTTTTGTCAGACAGAGGTCAACGTGTTCATTTAAATGGATGTTTTTCTAAGTGGTCAAATGTCCCAAGTGGCATTCCACAGGGTAGCATAGTTGGGCCTTTGTTGTTTGCCTTAGCTACAGACAGTATTTCTCCTGTATGTGTGAATACAAAAATTATAAAGTATGCCGATGATATACTTTTTATCCATTGTATACGTGACTCAGACGAAGACAATTTGCAGAAAGAATGGGACAACTTTGTCAGTTGGTCCCAATCTGTGTATTTACCCATAAATATTTCTAAGTGCCATGTCCTTAATGTTGTCACCAAGTCAAACCTGTTGGTTGAGTCAATTTTAGTTGATGATGGATTGTTTTTGTCTCAAGTTGATTGTTTCAAACTTTTGGGTGTGCATTTTTCCAAAGATCTAAAGTGGAATACTCATATTGATTATTTGATCAAAAAGGTATGCAAGCGCATGTACATCGTCCATAATCTCCGCAGGTCAAACTGTCAAAAAGATCTTATCATAAAATGCTATGTTGCCTTTATTCGATCTGTTATGTTATACGCGTACCCATCATTTTGTAATATCCCTGAGTACTTGAAACAGCGATTGCAAAGTATTGAACGACGTGTTTATCGTCTCGTAGACATTCCTTATGACGCATCCAACTCTTTATTTTGTGTGGCAGACAGAACATGCGAGAAACTTTTTCGTGACATTTTCAGAAACCAGGATCATCCTTTGCGGGAGATGTTCCAAGCGTGTGAATCCGTCCGTGCAACCCGCAGTTCTCGCATTTTTCGTCGTCCTTTTGGAAGGACCAAACGTTTTACTTCTTCTTTTATCAGATATTGTATATAGTTTCGAACCTTTTTTTTCTTTTTTTTTTAGTCGTTGATCTTCTGTAATACTTCGTCACTGTACTTTGCATTTTTCTTGTATTTTTTCGAGTAATCTTCCTTGTAAATTTTTGTCATGCGCTCACCGAATGTTGTACACTTGTGAGGCAATAAAGATTATTATCTTATCTTATCTTATTCTGTAAAAGTCGTATTTTCGGCCTCGTTCCCTGCAGAAACTCTCTCTGGCTGCCAAACTATATTTCTACACACCACAAACGTCATCATGAAAATTAAGTAAAGACAATTTTCCTAGGCCTCAAAATGGTCAACCATCGATATGAGCTCATAATATATGACACTCATAAACTCGTTTGATGACTATTAGCGAGATTAAATCGCTCGAACCAAGAAGGCCTTCGCCTTTGAATGTATTAGCAATATCGGTCACGAAGGACCGATTACCTAGTAACATCCCACTGGATGAGACTTTAAGAGGATCTTACAGACAGAGGAATTTAAGAAATATCAAATAAAGTATTAAAGTATTAAATACTCCTAAATGAAATATGTAATTTTAATAACTTGGTCGCAACTATAGACTTAAATTTTGCAAGTCAACACCACCCCCTTTATATCATTCAATGAGTGAGGAATTCTTTGTGTAGAATATTTCTGATGAATGTGCAGAAGGGAAATCAAATATAATATTGATATTGTACTAAAGACGCATAGGTTTTAGACGAGATTAAAAAAGCCAGCTATCCATTTGAGTGACATCTAAAGCATCCTTCATATTATGATTGGAATTATTTTCAGCCAAGCGATTGCTCCTCAGAATATCTGAGTTATTGTAGGCAAGATAAATTTGTCATCATTCTTTCTATACGATAAATTGTCCTCTGAAAACAGAGTTCAACAGTTTTTCGTCTGAGCAACTATTACTTAATGCTATTACTCGAACTATTATAGATGACTGTCGTATGAACATCGACTATGAGGCATTTGAGATAATTTGGTGAATCGTGGAATTAATTGAACTTTCATTAGTTTTGAAAAATCATTTTCATATTGAAGCTCGCAATCAGCGAATGTCAAAAGAATGATGAGAACAACAAAATGATAATGTTTTATAAAGTAAATTTATTTCCAAAAAAGGACATATTTGAGAAAGATTCAACATTTAATCGCACTGTGATCGCGTTCTAAAACTCAGGTCATCAACAATAAATCTGAAGCACATATATAACTGCGGTTAATTCAAATAATGTATAGATACGAGCACACTGCATTGTATCAGAAGAAAATCTGAACAGAATGCGTCTCTTTAAGCTGCTTTGATCAATGGGAATAAAGATCAGTCCGATTTAATTTCAAGCTGCATGTAAGTTTCATTATTGACATGATGCGAAGCAGCAAGATGGTTTTTATTTCGCTGAATCGAGTCAATGTCTTAGAGAATCATGAGAAGATAAATGTTCAAAACATTTGAAAATGAGGTTAGTCTCGTCAATAGCGTTTTCTGCAAAGTTAAGCGCTATTAATTGAGCCATCGACTATGAAATCTTTAATTGCTCTATAATTACTATTCATTGCAGGATTAATTACGCGATTTTACAACTATGCAATGTGAATGTAAAAAGAGCACTTATACTCGTAGTTGGGGTATTCAATTTGTTTAAATTTCGCCATTACAAACACTTACCGTATTCAATAATCAAAATATTATGTCCCTGGTTGCTAAAATGTATTTCATTTCAAGAACAAGTTCGCATCATTCATATTGCGCATGGGAAAGGATGCGCATGGATTGGATAACACTGGAAATTGGACATCACCGAAGACAGTGAGACATTATTACATACCGGTGACAGCTAAATGAATAATGAATTGCAAGTAGAAATATATCAAGCCCTTCTTCATCTTCATGAGAAATCAGCAAGTATTACAATTCCATGAAATAACTTGCAATTATGAAGCTGATAAATATATAATTGGAAATCACGGTGGCGCACAGCACTATCTTTAAGATTATTTTAAGATAAATACCGGTAATTATCATCACTCAATTACTTACTTATTGGTTCAAATCAGTGGTGGAACGCACGACATCCAAGAGAATAACTTCAATTTTAATACTATAAATTCGGAATACTATAAAATGTGTAGCCTATAACAATGAACTATCAGTGAAATCAAATTTCAAATTTAGATTGAGAAATAAGCTAACTGAATCCATTACGGCCCATAGTAGAAAAGTTTTGTTCAATTTTGTCACTGACTTACGTCACAGCAGCAAGGTATAGAGAGAAACTGATCGTATTAAAAGATGGGGGTATAATGCCTACATCACCTGCTTCCGCACTGGACCACCTTATGAAATTGCTAAAGAGACCAAGAGATCCCTCGATGAAGAGGTCACTGATCGTTCATGAACACATTGAATGTTGTCTAATAGTTAAACGCATGTGTGATGATATTTTTCTAAATGAAAATTAACTTGGAAAAGTCTTGGAGACATGGGAAGAAATGAAAAAGAAAAACACAAAATTTCTGGCGTACCGATGTAACTAAGACGTGATTGTGAAAGTTGATCTAATCATCATTCATTTGGTGCTGTGTGATCATCTGCAACTATAGTGAAAAACTTCGCCATGATAACTGTCGCGCAAGGCTAATCAGAGCTTTTCTATCCAGTTTTTATTCTTTTCATCTAGCTTCTTAGTTTTTAAGTTCTCATGTTTTGTCTGTCTATAGTACTATCATCCTCAAATGCCCATTGTAATGTTGATTGTGGCAATAGAGAGATATGCATTGCTTCAAAACGAGACTTTATTTGCCTATTTCTGTTGGATAATTAGAAAGTTGTGCAATAATAAAATTTATTCACATTTTTTATGCCGCACCCTGTGTGCATAGTCTGGAATAGTAGACCTACAATGACCTTGAGTCTAGGCTACTACTACGTTCGAAGTACCAATAACATGTATGCATCAAGACATTTATATAATAGCCTAAATGTTTCATTGTTCTTAGCAAGCGAAGTATTCCATTTTCCGACCCAGACCCCCAAATAATTTCGCTGGAACGCATCTTTCTCTACATTACGCATCATTGCAAGCTATATATTGTCAGACCTATTCAGTGGTAAATACGCTGCCAATATCAAGAGGATTCAAACAAAATTAATCACAGTGATTTCAGAGAAAATCGATATTTATAAAGGATTCTCATACGATGATGAAAGTCATCCCAGTAGCCATTTATAATAGAATATAATGCTTACTAATTTAAATTATTAGTTAAAGTAGTCCTAAGGAGGACTGATGGCGTTCTCCAATCCGCAAGTGTACAAAGGCAATGCTACTGTAACCATTGGATTAATCGGTTCTTAAAAGAACTCAATGTAGCTTTCTCGTGGCAACGAATTAAAATTGATCAGCTTTGGCCCAATATCTGGTAAAAATGGAAATCTTAAGACTTGTAATACTACTCATTCTTGCTGTTAATATACTAATACCATAGATTCCAAACACTGCCGTATACACGTTCAAAACAGACTTCTAATATACTGTACCGACTACAGATGCTGATAGTGGAAATAGAATAAGACAATGGTCACCATAGGTTAAGGAAATTAAAAATGGATATTATAAAACAACAGGAAACCGATGAATAAAAATTGGAAAAGTGGAGGTAAAATATGGAAATACAACGATGCTACTACACTGATTACAAGTGAACTATATCTGACACTACACTAAGTGGATAAGTGGAAAGTGGATAATGGAGGTAAACAATAGAACTACAATGACACTCTACTACACCGAAAGCAATGAAACTATACACACTATACCTAAGACTACACATGGAAAATGCTATTTCTTCACTTGAATTTGTTATCGCCAGTTTCTTCATCCGTCTATAGTACTTCATGTAATTCCACATTTCTTCATTTGAATTACAATACATCGACCACTACTTCAGCTACCGATTAAGGGATATAAAACATAATACTGCAGTCCGTCAGTCATCAGCAGGTACTCGTCTAGTTGTGTTTCGACCCCTAACCTGAACACTCAAACCAAGACGAGCGGGGTCCCACACATAGTGGCTGACAAAATACTGAATAGGTAATGATATGTCTTGAAAGATATGTGACAAAGATAAATCAGACATCATTCAATTGTTGCGTTTCCCACATGTAAACAGATCCTGTCATTAAATTCATCCCATCAATAAATACAGTATGCTTTTTGCGACCCTCACATGTAAACAAATCCTGTACATCAATCTTTGCCTTTTCGATTCCCACAAGTAAACAGATCCTGTTCATCCTCGAATCTCATAAAGATGTAATCGCTGTGTGATAAATATGTAATCCGCCTTTACACAAACTTCGCCTCATACATCAAGACTTAAGAATGGGAGCTCTCTCATCTCCCGTAAGCCACGCTAAGCGCTCTGTATTCACTCTTCACCGCCCACCCCCTGATTGATAATATAGTTGCATCTAATTCACAATTAAGCAACTACGATCAAAATTGCTGTAAAATTGTTTCAACATGTGCACAAATAAATTGTAACTCAAGTAAGCTTCAGTAACTTTTTCAAATAACATAATAATTAAACGGCAGATTATTTGAAATAATCGAATCAGTACCTGAGTTTGCACCTTTTTTCATAGCTTGATGAATTGAAACATACATGTATTTCAAATTTGTTCAAAAAAGAGCAAAAGAATACTACTTTCTCGATTAGATTTGTTGGTCGAACTTAAGGCATTTGCGACTGAAATAAGTACTTCGTAAGAAAACATGCATCTAGTGCGTAGTAGAGAAAGTGAACAAGGACTCAGACAATTTGAAAGTCCTCTTGTCTTTCGGAGAATTAATTAATGTCAAATGATGGTGTGTATCATTTTTTTTGCTTTTGAACGCTATCTTTTAGTACTAGTGGCATCACTCTTGAAAGGACATCAGTTACCGGATCCACCAATTGCTACTATGCAAAGGGCACAGGAGCACCCTACTCCGCCAGCTTGGACTTCAGCGAACAATTATGTTGACTAAGGATTATTAAGAGATCCAGCTGGTCATTTTGCCAATGCGCCTCAACTTCACATTATGTTAAACTTTTCTGGACTGTTTGCAACTTAGGCCATGTTCATTTATTTTGCAAACTTTCAATCGACAGAAAATTAAACCGATTTCTTCATTTTTGCAGCCTGAATGACATGACCACTGAACAGACTAATGTTGTAGCTTAGAGCGCTCGTTGGTTTTCTAAGCGTGATACCCGCTGACAGGCACAAGCGCTGACGTTGCATCCTCACCGTTATCTCTGTGTGAATATTGTCACTCATGCATGTACATGTAAATGTAAAACAAGTGCATGTACTATAACCTGACGTTTTCCACTGACTTTTTGTCAATGTATAATAGATGATTGAAAATTAAGTCACACTAATAATTAAATGAACTAACATTGGTGCTACTTTCAAGTTGAAATTAAGTAGTAATTAAGTGGAAATAAATGTCCTAGACAGTAATTAGAGTTCATCACAAACAAAATTAAAAGGCGGTAAAATCGTAACTAACATGTGCATTCTTTCATGCGCTCTTTAACCTTGTCTAGCCTGGGGAGGGAGACGGACTTTTCCAGTGCCTCTACATTTTTTCTGAAACGGTCAGACATAGAGTAAGTATGCAGTAGGTAGAGCATCGACTCAACGAAATGTCAGCAAGCAGGGAAGGATTCAGTTTCTTCATCAGAGATTACGTTCCTGCAGTCCAAAAAATCATTTTAGCAGTTTTTAAAAGGCTAAATTTTGCAAATTATTCCTGTTTATATGCTATCGACATGAACCCAATACAAAAGCATTATGAAACATGCTGGATGTCAAAAGGTATGAATATTTGCTGACAAGCATCTCAATGAAGCGGAACTTAAGCTGATTATCAAGGGAATTTCATGAACTGCATTATAATGCAAGTCTTCATGAAAAATTTGAGATCTCATTGTGCTAATTGACTGAAAATTTCAAGTTTTTCATTCATATTTTCATCAGCATGATCTTGCAATCCACTAAATTTGTGTTTCATCTCTTGAATCCTAGTACTAATTCCGGACCCATTTACATGTTTTAAAGTTAATTATGATCATTGTCATTGATTGTAATATTTTGCTGTTTGTGTAACAAGCCATTTTTGATATATGATCACGCTTGCGAAAATTATCTTATTGATAAAGGATTGATAAAGGCTATGAGCATTAAAGTAATCGTAACCCATCAAATTGTTAATTTAATAAACATATATACTACCTCTCTAAGGTTGTCATGACACGGAGGATTTGGAAAGCACCCTTTTCTTCTGCTATCATGATCAGTCAATTCCGTGGTAATTTCTTCAAAAAATAAAAAATATGCTTATCTCATATGCGGTAGTGGGTCTTAACTCGAGATCATTTAATAAAATCGAAACTATATACACATTGGGGATTTAATTAATGATGAGTTGCTACTCTACCTTCAAATCACAATTTCACTATAGCACATGTATGTGATCTTGAAACATGGATACTTGCCAAAAAATTTGGGAAGTTACAAAAGCTTTCCATTACATAGCTTCTCGACTTGCTTACATTCACTTCTTTGACTTTTTCACAAATAAATTCAAGGATGCGAAGCTAAGTCAAGTGACAGAAGTTAGACCTATTTGCTATTTGTACAGAACCACACGTGCGTTATAGGGTAAATCCAATTTATTCCAGAACATTTCTGTCTTTTCAACTTTGAGTCTCAGATTTCCATGAAAATTTGCATATATACTCATTTTTTACGCTGAACACGAAAATCTTAGCGGCGACCACACCAAATAAAAAATTTCCATACAAATCTAGCACTTTTAAAATGCCATTTTCTTCTACATCTCGGTCAGAGGACAATGACCTCGGTCAGATAGATGTCGAATATGAAACTCTTCGGCTCCTGCATTTGGGTTGCTGATGAGACTGGGAACTTAGGATGAATGCTTGCATGCGTAAAGCGAAGTGACCAAAATGTAATGTATTGCATATGATGTCCTTTGACCGTGATCCGCCTTGTCCTCTAACCGAGATCTCCAATTTCAACGTTGTCCTCTGACCGAGATTTTTAAGGTCTCGATCAGAGGACAAATTGATGTCGAACAGGAAACTCTTCGGCTTCTGCATTTAGGTTCATGAGACTGGGAGCTTAGGGCGAATACTTGAATGCGTAAGACGAAGTGATCTAAATGTGATTGCATACATTATAATGTCCTTTGACCGAGACCCTTGTATTCTGACCGAGATCTTCAATTTTAACGTTGTCTTCTGACCGAGATTTTTTAGGGTCACGGTCAAAGGACATTCTCGTGGTTTTTGGAGATTTTGAGAGAGTTGATTAATATAAATGAAAAATTTCTTTTGCATAGATGTTAAGAGCATGGATCCCTCCTATGCTGCGAAATTTCATCGATTCCAGACAAAATTTCTGGTTTCAGCATTCATATGAAATTTTTGGGAATATTCAAATACTCTGGTCGAAAAACCGGATAAAAATATTTTAAAATCAATATTGCTCACTTGTAACGTCACCAAACTGAATTTTCTTTACGGATTTATAAACTAGCACACTAGAGGATTCGTTTGGTGTAAAACGTTTGATGGAAGAATCAATATTCTTCGAGAAAAGGTACCTCGGTCAGAGGACATTCTTTTCGTTGGGCAATGGAAACCCAGTGAAAATTCAATGATTAATATTAATTACAATATTTAAAACGAGACTATCTTAATGAGCTGATCTTCTTCTTTCAGATGATATAAATATTAATGGGTGTATTTGAATGTAGCTGATCGAAAATCCGTGTTGAATTGAAAATACCACAGAATTAGATTCATCTGCGCGCGCTTCGGTTTCCTAGAAAGGAAGAATTGTATGCAACCTTAATGTCGAAATGGCACATCACAGAATTAGACAGCTTGCTCCTTCTCGAATGGATAATTCGTGTATCACTTGCTATTGGAAATGGCAAAAAATAAGCTGTCAGCAGGGGACACCAGAGCCAGTGAGAGATGCGTGCGTGCTGTAATATCACTTCGCACACACCAAAGCACACATCCCTGTCTTGGCTTCGATTCATTGGATGCACTATACAGTGAGCAATGCCGAGGAACGTGTGTGAAGTTAGCGGAACCACTCAGTGGAACCATTTTTTATTATAGCTTAATTCTATTCGAAACAGCTGCTAGTTTGTCAATTTCAGTCTCCTGATTACGAATCTGAACTCAGATTTCACAAATTCACAGTCGCTTTTGAGAAATTCAAGTTTAAAGATAAAAGTGGTTCCGCTGTGAAGTTAGCGGAACCATCCAGCGGAACCAATTGCTGAGTCTCGCTGATTGACGCAGTAAATCAATTTCTTTTGGTCACTACCCGATCAATTTTGTTGTGCTGATCACGAATATGTGCCTCATCTTTCAAAACAATGCAGATTTCACCCGGAAATCTGAATTTCACTTTTTCTGCAAGCTGATTGTGAAGTTAGCGGAACCATTTTTCAATACAAAGAATTTCTCAGCGAAATCCATCCTCTCCTACTAATTTGAAGCTCCTAATCACAAATCTGTAATCAGATTTGCAAAACTCGCCGCATTGCAAAGATATTCCTCTATCTGGGTCCGCTGTGAAGTGCCCGGAACCACCTACTGGCATTAAAATTTCAAATTCTAATTTTTGCACAGAATCACTGCAATAGACATACCAAGAGAATGGAATTGCTTCACTGATCACGGTTTGCCGTCCGATTTCACGGGAGAATAAGTACTTGCCGAGAAAAATTGATTTTACGGTTTTCATGGACTTTTCTGCAAGCTGATTGTGAAGTTAGCGGAACCATTTTTCAATACAAAGAATTTCTCAGCAAAATCCACTTCACAATCAGCTTGCAGAAAAAGTGAAATTCAGATTTCCGAGTGAAGTCTGCATTGTTTTGAAAGATGAGGCACATATTCGTCATCAGCACAACAAAATTGATCGGGTAGTGACCAAAAGAAATTGATTTACTGCGTCAATCAGCGAGACTCAGCAATTGGTTCCGCTGGATGGTTCCGCTAACTTCACAGCGGAACCACTTTTATCTTTAAACGTGAATTTCTCAAAAGCGACTATGAATTTGTGAAATCTGAGTTCAGATTCGTAATCAGGAGACTGAAATTGACAAACTAGCAGCTGTTTCGAATAGAATTAAGCTATAATAAAAAATGGTTCCACTGAGTGGTTCCGCTAACTTCACACACGTTCGGAAGGGCCAACACTATGGAGAAAACTTGTGGGCAACGATCTGAAGTCTTCGAATCTGAAGGAATTTTGGCAATCGAAGCACTTAGCTGGAACTCACATTAATCCGCAAGCGACGCACGACTTTTTTCCTATCTCTGTAAGGTATTGGAATTCCTTCTTGCCCACTTAATAGGTTCCTCTATGTGCTGTCAATTTCGTATTAATCACACTTCTATCAAACCGAAGCAGATAAACAAAATATTTAATTCTGTGGAAAGTACTGTAACTTTGGACATGCTTTTTTGGTCCCCTTTCAGCAAAAAACGGCAACTAGTGAAGAAGGTCTTGGCTTTGTGACTTTAAAAACCATGCCATAATAGATGAGATCCTGACGGTTCGATTAAAAAAAACTATTGAAATCGGTTCAGAAATATGGATTTTACAAATCAAAGACACATTTTTGTCAAATGTTGTGTATTAAATTGGATTTACCCTATACATGTTATCATAAAATTACAAACATCAGCATATCAGCGTTTATTCCTAAATATCAATCATATTTACCTGCTGCATACGAGCAATTCAGACTAATAATGGGCGCTCGTTTACAACCTCTTCTAAGCTGTATAGGCAGTATAAGGCAACCTAGAACTTCTCGAGTTCACACAGACATCCGCTTGTACTTATCAATTACAAGCTTACATGTCATTTAAAAATTAGACTGAAATTCGCACTATGCAGCCAATATGAGAGCTCAAAGAGTGATCATAGCGCACGCTCGTGGATAAATTCAACTTACTTTTCATTTTCACTTTCAAAACTCAGCGGATTCAGTTGAAGTTTTACATATGAATGATGGTTTTTAAAAAACATAAAATTTGAAGCAAACAATTTTCATGAAGCATCTAATCGCTTTGGCTTCATTCAAGGATTCCATTTTAAACTTCGCGGAAGATCGCCAAATTACATAGGCTTGTTCAGGCCGCTGATTTTTTATTTTTAAAATGTTGAAAATATATGTTTGCAAGTCATTATAATGTTAACTTCTTTCAAAAATTGTTGGTATATTACTTATATTTTCATGCTTTAATCTATTTCCTCTTGGTGTTTCAATATTTATGGAGAGAGTGCAGAGTCGATGCCACCGTGCAATTTGTGGACCAGACTATGAATGTGAAAAGTTCATACCTTAAGACTACAGATGTATGATTTTCGGATTCAAGCAATTTCTTTGTGTAGTAAATGACGAAAACCACCTTCTTCATCATCTTGTGCCCCCAGTAATGACTCGCTCACAAAAATTCAAACTCCCTTTGTCTCAGACAGTCGCATGCTCCAAAACATTTATGACATCGATAGCTAAATTATCAAACAACGGTTTCAGTCTAAAGTAACTTTGCAAACTGACTTGTTGTTTATCACTTTTGTTGTTATTGTTGACTTTCTATTTATTTTTTGTCTTGTAATGAAGAGTGTTTTTACTTTCAAATGTTGTACATTCCTCACGCTTCTCATTAATGAGGAAATTCGAAAAATAAACGTTATTCTATTCTATTCTATTCTTTCGTCTTTCTTCATTAAATTGGAGTTACTTAAGATAATTGGCGGCCTTTATCTCTATCATACCCGGTACATGTATACTTATATTGTATTGCCCCACCATTTCTTTTTCTGGCGGATATCCATAGACTGATCACAATTGCTCCCCGGAAAACAGACCACGCCTGTAGCATTTATATCAAATTGCCATCCTTTTATCCCCCCCTATGTCCTTTCGCCTCACATCTTTAATACACTTAAACTGAAGGCGAAGTACTGTGATATCGAGACTTGTGGCTTCTAGGAGACTTCATTACGTTTGCAATCACATCGCCGCTAAGATTTTGATTGCTTTGAAGATTTAAACTGGTTCTTTGAAGAATTTATCTGCCCGTCAATTTCCTAGGGGGAATTAATTGAAGTTTTGTGATTTAATGTTTTTCGATCAGCAATTAGAGGGGAAAGAATATCATAACACCGGCACTTAATTTAGATAGTGACAATAAGTCACAACGGTCTGAGGACTTTTGTTTGCGATGAACTATAATCTAGTCTCTGTTTCTGTAATAATTTTCTTTATCCTTCCGCAATAGGCCTACTGTGCACCTTATTTGAGTATTCCTCCTTGTCCATCACCACTGCTTGATTTCCTTTATCTGCCTTGGAAAAGACTAAAAACCGTCTGCTACGAAAGCAATTTAAGTCAACAAAAGTTCAATAGGCTGGTCTGAATGCAACCTGGGGAAAAGTTTGTGGAAGAGCTTACAGAAATACTCGGTGAGTATCTTCGAATCGGACAATCGATTTGATCAACCACCAGCAGTCACACAAGGTCTCGTAGACTTTCACTGAACGTCATAGAGTTGCAACAAATGATAATCTATTTGATTTGATAAGATTTAACTTATATTTGTAGCATCCGTAAAACCGTGATCTTGATAGATGCTACTCCCCATCACAACTTCGTAAGACGAATATATAGGCGTTGATTAAATGAACTCATGCTACCGAATGAAGTAATGTCTAAGGATAGCCAGCCTTTTTTTAGTTTCTTACCCACAATTGCATGCAAAGTCTTTCAATCTGTTTCATCCGCAGTCATAAATCGTCGAGCGATCAGGATTTCAATTTCCGCCTGGGTTCAAACACCAATTGAAAAATCACAATTTCATCCAAAGAAGTCAAAATTAAATCGATTATGCAAAAGTGCCAAACTTAAGTTCTTTATATCCTTATCAACTCGGTACGTACTGAGAACTAATTATCACTCAAATTGCAATATTGATTATGAATCTTTCGTAGATTCTTTCGTCACAAAAATTATTCAACTGTTAAAGAATGTACCACAGAGCTGATCACAAAAACCGAACCACCTAAATAACGCTGAAGTTCAATCGATTCTCATGCCTTCTAATCGCGTCGCACAACAACGTACCATGCATACATCATTCGACAACTTGCATTCTCGGCTTTAAAATGAGATATGATACACCTGTATTCGTTATTGTATTTGCTGAGCAGTGCTCAAAATGTGAAAATCGCTCAATTTACAAATCGCAATTTCTCTATAAGAAAACACGTGAGTATGATAATGAATCAGGTACGGGGAGAGCGAGCATTTTCTGAGCCTTCTCTTGATGTTCTGGTCATCAAAATTAGTGAAATCATGAAGTTATCAAAAAATCATAGTCTAAGTCTTTTGACTGAAAATGTTATATTCTCACTTTTTCATGAAAAAAGTTCATGTTTGGCATCTTCAGAATCCTTGTGATGTAAGGAATGCGAATATGTACGTGTAAGTATTATTCAAATTAGTTCAATAGTTCTTTTTCAAACTTCTTCAATATTTTTCCTCGTCACCGCAAAAGTACACAAGCAATCAAGGTAAACAATCTGCAGTCGTGGTCAGAGAACAAAGCATTCGCTAATTGTTTTGTTTTGAACCTCCGTTCACCTTACATGTTGTTTGTTTGAATGAGTGTGATTTTTATGCAATATGTTGTCGTGGGACCCTTTCATTGCCGACCCTGTTTCGGTTACTCTAAAAAGCGTTTTTGTAGCAATGCAGAATTTAAAGCATGAACATGGACATGGTTTCTGCGGTTTGAGCACAAGTTGGAAAGTATTTGTGGCGATACTCAATGTGTTTATGTGCGTTGCAATCTATCTGTGGCAAAAGGAATGCATCGGGGAAGTATTTGTGGCACTTCAATGCATTGATTATATTTATATATATATATATATGTGTGTAAATTAAAGTAACTATATTTGTGGCAATAATAGCTTCTCTTTCTAACAGCAACAATGTATTCGTGGCATGCAGCATTTCTTGCTTCTGTATAAATCGCTGTGTTTGTGGCTGTTGAAATGAATTTGTGGCGCATTGTGGCGTATGTGTGGTGTTAGTGGAATTGTGGCTTACTTGTAGAACTTAGTCGTGCCCCGATAAACATTACTTCTTCTTTCGATTGCATGCATTCAGATAATCAGCGTCTAGATATTCGTCTTACAAAGTTGAGATGGGGAGTAATGGCTAGCATGAACATGGTATTATGTATGTCATAAGCATGATTTGAATATCTGTTATATCAAAATCAATTTCATGTAAGCAACAATTGATTAATTACCAAAATGTATCATAAATATGATTTATGTCAGCATTAATTAAATTGATATTGAATATTATCAATAGACCGTTAAATTTCCGCATTGAAATTGTTCAATGATATGCCTTATCTTCGTAGTCCACTACATTAGGAAGACCTCCATCCAGACATTCTGCCTTATTCAAATGAATACCAAGTACCTATTTCCCCTACCAGGACACGGCAAACATTTTCTTACCTTCCTGTGTGTCCTTGTGCGCCATTTTCAATCAAGCGTGCAATCATTTGCGTGTCGGTGACTTGAGCTAATATTTTTTCAACGTCAGTCTTAGTTTTGGTCATATTAAATCCCCTTAGAAATATTTTCCGGCTACGATTCTCCAGTTTCAGATGCCATACTTGAGGAATGCAGTGAGCGTGAATAACGAATTAGCTACTTCAATGGCTATGCGTGTAAGCAGAGAAAAATTTGCTCTGTAGGTTCGTGAAAATAAGATGCCAATTCTTCTCTTATACATAGTTATAGACGGAGAGCGTTCAGCTCAAAATTTCATTAAACAGTGTTTGTTAAGAAAACAGAAAATTTTCTGACTATGTTTGTATGAAAATATTTACAATATTATCGCCACTTTAGTTTATTCCATTAGGCAAACACTTAACTTCCTCTGTTCTTACAACTGTATGTTGTAAATTGTGATGATGTCAGGCACTTGCTTTTGTAAATACAGACAGTCAGCAGTCCATTATTAATCGCTGGAAGCTAAATTCTGTTGATTTTAGATTTTCCGTCATTTTATCCGCTAGTCAATGAACTTGATGAACGATTACGAAATTTTGTTGAAATCTCGTCGACGCGTTGCAGATTACGGAACAATAAAACGTATAGATGCAAAGTCTGCTATCAGTCAGAGCCAGGTTCATATCCATCTCCAAGACAGTGAAATGACTGCAGATTTGTGTGAAGTTTTTGGAAACTTAAGATGTCTATGATCTGTACAAAAATATTCTCAGTTTTAAAGTTTTCTGTGCATCTACCGGTCCTTGCTGATCATTAGACGAGGTCAAACTTTCTGAATTTTAATGAATCGGTCTTGTCTGAATAAGTCGGGTTTACTACTTCAACCATGGATTTTCATAGCTCATGTTTAGCCAAAATTTCTATTTAACAAGATGTCGTGAGCGGGTTCATTAAAACTAAAATCAAGGCAGATGTTGTGAGACATCTATTTTGTTCGGATTAACTTGTTTAGTTTGTTGCCAGTAGTAAGTAAAACTCCACTTCTGGATAGCGCAAGATGGCCGCCGTCGCTGAGTCCCCCCCCTCTGGCACGGCAGAGTGTCGTGGTCGGCCGCCGTGGTGCTTCGTGTCTGAGCCCCCCCCCCTCTGCAACGACAGAGTGTGAGACTCGGGTGAGTTGGTCCGACCGCCTGGTTGACGTGGGCGACCGTCTAGGTTGACGTGGGCGACCGCCAGGATTAGTCTTGAGGCTATAGTGTGTGATGTTTTTGGTGCAGTCTGCTGAATGTTGGGTTGTAAAATGGGTTGTTTCGAGTGGAAGGAGTGGTCGGATGAGAAAACGGAGGTCGGATTCGTATTCAGCGTGAAATTCTGCATCGGTAGGGTGAGTTTCAAGTCAATCGGTGAGAAAAAATTTTCAACATTTTTCGAAAAACGACAGAGTTAGAATTTGGGACGTTTTGGTGTGTAGCGTCAAAACGAAGCATCGGATGAGAAAACGGAGTTTCATGTCAATCGGAGAGAAAAAATTTTCGGCTGACGTCCCCCCCCCCCTCTGGACAGCTTGCTTCGATTTTGGCTTCCAGTGGACGGATTTTGTCGTGTGATAGCTCGTTTGAAAGCTAAGAGTGAGACAAATTCAGTGAAAGAATCGGCTTGTTCCTATCTGTCTTCGTTAAAAAGTTAGAGCGGTTACAAGATTTTAGGTCGGAGCTCGCTTACCTGAAAAAATCCTAAGTGTCAGAGTGGCTTTGTATGGGTAAAATTTTGAAAATTTTCCAAAGTGTGGAATTTCGACCTGGGACCGTCACCAAAACATTTTTCATCAAATTTCCCTGACCTCCCCCCCCCCGACAGCAATCTTCTAACTTTGGTTCTAGTGGACGGATTTTGTCTTACAGCTACTCGTTTGAAAGAAGAGAAAAAACTGCTCGACAACATTTTTTGTTGCGAGTCAATCGGACCAGCCGTTCAAAAGTTAGAGCGGTTACAAGATTTTAGGTCGGAGCTCGCACACCTGAAAAAATCCTAAGTGTCAGAGTGACTTTGTATGGGTAAAATTTTGAAAATTTTCCAAAGTGTGGAATTTCGACCTGGGACCGTCACCAAAACATTTTTCATCAAATTTCACTGACCTCCCCCCCCCTCTGGACAGCTAGCTTCCATCTTGGCTTCTAGTGGACGGATTTTGTCGTGCGATAGCTCGTTTGAAAGATAAGAGTGAGACAAATTCACTGAAAGAATCGGCTTGTTCCTATCTGTCTTCGTTTAGATGTGAGACGCCATTTAAGATTTTGGGACATTGGCGAAAAACGACAGAGTTAGAATTTGGGACGTTTTGGGCTCTAGCTTCAAAACGAAGCATCGGATGGGAAAACGGATTTCAGATTTGGAATCAGCGTCCAATTCTTTATCTGTATGGTGAGTTTCATGTCAATCGGAGAGTTTCAAGTCAATCGGAGAGAAAAATTTTCAACATTTTTCGGAAAAACGACAAGAGTTAGAATTTTTGCGATGGCTGCCTACTGTAGAGCCAAAACGAAGCATCGGATGGGAAAACGGAGGCCAGATTCGGATTCAGCGTCAAATTCTACATGGAAATGGTGTATTTCCAGCTCAATCGGAGCACTAGAACCGGTGATAGACGGGTTTTTTAGTGTTTGGATGATGGGTATTACGTCATCAGCTGATCGCCACACACTATATAAGCTGGGAACCGAGAGAGACTTGTCATTAAGACGAGAACGATTGTCAGAGGTAGGTCGTCTCTCTGAGCTCCGATGATAGCTTCGGACATTCCAAATTCCGAGTTTCTGTAAGAAACCGACTTAGAAAATTTCATTGCTGATATCAGCTAAGGCGTCAGACTTAGAGGTTCGCCAGGAGATGGCCTTCGTCTCCAGGCCATAAAAGACTCCAAAACTTTAAAGGCTTGTAACTTTGCTTCTACAAGTCCGTTTGACTTGATTCAAAAAAGGTTCGGTCGCTATTGACCTGGACTAAGTAACAGACTACTTATAAAATTTCATAAGTAGTGCTAAAAAGTTGAAAAATTTAAATTCACTAGTTTTGGAGGTTTTCTGGGGTTTTCAAGTATGCTGAGTTCAAATCTACTATCAGATTTCAAATTTAACTAAGTCTAAGGCAGCTTTGAGGGGTTAGATCCCAGCTACTGTTCACTACCTTTGACTCGACGTTACTGTTACCACTTCGGGGCAGTGACAATGATGTCTTAAGCTGTAAATAGCGGGTATCGGGGAAGATCTCTCACTTCCCTAGTGATCAGTACAAGGCCTTCGGGCTGTCGACGGGATCTAGTGCCACTCACTACACTCAAATCTATCATCTCACTAAGTGTAAAATCATTCTTTTTCCGTTTTTATAAACTAGGAATCAATCGTTTGCTATCAAACGTTTACGGAATTATAATCATTGTTTCCCCCTTTTCACTTCAGAAAATGGTTAACTACAATAATGCCAAGACGGCTTTCAAGCTCTGCGTTTGTGCAAAGATTTTTCGTAGTGACGCCTTCAAGAAACACTCTTGTGTAAATAAGCGAATGGTAGGGGGCATTCGATACTTTTGCAGCAGCCATAATACATCTCGCCTTGTCGAGACGTTACCGGAGTGGCATGCGAAGCATAGCAGCTGCAGTCAACCAGAGCTGACTGAGGAGGCGAAGCAAAGTCTCTTCAGCTCAGAGTTGAAAGCTCTGGAGACTCAGTGCGCTGTCGAGGCTATCGCGTCACCAAAGCCTCCCTCATCTAGTGCACAGCAAAGGCTCTCTCACCCACCCCGATTCTGGAGACTCAGTGTGCTGTCGAGTCTATCGCGTCAGCAGAGGTTCCTTCATCTAGCGTGCCAGCAAAGGCTCTCTCACCCACCCCGATTGAGTCTTCTCCGAAGTCGAGTAAATCCTCCTCCTCCTCTAGCGATAAGTCGGCTACTAGTAGCAGCGACAGTGAGGAAGAGGAGGAGGAGGAAAAAGGCTCGACGAAGGCTGACCTAGTCGAGAGTGTCTACCTCGATAGCGAGGTAGAGGCGGTGAGGGAAGTTGACCTCGATAGCGAGGTGCAGCCGGCTAAGTTATCGAGCAGTGGTGGGATTGCGGCTCAATGTCGCAACTTCATTATGCGCCCACCACTGGTCGATAACTATGACAAGTTGAAGAATGAGTTGGAGGTGTGGAAGAGGGACTGTTTCTTCTATAAAGCGAGTTCCGAGAACCTCTCGCGAGTCACTCAGGAGCTCAAGAAGACTCAAGCTAGTCTTTTTGAGAAAGAAGAAGAGCTCGATCGCGAGAGGTTCTCGCACCTCGCTAGTAAGGCTAGAGAAGAACAGCTCCTGATCGAGAGAGAGAGTCAAGAGAAGGAGTTGAGAAAGATGAGGGAGGAGTTGGAAGGGCTGCGAAAGCAGTTGGGGAAGGTGGTGGCGACTAACACTCACATCTATCATTCCTCACTAAGTGTTGATATTATGTTGAATGTTGACTAAATTGAATGTTGAATGATGATATTATGTTCTAGGCTGTATACTACATTCAAATCTGCTATCAGATTTGAAATTTAACTAAGTCTAAGGCAGCTTTGAGGGGTTAGATCCCAGCTACTGATCACTACCTTTGACTCGGCGTTCCTGTTACCACTTCGGGGCAGTGACAATGATGTCTTTAGCTGTAAAGAGCGGGTATCGGGGAAGATCTCTCACTTCCCTAGTGATCGGTACAAGGCCTTCGGGCTGTCGACGGGATCGAGTGCCACTCACTACACTCACATCTATCATTCCTGACTAAGTGTAATGCTTTAGGAATATGACTGTACTACATGATTCAAAACTTATACTAATTTCATTATCTTACAGTTAACGAGAAATCTGAGTACTGACAGCAAAAATGGTGAACAACGATAGAAATAAGAAGTTTCACATTAAAATGTGCGTATGCGGTCGAATCAACCGCCGAGACGGTCTCAGGGACCACATAAGGAAGGCAGGGGCCGACCACATGGTTATCCTGAATAGGGTTGCCTGTGTGAAGTGCAGGGTGCTGTTGGTTGTTGGGCAGGAGGCCGAGTTTTATCGGAGGCATGGTGAGTGTACAGGAGGGTTGGTGACCGATTTGAGATTTGTGGAGTTGATGAATGCTGAGAAGGAGCGAATGTTGGAGAAAGAGGCCAAGAATGTTGTTGAGAATGCTAGTGGGAATGTTGTTGAGAATGCTAGTGGGAATGCTGTGGAGAATGCTAGTGGGAATGCTGTGGAGAATGAGGTAGAGAATGCTGTGGCCGGTTTGAAGGCTGACAAGTGGCGCAAGAGAGTGTTTGAGAGTGATGATGAGGATGATGTGGATTTGGATAGGGAGCGAGTGAGGAAGTGTGTGAGGAAGTTGAGCTCTTCATCGTCAGAGGTATCCAATATTGTTATTAGCGACCCCCCGAAGAGCTCATCTTCCCCAATAGTGAAGGGTGGTGGGGTACGGAAGCAGTCGGCGCGGTGGGATGAGGACATGGAAAAGAAGCATGTGTCGCAGCAAGCGGCACATGCTTTGTTGGTAGATCGCTACGAAAGTTTGAAGAAGGTGAATGAGAGAACGTTGAGTGAGTTGAAAATGAAGGAGGTGAAATGTAAGGAGGTGGCGGATGAGAATATCCGTATGAGGCGTGTTGTGAAAGAGTTGAAGGAGAATGTGCGAGTGTTGGAAGACAAGAATGATGAGTGTGAGAAGAGGGCGAGTGCTGCGGAGAGGAGGATGGGAGAGGCAGAAGCGAAGTTTGAGGAGATGATGAAGGAGATGAGTGTGTTGAGAGCGAAGAATGTTGAGTTGGAGAGGACTGTGGCTCGGCGGGGTGATGAGAGGCAGGCGTGTGAGAAGTTGGAGCGCATGAGGGATGAGTGGGAACGTGTGAATGAGGATCGTTTGTTTGAGTTCCACATCCCTATTCGGGATAACCATCTGGCCGGCGAAGTCCTCGTCAATAAAAGCCTGGACGAAAGCATTGTATGCTATCATGGACATCCGAGCAAGAAATGCCTCCACGCCACACTAAGAATGCGCGGGCATCTGCACAAATTTTCAATCAGGAAGCCCGCGAGACTGCCTAAGGATGACTAACTTGGTAAGTGAAAAGCAAATAAGATAGTATATCCTATTCTAATACATATCATTTTCATTGCAGATCTTTGCCTGCCTTCACCACCCCGTCAATTTACTCCCGAGAACGAACCATCGGCTCTCTTAAGGGCAACCTAGGGGCAAGACATGATAGAACCTCCACGCGGTTTGCCCTGAACAGTCTTCGGACTGGCGAATACTATCATTAAGTTGAATCTGCTATCAGTCAACTTGAACGTTGCGTCGCGTTAGAGGGGTATATAAACCACTGCCTCTCATTTCATTTCATTTCAATCATGCAGACGCCGAACAGTCAAGTCAGCTCTCCTCGCGGACCGCAGTTAAGGCCGCGAAATTTATTTGAGGAGTTTGTCAGGCTAGAAGAGCAAGACAGAGTTTTTAATAATCTTGCTCGGATTGGCAATCCGATGACAGCAACTGCTGTCAATCCAACGGAATGGCGCTACATTCCACTTTTTAGCCATGTGCCAGCTAGTGTGGAAGTCGACAGTGCTACCAAAGAGAGAGTCAAAGACTCTCTCAGCAGAATTGGTAGGGTGTAAGATGACGTTACTCCCGAGAACGAACCATCGGCTCTCTTAAGGGCCACCATGGGGCAAGACATGATAGAACCTCCTCGCGGTTTGCCCTGGGCAGTCTTCGGACTGGCGAATACTATCATTAAGTTGAATCTGCTATCAGTCAACTTGAACATTATGCAGTCGATTGCTATCCCTGAAGCATTCTGATTCGCTGTTGAGCAATTCATTGTTGAAAACCCTATATAAGCCAGAAGATTGTAGCGCTTCTCATTCAATTTGAAATCACGATGGAAGCGACATCTGCCGACAACATTCCCGTCTTCACCGATGAAGACAACGGCATTCCCAACTTCATCATCCTCGACGAGTGGGATGAAGAGGATGAGAAGAAGGGGAAGATCAAGAAGATCATTTGGACGGATGAGGTGTGGACTCCTAAAACCACCCGCATCCGAAAGGTGCCAGATGCACCAGTACGACCTCGGCGGTATAGGGTCTATGACAACCTAGCTGTCATACCTATTGACTATTCAAGCCAATAGTCAACTTAATTGTCACCGAGAACGAACCATCGGCTCTCTTAAGGGCCACCATGGGGCAAGACATGATAGAACCTCCTCGCGGTTTGCCCTGGGCAGTCTTCGGACTGGCGAATACTATCATTAAGTTGAATCTGCTATCAGTCAACTTGAACGTTGCAAATGAAGTTCGGTGTAATACTTCCTTTCGACGGGCGTTCCTGTAAAGGGCGGCGGTGAAACCCGTAGCTATGTATACCGCAAGGGACATTCGGCAATGGTCAATCTTGTTAAACCTCTCTGCGTCATGTTTGCAAGTGATTGCCTCTGTCTCAACGTAGTATGCATTCGCGCCAGGGCGACATTTAGCCAACTGTCGAGGGTTGCCTAAAACTTTCCATTGCATACGCTATGAGAACCATGAGTTCTACCTGTCTCTATCAATGAGACGAATTGATGAATGGAATGAAATGGGAGGACACTCACGCGCCACACGCAACATAACACACTTCTCTCTTCCGTAGTCTAACAAGCTCTTTACACATGGATCGCAGTCGATTGCTATCCCTGTATCAGAAGTGTAAGCTATCTTAATTTTATTTAACACTATTTCATCTGCCATCATCGCCCATATGAAATGTTATAAGATTTACAAGTTAGACTAAGCGTGCTACTATTTCCAAATGAAAAAGTATACATGGTTAAATCATCCACTTAAGCCCATCCGTAGTCTAACAAGCTCTTTACACATGGATCGCAGTCGATTGCTATCCCTATATCAGAAGTGTAAGCTATCTTAATTTATTTGACACTATTTCATCTACCATCATCGTCCATATGAAATGTTTTAAGATTTACAAGTTAGACTAAGCGTGCTACTATTTCCAAATGAAAAAGTATACATGGTTAAATTATTCACTAAAACCCCATTCAAGTAAGTCAGTATGAAAGCAAAGATAATACGAAATAAACATTTATTATGGCATGTATTTCAAAAGGTCTTCATCGTCAATATCGTCCCAGAGTCTGACTTCACATAGATCACAAAAACAGTTGAGCTGCTTTAAACGTTCTTCTGCAGCGTCCCTCACTTTCTCAATGTACGCCCACTCCGCCACGGTTCGCGGTTGGGAGTTAGGGGTGTACCACTCCCATATTTGATGTAAGTGCGACTTGCTGGTCATCTCCATTGTAAATATTTCCACCGTATGCCTGCTAGGTCGGGCAACTCCTCTTCATCGTCCTCCAATAATGATAACTTTCGTATATTGTCGAGATTGTATGTCTTCTCCACCTTCGCCTTTCTTGGTGCATTTGGTGTAACGAGCACCTTTGCTGATGTACATGGAGAGGAGAACTCCAATGCGGTATTTGGTGTTGTTGGAGGACTTGTCATGTTGTCTTTGAAATGCTGACTTTGAATAATGATAACTTTAACATTTTTCTAATTCTTAAGTATACACAAGCAGCCAATCAGAATGAACATCCAATGAATGAAGAGAATGAAAGTATATAAGCAAAGTGACATTCAGGTCATTTCATTTAATCTGTGAATCATACAAGTGACGAACGCACGATCTCTCTCTTTGACTATTATTCTGTCTGATCATATTTCATTAAAATGGTAAGTTAAAGATTTCCTCTCTCATCTCCCTCAAACGTGTGACTAATAGCATCTTCCTCAATTTCAGGCATCAACTTCATCACCAACGCCATCTCTTCTCGAGGAAAGTTTAGAGTTATTGAGTCAAGGTAGGTTGTAACACTACACTGAGGCTTGAACAGAGATGAAAGAATGATTTCTCTTTCAGGTGATGTGAGTTCCAGCTCAGGACTCTCGCGGCAAGGCAACGAGTGGGAATGTGCCGACTGCGGACATATGTTTACAAGGAAGCACAGTCTCCTTCGACACATCAAACAACGTGTGTGTCAACGCAAAGCGGCGTCAATCTCCGGAGGTGAAGTTGATACTGACGATGACATCTCCTTTCCTTGCGATTTGTGCCCTCTTTCTTTTGATAGTCACTTTCAGCGATCTTCGCACAGACTTCAACACACGCATGCAAATGATCACTACACCAACGGTACCTCTACCATCTCCCTCATTAATGTTTCACATAATAATTTAGTACGCGACTACTGCATGGAGTCCAATACTCAAATAGTAGATTTTCCTGAGTGGCTCCTTCAAAATTCTAACATTATCGAAGCGCTCTTCAACAATTTAGACAATTTTAGAATGAAGGCGCTCATCTACCTCAAACTAAAATATATTAAGATAGATTTTCAAACGGGTCAAGTGACGGAGAGAATACAGTTTCATGTTCCTTCCTCTTCCGCAACCGAAGTTGTAGACTGCGAGTCTTGGCTAAATTTTCACATTCAATGTTTAAAATCAAATGTAGATAAATTCAATGAACGCGACAGCGCTCTCATTTTTGATGGTGTGGACTCAGCCATATTCAAAATTTCCCTATTAGAAAGTCATGCAGCTCGAGGCACATTTAAACTACCAAAAACGTTGTATAATAAGAAAGCTGTCATCAATGTCGATTGTAAATCACAGTGTTTCAAATATGCAGTCCTATCCATCCTTCACTATAATGATATCAACGCGAATCGAAATCATACCTATAGCTATAGACAGTGGGAGGATGAACTAGACTTTGAAGGTTGTGATAGTAACAACATGAAAATCAAAGATGTAGAAACGTTCGAAAAACATAATCAGATTAAAATTGTCGTTCACGTGTGGGAGAAGGGGTTGAAGGGTGCCCGCTATAATTCACGTTCAACTTGTTATGAACGTGTAGTCAACCTCTTATTAGTAAAACAAGATGATAGCGAGGAATGGCACTACTGTGGTATTCCCAAAATCTCTCGCTTGTACACTCACTTGGGGCACTCTAAAAGAGGTGAACATTTTGTATGCGACCGCTGCATCCGCTCCTTTTGGAGTAAAGATAAATTTGAAACTCACTATGAATGGTGCAAGCGAGGTAAATTACAAATGGAACGCATGCCCAAAGATAAAATATTTTCACATAGGGATAATGGTGACGAATTAAGTCCCCTGCGTGTCATTTACGCAGACATAGAATGCTACATTGATGATATCATCCACAAGCCAGCAGCCATATCCTGCTATGAAGTATGGCATGACCACTTTAGGAATAGACAAAACAAAATGCATACTTGGCAAGGTGAAGATTGTATTTCAAAATTTCTAGAATTTCTCGATAAAGCTGCTAAATTTCAACAATCATATGATTCCCAATTGCAGCCTAAGTCACTACATATGTCAGATGAAGACAAACAGAAATTTGAAAGTTGCACATCCTGTCCTAAATGTCATAAAACGTTTGATGATGATAAAATTAAGAAAGTGCGTGATCATGATCACATCACTGGTAAATTTAGAAACGCACTCTGCTCCAAATGTAACTTTTCACTTAGGTTGAGACGTCGTGTACTACCCGTCATTTTCCATAACTTTAAGGGCTATGACAGTCATATGCTCATAAAAGGAGGGTTGAGCCAGATGAAATCGTGGCAGTTTAATGTAATAGCACAAACGAGAGAAAAATTCATGGCAATGACAGCAAAAGTACCAGTAGATAAAACTAAAGAAAATAAGACAGTCTTTCTTCGAAATAAAATTTTTAGATTCATTTCAATTCATGTCAGCGTCACTAGCTTCTCTCGTTCGTAATCTCAAGTTTCTTCCCCATAGTCAAACTTTGAAGAAACACTATCCAAACTTAACGGATGAAATAATCACTCGCAAAGGAGTCTTTCCTTATGCGTATTTTAGCTCAATGTCTAAACTAAATGAAACAACCCTTCCTTCCATTGACAAATTCAAAAACGATTTGACGGGTGAAGATTGTCCAGTAGAGGACTATGAACATGCTCAAGAGGCATGGTTAAAATTTAATTGTAAAACGTTTGGCGATTATATGATCGCTTACTTAGAATTAGATGTCATTTTGCTGGCTGATGTCTTTCAGGAGTTTCGACGAGTGGCATTAGAAGAAGACAAATTAGATCCTGTCCACTTTGTCAGTCTACCAGCCATGTCCTTTAAATCAGCCTTTAAAATGACTGGTGAGACCATTCATCTCTTACAAGACCCGGAGATGTATAATATATTTGAGCGCGGAATACGCGGTGGTCTCACATTTGTAAATAAACATCATATAAAATCTGAAACAGTAGGTGATGATCATATCCACCTAAAGTACTATGACCAAAATAATTTATATGGCAGTTCACTGTCTAAACCACTACCTCATTCCGAGTTTAGTTGGTTAAATCAAAATGAGCTTGAGTATTACTCCAACCCTTCAAACATACTGAATATTCCAGATGAAGGTGATTGGGGATATTATTTTGAAGTGGATTTGATTTATCCAAATAGTATTAAAAATAAAACTGCTGATTTCCCACTTGCACCTGAATCTGGCGAAGTGACTGAAGATATGTTTTCACCATTCATGTCACAATTTCATAATAACTTAACAGAGTGTGGGACAGCCAAGGTACAAACCATGCCGCAAACTTTTACTCACCCAATATGATAAGAAAAATTATCTCGTACACTTCTGCATATTAAAATTCTATTTAGAAATGGGCATGCTTCTAAAGTCAGTTCACCGCATTATCAAATTTAGACAGAAAGCCTTCCTCAAACCCTACATAGATAGTAACAGTCAAAAACGTGCACTCGCCCAAAATAATTTTGAAAAGGATTTTTATAAATATAAGAATAACAGTCTATTCGGAAAGACCATGGAGGATGTTAGAAAACGTATGAATTACAAACTAGTCGTTGATGAACAAAAATATCACAAATTGACCTCATCACCTCTTTTCATTGATAGAGACATCATCGATGAGGATCTTGTAGGTGTTAAAATGATTAAATCAGAAGTTGAGTTGTGCAAACCCATCTATATTGGGCAAGCCGTTTTAGATTATTCCAAGCTTGAAATGTATCAACTCTTCTACAAAATATTAAAACCATGCCCTCTCGTAAAAGAGGTTCGTTGCTGGGTGGTGATACAGATAGTTTCTTTTTAGGAATTACCACTCAAAAAGATTTAAATTTTAATGAAGTAGGCAAGTCATTAGAAAAATATTTCGACACATCTAACTACAATCCCACTCATCCACTCTATTCCATACAGAATAAAAGCCAACTTGGTTGTTTTTAAGGATGAAACAGCAGGAAAGGAAATAGATGAAATGATTCTCCTCCGTCCTAAAATGTATTCCATGAAACTAAAAGAATGTGCAGATAGTATTAAGCGTGCTAAAGGTATATCAAAATCCATTGTTCATAAAATGAAACATCGGTCCTATAAGAAGGCCTATAAAAAATAAAACTATAACGTTTGTCAATATGACAATCTTAAAATCTCAAGTTCATACTGTGAAAACGTACACATTTAAGAAACGAGCACTTTCAGCATGGGAGGATAAGAGGTGTTGGATAGGACATAACACATCTCTTCCACAAGGACATCCTGACACAAACATACCTCCACCCAAAAGAATAAAACTCACGCTACCACATTCAGGAGATGTATTGACATAATCAACTTTAACTCAGTATTTTGATGTTGCTTTTTGTAGATATGCATGGTTGTTTTATGTATCGCATGAGATCGTTTCTTCCTTGTGAATATATGCCTACAGTCAGCCCATTCCCCCTATATCTGTGAAAAGACTTTTTCATATACATATTTTTATTTCAATAAACATATCACAATGACTTCACTTTGTTTTCCGAAACACTAAAGTTACGAGGGATTTAGTATCTTTCACATGGATGCACTCTTGTAAACCATTGGTAATTTTGATAGCAATAGAGGGTATAGTTTGTTTGATGACGGGATGATAGAAAATAGATTCAAACATCTTCTCGACTATTCCATATGAAGCGTCTTTATCATGAATGAAATCGCGTAAAATGTATTCTTTTTTCTCACCAACAGAAATAGGTAGAATCAAATCACTTTGAATGTAAAGGTGCTGTTCATGTTTATCAAGTGTCATTGGTGTTTCTATACCAATCGTATGCGCAGAGCAGCAAACACAGTTTGTAGCATTGAAAAACAAAGAGTTTTTTTCAAATTTTTACTCAATTGACATTGAATGTCATCACCCAGTCTCAGAACAACGCGTTGATTTTCAATTGAAAACGAAATGTGGTGTGTCTTTACATCATATTTACTTTTCATCACATGCTTCAACTTCTGTTGTATATAAGGATTTACTACATGAATGAAGCTTTCAACTGTATGATATAGACGCGGCATTATATTGATAGCAACTTTAGATTCTTCATAAGACTGGTAAAATTTTCTTGATGCGATCACCATAGATGTCCACCCACCATTCATCATTAACTGAATCAGCTTTAGTGTGATATTCATGAGAAGCATACACCACACCGCTTCCAATAATAGGTGTATAATGTCTTACAAAATGACGCAAGGTTGGAGAGAAATAAACTGTAAGTTTGTCATTATATTTCTGATAACCAACTTATTTTTGTCCGCCATAATTTTCTCTCCATACTTCTTACCCACAGTCTCATTCCATCGTTTTACTAACTCAATAAGTGATAAAGGTTGAACACCACGCTTTTTCAAAATGATGCGTTCTTCGCATTCTACAACATCTTCATCAAATATTTTAAATCTATAATGAAATTTGTTGATTCGATTTGAATAAACTTTTTTAACATTTGCAGTAGCAATTGACGTTAGATGTAGTCCATGACCAAAACCAAGATGTGGATAGAATTCACTATCCAACCTCAGCGTAAGACCTTTAGTAAAAGAATGAAAGCGGAGGAACTGTCTCCCACTCCAACGATAGATAGTAAACTCATAAGCTTTCTGATTTTTATTCTTCATGATGGAAGTATTACCACTGTTGAATGCCTTAATAATTTTCTCATTCCCAAATGGCTCATAAGAATCTGATTTTATCTGAATCAATTCATAGTTCCACTTTCCATCTGATGTTAAATTGTATGGGAACTGAAATGCATTATTCTTCGTTATTCCATCATGGGTGCGAGGAGTCAATATCATTTCTTCCAAATCATTCACATTCTGAATATTGCTATCATAGCAAATACTAGAAACGCCAACTTCCCATTCACCTTCTAAAATGCAGTGGCCGATTTAATTCTACTCGATAGTCTGATGGTTTATTTTTGGGAAATTTATTCATAGAAGCATTACTGGGCAAGTAGATTAGAAACGAGTCCTTATTTTCACTTTCCATATTATTCACATTGGAAAAATATATTAGCATACGTTTGCATTAACTCTTCATTCGGAAATGGAGTGTGATACTTGTCACAGCATCTTTATGGAAAAGGGATGCAACGCACCAGCA